>OZ024847.1:264049-549478 GCA_964017145.1 Agrocybe praecox | reverse complement strand
GCACCTTGTATTTTTTCCTGAATTCCTTCTGGCATGTACAGGAAATACTGTGCATCGTCACGTAGCTAGCTTTAGTATTTAAAGTTCAATGCCTAACATGGTTCTCCGGCACCGCCGCTGTAGGGATAGTCTTCTAGAGAATGGGAACATTTGTCGCCTCCGCTGTTTCGAATTTCTTTCTTAGGATAAATCTACTTCGCTGGAAATCGAGATATTTCCATGAAATGTCTGACATGTTATTTGAATGGCGAATAGTCATCACAGCAGCAGCAGAAACGAGCATCGCAATTATCTCAGAGACAACATCTCAAGCCCAGCCAGAATAGTACGTAAGGCTCCCAAGTCAAGTTTGGATTGATTCTTTATGATAAATATCTATTTATTCTGATAAATGGTAGAGTCACTATTGAACACTAAGACCGACAAGTCATCCCTTTCCCTTTTGTCCTCTTCCGATGTCAATTCCATCCTACTATTTAACGACGCCAGCAGTGTATTTGAGTAAAGTTTTGATACAACTGTGGCACTAGTTTGGTAATAAAGCTTTCGACCTTTAAACATCACAAGGATAATGTTCAGGACCGCTACCGTGGCTATTTATAAAACCAGGAAAAGCATCGTGAACGGCAAACCACAATGTTGTAAGAGCCTACACACCTGTTAAGGTACCAGTCTCGATACTTAGACGCATGATCCTACGAGCGTATATCCGTGTGTATCCAGAGCTTCCTCCAACAGTACGAAGCAGCTGGAGTGCACCTTCGTTAGAGGTGGTAACATGTATCAGAAGGGCCGGGTACTAACGATATGTGTCATGCAGATCGCAATCAAGATATCACACGTCGCTTCTCCTGCCAACCATATCTGTTATGGATCAATTCTGCTGACATACGGACAGATAATTCCACAAACTTACCCCGGCTGCAATCTGAACGCGTGGTATCTTTATCGAGCTGAATTTATCGAGCTGCGACATTTCGATACCAAGCGCAATGCTGCTTGCCAGTTGTCCTACAGAAACCTATTTATAGAGCACCTTAAATTTAGAGTCTCGCAGGACATGGAAGAAAAAGAACGTACAAAGGTTACAAATGCCGCCACTCCTACGATTACTTTCGAGCTTCGGAGGACCTCACGAAGCATATAGATACGATAGACGTAGAATATTTGGACGACACAGGCGACTACATGAACCAGTTGTCAGCGGTGCAATAAAGGGAAGATATATAACGAAGTGCACCTATCCCTCCGATTATGGGAACGGAGAACCAAAGATCGTCGATATCGTCCAAGGCATCCTTGTCGAGAAAGTTGTATACGAACAACTGAAACATCGATCGGGATATTTCCAGAGTTTGGGCCATTTCGAGCAGGTATATGCCGTACACCAAGAGGTTCATGTACCAGTTGTCGTCCGTAAAGGCGAGAATATACAAGTCTAAAAGGAAGCTAATACTCAGATAGATATTGTTTAGTGAGAGCAACGGGACTAACAGACTTGGGCTGATAGAAGCCCGAAACCACCAGCGTTAAAAAGGTTGCATAACAGCTAGATGGTTGCCTACATGAGCTCCGGGATTAAATACAAACGATCACTCACCAGGGTCCCAGACCTGAGCGTATTAAGAGTTCACTGTCTTTCACGTAATCTGGATATAATCGTCTGTCACTCACGATTGGCTTTGCACAGGATGGTGAAGAGGTTTCATACCCTTCCGACCTGGATACTACTCGTAGGATTGCGATATCTATGTGGAGGTTGAGCTGGAAAAGAATGAGGGAAACAAATGCTAGGTTAAGAGCATATTTTCTCGAGATGATCGATGTGGGGCGTGAGCATTGTCGTGAGATGTTTCCCTGGACATGATGACGGATATAGTCCGACAAAGAGTCTATGTGCAGAAGAAGAAAAAATATGCCACAAGCAGCATACAAGTATCATTTACTATGAGGCATCATTTGATTGCTCGCGGAGTGTAAGAAAGCAGGAAAACCCCTGGGCGGGTTCTCAATGTTAGTCGGTAATTATGACTGGCCTGCCGCAAGCCTATAATAGTGCGAATTGATATCTACGCCAGCGTTGCTCATTTGGATAATCGACGTTTGATAAATTCGACAGACTGACACCGGCGAGATAAAAATAGACCTCCCAATAGAATATCCGTGTGGAGAGAATTCAGTTAAATGACGCCCATACCGGAAGTAAGTACGAGTTTTAACGGATAGTCAAAGAGTTTTACGACGGAACCTCAGTAGGTGCATATATCCTTCGATCGTAAAGGATTAAAACCTAACAAAGATAGCATAAATGCAACGAGCTGAGTCTTGTACACGAACGTATGACGTTGATACCAACAAAAATGATCCATACAAAGGCAAAGTCTTGATTACACTGGCGGCGCAAGTCTTCGTTCCCTGGTCAGTGGGTTAGGAAGGCATATAACTTCAGAACCACTAAAAGTTAAAACCTACCCATTAGCATTACCGAGTAACTCTTCAAACTTTCTCCTCTTCGATTCCAGCTCATGGTCAAATTCGTGTCCCGTAATGTGGCCATGGTCCATTTTGAACGCTTCGCATTCTCGGATAAACTGCTCGAGATCCTTCACGCGAGTTATAGATAGTTCTGGCTCATTTGACCCACGCGCCCTTGCCAGGTAAGAGGCGACTAAAGTTGCAAGGGCACCTGGAGGAGGTATAAAAGTAGATGGATCGGTTAGTGAATGATGAAAAAAAAAGTAAGCTTGTTTTTTCCGGTGGGAGAACGTACCGAGGATAGTCGTACTGACAGCTGTCTGTTAAATGAGGCTTTCATGAGAAAAAGCTATGTTTAAAAAGAGGAAAGCACCAGCCGACTTGTGTCCAGACGTAGCCACCGCAGAAAGCCCTGTAGTGAGAGATCCTAGTAGGACTTGAATGCCAATTGCTGCGTTGAGGGTCCACCCTGTCCACTTTGCCTTTAAAGCATATTTGTCCTTTTCGGCCATGGCGACATCGAGAGTGGGCTGTAAGCGCTGAGCAAGATTACTAGCCTGCGTCACATATTAGATTAGCTCAAGAACCAGGTTCAAGAAGCGATCATTTCGAGTTACTTTGGTTTCTGTGGACGGGACTATCCAGTCAAGTTCAGATTGTCGCCGAATAAAGGAGGGACGAATGGATTGTCCGGCTTCGATGTTGCGGGGCTGGCGCTGACTCTGCACTCGTGAAACATCACCTCTGGCAGACTGAGGTGGCTGAGGAGGAATGGAGAGTCTGAGATGTATATTCTCTTGCTTGCCACTATCAGTGTCTCTAATCCGAGTTTGAGGGTGAAGATGGTCGTTATTGTTGCTGTTATGCCCTGCATCCCTAGGACTATCCTCGTCAATGTTCTTCTCGTTGTACACCTCCATGCTCGTATTGGAGCCATGAAGAGATCGCTGGGGCTGGGGGGCGTCTCTTTGGGCCCCGAGAAAGCGAGGGCCCACTGATGGGGGTTGATTGCCAGATACAGCGCTGTCCCTGGATCCCTCTACAAATGGATCGCTCCTTGGTCTTGACGGTGGCGCGACTAGCTGGTCTCTTTCTCTGCTCTGTACGTCTATATGTTCCTGAGGTACCTCGCTTGATTGAGGCTGGTGTGGCGCATGGAATGTGTTAATATCTTCATGAGAGGCCATCGCCAATGGATGTCGTGTGCTGGAAGTCGGACGTGAAGCTCAAGTAATGTAGAAACTCAGAAACAGCACGTCGATTCGTCAAAGGCACGAACTCAGCATTTAAGGGAGCGTCGCCAGAGATATAAAACAAACACATGAAGTGCTGTCAGATTCAATTTAGTGGTGTTATTGCGGTATGATGAGCAGAACTTTTTGTGACAATGAAACTCGGCCCTACTCCCACAGGCTCTCCGGACTCACAGAAGTCTGTCAAACGTTCCCGGCATTGAAGAACTACGATGCCTCTTTTGGAATCCGCTTTTTTGATGCACCGGTGGATATAAATAAGACTCATGATATATATTTTGGTATTACCTATAATAACGTGAACAAAGCAATATATGCCATCGAAATTGTAACGATAAACGACAAACCTCATGCCATCCCTCAATGCACATGCAAGATGAATTGTGTAGGAATATCTATATTGTTTAAAACACAACACGATTCCGCGAAATCCAAAGCTGAGCGAGGAACAAGAGAAAAAAATAGAATGGGCAAAAAGACATTCAATTATGAACTTCTTTCGTATTCTACCCAAAACAAAGCACGTACCAACGACCACGCAGCTCATGCCCCTGGCACAGGGTCATCGATCATCGATCATCGGTTATCTCCTGCTTCCTGAAACCCGGATGACAGGCTAAGTGTGGACGCTCTCAAAACAGAGAATGTATCTGTAAAAACAATCAGTCAAACCTGCTTTGGCGAATACAGAAGATTGCCCAGAGCTTACCGTTGACTGGCCTGTTTGGATTGAAGACGGACCGTCTTGCTATCTTTAGATGTAATCCGTTAGACTTCGATAATCTCGCATCGCCATGTGACGAGCTGTTGGAGGAAATACTAAATGGCATCATGAAGGATGCATTGGGCTGGGGCACAGAAGTTAGCATGAGGGAAGTTGTGAGGCGAGGAAAGATGGGAATGGATGGGCTACTTGAGTTTGTTGCGTACTTTGTTAAGACGCGCGGTGTTGACGAGGGTTTGTCTAAAGGAAGGCCGGATCTCCTTCTGACAGCAGGAGAGGTCTTATAAGTAGTTGTATACATATTTGGAGACGAAGACTCATGTAGGACTTACAGGATCCAGGAGGCAAGAACTGTAGGTCCTAGAACCTCACAAAAAACAACACTAATACGGCTCCCGGCTCCCAGCTCCCATACACACAAATCCCGACTCAAAGAGGACCCCTAAATGTTCCAGTCTTCGAAGTTGAAGACATAATTGGGCCTAGCTAGAAGATTTCAGTGTTAGCATGCGCGGGATACGTATTGGAATTCCTTCCTGTGAAGTCACCTAGCTCAACCTAACCATTTCCCCTCCAGTGACCTATGCCTGCGTCCACGGCCGTTGTGAGGATATTCGCGCTAAAGGAGGTACGAAGATCGATAAAGGTTTGAGCAGGGGTTATCCTTTAAAAAGAATAAATTTCTCTTACCGAATAGCGGCCGCCTCAACGCGGACTTCACCCTGCTCCAACGTCCCTGTTAAATGTCCCCGATGTAAGAGCGACAGCCTGCAGTGTGGAGGTATTCTCTTGAAATCACCGACTATGAGCATCTATGGAAGCTAAATGGAAGCATGAAGATCTGGAGAAGGTCGCCATGAAGAATGCCTACGATAAAACGCGCAATACCCGTTTGAAAACGACCGAGAACTAAGACTGTGGAACTTTCGATTTCAGAACTTTATCGGAGAAGATGGCGTCTGATTTGGGATGGGTTCAAATCTATATGCATCTATCAGTGTACGAACTTATTAAAACAGGAAAAGCGACGGGCCTACGCAAGGGGGTGCCCGGCTTTCTGCATCAGAGTCCAGCAAACCAGACGTCTCGAATACAGAATTGATCGACTCAAGCAGGGACCAGACTCCTTCGGAGAGACGATTCTCTGTAGAGAATAGGATGGAAATGCCTAACGAGATGAAGGAGGGGGAACAGGTGGGGAGGAAGACATCCTTTACACGGCCGGCATCGATATGTCAAATGCGATGACACAGTAGGATGTCTAATCACATGTCAAATGCTGTGCTAACTGCCGAGGCCAGCCGTCGACAAACTTCATCGATAATTTTCTTTGTTCCCACGCAGAAACGACCTTTCTGTATGCTTTAGTAGCTGGATTCCACACTCGTCACACTCACAGTGGCCCAATATCAAAAGTGCAGAGAGTAACAATGCCGTGCGGCGGGGTCTCAATGATCAGCTCAAATTCTGGGTGACAGTGCCGTTCCATGCTTTCAATCTGGTCTCGCACTCTTCTGTGTATGTATCCCAGAGACTAGGCTCGTGACCAGCCGTTTCTTTTTAAAACCCCGAAAGGGTTTCGAAGAAACGGCTGGGACAAACGAAACCATTTTAGCACAGTCACACTTGTCACGCGCCAACTTGGAAAATATTGCCATCGATAGTTGCTCCTTGGTTGCTCCTTAGCCTCTTACTGTCGCATCCTCCCCCTAGCTCTTTCCCTACAGGCACATTTTCTTGGTCAAAATCATATCCTGACTAAATACGAGGCTTTCATATGCTTTAATCTGTGCCCTTGCTCCACCACTAAAAAGAAGCTGTTCCCTGAATGTCCTACCTGTTGTCTGCTCGACTGTGCTCTTTGGCAATCAAATGGCAATTGGATCTCAGGTGAGTGTATGGCTACCAGATTCTCTGTGCTGTCTAAATCTATGTCTTCCTCAGTTCTGAATAGAATCCGACTTTTGCGCAATCTTTGATATGCCGATGCTACCCTGACAAGCTCATTGAGGCTCGCTGTGATTGCATACTGGTGACTCATGACTAGAGTCGAGGTCAAGACTCGGCGAGAGGAAAAGAAAGACGAAAAAAGGGGTGAATTTTCTTGTACCAAGCTGAAATTTTGACGTATTCTCATATCGTTCAACCAGCTTGTATTCTCTTTCAGATCCTCAACGTTCAACGTCTAGAATCATGCCACTGCAAGAGAACTCGCCTATGGGCCTTCCCTTCAGTCGTTCCAGTGACTATCCAACGTTGTGGCCCTTAGCAAATCCGACCTTTGCCGCTCTCCGAAGGTCTTCTTTGATTGGTGATTTTTCTTCTATACTGTTCACAGAATCACAACAACAGCCCGGTACTGTATCTGCATTATTGGATGTCGCGGCGTGCACTTTGCTCACGGTCCGACGAATGTCTGCTTGACATATACGGTGTTTTCATGGGCCATAGGCACAGGTGAAGCACGATGCAAACTTGGGTAAAGAAAAAAGTGGGATCTGGCCTTTTGGCTTTCAAGAAATTTCCTAAATATATTAGATATGTATTGACATTAACATACACTACCAATATTATGTGTTTTCCAAGTATTCTGAAGTGTTGTGGCCACTTGACGAAAGCGGACGCGACACAAAACGCGTTTTTTTCTAAGTTGGCGTCACAAAAAGTCACCTCTACTAAAACGTCTCCGTTCCTCCCAGTCGTTAGGTGGTGATGCTCCTTTCACAGTCCGATTGAGTTCCGCTTGATGTTAGGAAGCACAAACAAACCCACAACAGAGACCAAACAATGAGGCATCACAGATGACACATGAGTAATCACCACCTAACGTACTGGTCGCGAGTCTACCCAGAGACCATGTCAACCAACCGGATTTGTCATTTAGAAATTTAGCCTTCAAGTCTGACGCCCGCTAAATCGGAGATTGAAACTGCTGAAGAATGCGCTACTTATACTATAAAATAAGTTTTTAACCATGAGGGGCGTTTACCTAACATCCGAAATTTTCACCGTGTCTTCTATAGGTAGAATTATTACTTGACACGAAACAGATAGATCGTCACTGTCATATTGCGTACAAAACATGGAATTTTTGAGGAAACCCATTTTTTAGATATGGAAATTACCACGCCAAAATCAGAAACAACTTATTAGTGTGAAACATTGCACTGACTTCCAGTTAGCGGCCATGTTTGGTTGGTTTCTCGATATACGGCGAGCCAGGTTACTCGCCAAGTTATTCTACGTAGTGTTTAAATACTTCTCCTACTTATAGTAAGGCCTCTGCGATGGCGCGCATAAATTTACATTCTTGTAATTTGTGTGCCGACTCCGACCGAGCGTCGAGACCCGGCCGAACAATGCGAGCTTCTTAAACTATGAATATACCTTAGAAATTGTCAGCATATCACAAAGCTGTCCCGTAGATGCCCAGTTAGCGATCGACAAAGTCATCTTACTTGTCTTCCCACGCTGTATATCTTCATAGACAGGCGCGCAAACTGTTCCTGTGCGTGAATCCCTTTCGAAATTTATACCACAGTATGATATATTAAAGTACAAATTGAGTAAATTACTAACACGATGACGAACGGAGTACAGAACACCAGATACCATTCACGAACTGAAAATTTCAGTCTTCCCACGCTTGTTCCGTTTATGTCTGCGAACAATATGGTGTGCCTTGATGCAATTAGCATTGTTACAATACTCTGCCTGTACGTTGCTTTTGACTACCGTCAATACAGCCAGTAACCTTAGTTTGTGCACCTTTCCTTCCCTTCAATTTCCATACGCATGAACAGTACCCGACTTCGTCTTCAAGAGCATCGCCAAATAGTGGTATACCACAGGGACCAGGAGGCGTCGTACGTACGGACATGGTTCCAGAGTTGAGGCAGAAAGATGACGAGGACCGAGTAACAACATGATGATGAACAGGCTTTAGAATTAGATATGTAGGTGAATTGATCACATCAACGACTAATAAGATTCTTGCGGCACTTGGTCAAATTAGCACTCCCTATTAGACAAGGATTGCTTAACGCGAAATTTTCACCGTAAGTTTTTACGCCGAATCCTAAAATATGACGAAGTCCAAAATTAGCGTGATGCGTATTTTGATGCGCATCACTTTGGTCACGCGCTGTGAGAACTTGACGAGAACGAGTACGGAGGTGATTTATGCAGTGCTTGTGGGTTGGCGTACCGGGACTCATGATATATGACAGTCTGCCAGTTCTTTTGTTCAAGTTGAGATACTGCAACTTATGTCAATGTGTACAAAGTAACCGAACTAATGTGGGAGCCGAACAATTTGTGCTAAGCGGTGTGCGTGTGATAACATATTGAATCGGTCGATACGAGACTCCGAAGTCGTCGAGGTGTAATCACACTCTGACTTACAAATCCCACCGAGCAGAAGAGACCTGCACCGTAAATAAATAAATACAAAATAATCCACCGCTTTCTCCAAGTATACGGCAGCGTGTGGTTACCTCTACGAGTTATTCGGTGGAAAAAGCTTCAAGCGATTGTTGTCGGTGTCTCACAGAATTTGGCGTAAAATACATGATAGAATGGCTTTTATCAGCTATGTATTATGCCGTGCGACGGAATTATGGTATGTTGTATAATTACCTCGTGTGTACTTAAGTCAAGGATAAGTCGTTATATACACATACCCTTCCCACCACCTTTCTTGATTCTCTGTCGGAATGCCACTTTCCTCAGGATTGTCTTCCGTTTTCCAAGAACGATATGGTACATTCTACTGGGTGATTATTGGGCTGGTAATAGCTTTCGTCTTCCCTCGACTCGTGAAATATGCCCAGCGCGTGCGTTCAATGCCGCCAGGTCCTCGCGGACTACCTCTTCTGGGAAACGCTCTGCAGGTCCCTAAATCGCTTCCTTGGTTCCAGTTCACGCAGTGGAGTAAGGAATACGGTGCGTCTGATCGGATTTTATCGATAGTCTTTATCGGGGCGCTGAATTCCATCATAGGACCGATATTCTCGCTCAATTTGGCAGGACAGCCAGCCATCGTATTGAATACGTTCCAGGATGCTAACGAACTTTTAGGTAGTTGCTTAATCCTTTTCTTTTGCGCTTCATGAACTCACATTTCGTAGAACGTCGTTCGAAGATATACAGTGACCGGCCAACATTCATAGTAGTCGAAGAATTCCTTACGGGTGGTGCCTCTTTAGCATTCACTTCATACGGCCCAATGTAAGGTGCCATCCTGATTATTGGATCTCATGATTATATGATATGCAATTGTCCATTAGAATGCGGAAACTTCGCCGAGCTGCCCATGTGGGATTTAACCAACGAGCCATCACCAAGTACCAGCCGATACAAAAGATGGAAGCAATCCATACTACTATAGGTATATTGAACTCACCAGATAGCTGGGAAAAACAACTCAAAAGGTGTGTTTTACGCTAGTTCTAGTCCTCGTCTATACTTCAAAGCCTCGAGTTTGAATATACTATACCAGATTGTCAACATCGTCTACGCTTGGCTCGATATATGATTGGGACATTATCACAGGCGAAGATACACCCTTATTGAAGCGTATCTTTGCGGTAGTAAACATGATAACAAATTCAGCTGCACCAGGTGCGTTCCTGGTTGAAATAATTCCGGCCTTGAAGTACTTGCCATCGTGGATGGCAAAATGGAAACGAGATGCTATCAAATGGCATGAAGAGCAAACTGAAATGTTTGATGGGCTTAACAGAGACGTTCGTGGAAGAAAGGTGCGAATTTATGGCATATCGTTGTCGAGTGGGTAGTGACATTGACATCCGTTCTCTATAGGCATCGGGAGATATCAAACCTTGTTTCATTGCCGATTTGATCGAGAATGAAGAGCAACTCAAGCTTTCTAAGAGAGAATCAGCATGGCTTCCTGGAATTTTATTGTGAGAAACAAAATTCGGTCTCTTGTATAATATATCTCGACTAATACATCCAAAGTATGGCAGGTGCAGAGACAGTGAGTTATTTAAATGCTCAGATCCTCCTCAAAAGTTCGTGCTCATTGGATCACACATCGATCCAAGACGTCAGCCGCAATGATCTACTTCTTTCTCGCTATGGTACTATATCCAGAGACCATGCGTACGGCCCACCAAGAGTTGGATGAAGTAATTGGTCGAGAGCATCCTCCAAACTCACATGATATTGAAAAACTCCCGTATATTCAAGCGATTGTGAAAGAAGTACTACGATGGAGACCTCCGGGACCTATGGGTATGTTACTTCTAAAGACAGTACTGGCCGAATCTCATTTAGAGCGAAGGTATTCCACACAAGACAAAACAGGTATGTATGAGCTGATAAGGTCTTTTTCATTTTGTAGTTAATGTGAGCTGCATATTATCAGGATGACTGGTATGGAGGATACTTAATTCCAAAGGGTACGTAGCGTCTCGTATATTGAGAACAAGGTCACACACTCTCAGCGGCTTATGCAGGCTCTCTTATAATTGCCAACATATGGTGCGTCTTGTTTCATGTGAACGTGCACGAATTCACCAACCTACTACGTTTCAAGGGAAATAAATAGGTCAATTTTATGACACAGGCGACTATAAAAATCTCATGCTTGAGAATATAGGAATCTTTATGTGGATCCTGAGGAGTTCAAGCCAGAACGTCACTTAGAAGGTGTGCTGGTTGAAGGTACGAATCCTGCTGGTCACTCTACTTTTGGATTTGGAAGAAGGTAAAATGGCCTTTTGATCTCGAAAAAGACATTATCGTATCCTCGTTAATCAATTTTGCACTAGGATATGCCCCGGGATGCATTATGCAATGCATACTATGAGTATTACTATCGCCACCCTCTTGTGGGCATCAACGTTGGCCTCGGAGTTAGACGCAAACGGAAATGCGGTTTTACCATCTTCTGACGAGTTTGTCGACTATGGGCTTACTGTGTGAGTCGTAGCTGCGTAATAGTCCCATTAATCTCAATACTTAATCAAATTCCGTAGGGGTGCCAAACCGTTCAAGTGTAGGGTGCTTCCCAGATTTCCAGAAGCGCGCGAAATACTGGAAAGGGAATCGAAGGGCATTTAAATCGTAGTTGTAAATAAAAAGAGATCGCAAAAAACTCGCTCCGATCAAAAACAAAAAAAAACACCGTGGGATTTTTGGTGCAAACGGCGCATCATACTGCCTCCACCATGAATCGTCTCCTATTATAATTATTTTGATTGTCAATTTTTTTAAATTTATACATCACGATAACTAAGCGCTGCAAAGCTCAACGGTTCATTCGCTACAGATGTCGCATTTCCCCCTATTCGTGGAGCAGACGCCTCCGTGGTAGGAAAATTGGACTCCAGATGAGTCATCATTGAAACTTGTGCTTTTACCGCACCTCGCGTGCTGAGGATAAGCCTACACGCCATGAGATTTGGGAAGGCGATGTCGTATCCAATCGTCGTTTCCTTGAGACCAATCTAGAGGTATTCGATTGAATCATTAGCGTGACGTTATATATAAGGAAATGCAAGAGGAATGAGGAACGTACTGGCGCGAACTCGAAAACGAGAACGCTGGCGAAGCATCCAAGAAATATTGCTAAGAAGTATATCAACGAATCACGGAAAAGCACATCCACCAGCTGCCTTCCACAGGTGTATAGAGAGAAGGGGCCGAAGGACTGCCTTATCCGTATTCCCCGAATTACGGCCAAGACGCACAGGAAAGTCTCGAATAGGAGTATTAGGACCCAAAATACCCGAAAGTACCCTACGGTCTGGTTCCCGAGAACGCACATTGATCCTCCGGGTAGGACAACGACTGTAGATGCAACAAAACCGTAAGTAGATAGTAATTGTTGGTTTGGTTGGCACTGAGATAGGGAAGTACCGGTATAAAGTTACGTACCTTCGACGGTAGACAGGAATAATCCGAGAATCAGACATGACGATGACATCGTCAATACGAACAATATCATCATCACTCTAAGGACGACTTTGCTCCCTTGATATAGTGCGTATATCCGGAGTTGGAGAACCGCTAGATAGTGTATGGACATTGTAAGATGCATCGATCAATCGAGAATTAGAAAAGGCTGGAAGGGAATCCAGTGAGACTACCTTGAGCCATTATACATGCAGCTACCCCTGTCCATGCTAACCATTGCGCGAAGCCATGGCCTATTGATCAAGTAGGCCATGTTAGTAGCGCGCGCGAGTTAATTTTTAGGACCCGTCGTCCCTCAATTTGAATGACGCACAGCTAGTTAAATGAATAGTGTTTGGTTATGGTGCGCCCTCCGATGACGAGTATATGAGCGCTCTTACAACTTGATCAAGGACGTTAGCTACATGGCTAGTTCTGGGGATTAAGTGGTGCTCACTGAATTTGTTTTTCCAGGAATAAAGAGTCCTGTTGCATTCAAAGGTTAATTCGACTTTCGTACTGAGATCAACTTCTTTTAAACGTACCATAATAGCCGTACCTACGAGCCAATATGAGTCTCGGCTGTTGAGCTCGACATGTGAAGAATACGAATACTTACATGACTGTCGACAAGCCATAACAGCGATTCTGTGGGAAGACTTTGTTGACTTGCGTTATATTGACTGAACTAGATTAAATACTGACTATCAGGAAGAGGATTTTCCCTATGGACCACCTCTCGAGCTGAGTTAACTGTATCAAAACCCTATCTTACACGGATTGAAGGGACATTACTCACCCAAATCAAATCCACTTCTTGACCGAGAGTTATCACTGAACCAATGTTGTAAAATAGTATCAGTCAGTCACTGCGTTAGTTCATAATGGAAGGACATACAATAATCGTAGATAATAATGCTCCCCGCCGTGACTATTTAGGAATAAATGAGCCGAACAAGAATCAAACACATCATAAAGGAATGTGTACTCTCTAACTTACGTTGCATGTAGGAGCTGTACTGCGCATATCGTATAACAGTTGCTGGTGAGGAATCGAAATTCATTGTCGTGGGAGTCAACAAACAGAGGAGAGGGAACTTCCTGTGAACGCCCGTGTTTATATGGGCACATACATATCATCCTTCTCTCTTGTTCCTATTCTTCTTTCGCTAGATATTGCTTAGACACATTGCTTGGAGATCCTTCTAGTCAAAATGTGACAGTCAGAATGGAGGATCATAATTATCACAATGGAGTCTGGACTATTCTTACTCGTAATGTGAGCCATGCATTGATGCATATGATTCGGCCCAATTCATCGGAGCTGCGCGATGAATTCCGCTAGGCTGAGCTAGTGGGCCTTGGATCGCTTATGTGTGCGCAAGAGTATATTTATCAAGATGGAAGCTCTCTGGGGTACAGTGACCACGTCCCGGTAAGCATGTCAAAAGTGAAAAACGTGGGACATAATGAGCACTGAAATTTGTTAGCTTTCGTTGATCTGACAACAAGCTTGAGGTGAAAGCGAGCAAGGAAGGGCAATATTCCGATCAACGGATCATGACAAGAAATCCCGGGCCCATTTCTGAGATTATGCACCGCCGAACAGTGTCTAGCATAATCATTGTCCCCGGGACCCTTTCTAAAGATCTAACGGGCCACAAGACACAATGCGCAAAGTCGATAACCTCGCCGACGCCCAGAGCGCTGCGTATGCCACTCGTCCGACGTCGACGTTGTGCTCGACGACTCGGCAACGGTAGCGGATCAAATGTCCGAATGCCACTGTCACGCACCAAGGTCAACTGTTCTGGGACAGTCCCGCGGATTTCAGTCTCAGTTCGCAGAAACCAGGATTGGAATATCTGTTTAATGGTGTTGATGGTTGAGAATGAAGACTGGAGTAGGTGCCTACTGCTTACCTTGCCGGTTCTCGAAAGCGGCCAATATTTCACATCAAGATAATCAAAGCGTACCATTCGCGAGATGGATAATCTCGCGGACTGTATCTACGAGGAATATCTGCGCGATGTAGAGAACTAGACGAGGTGGTTACAAACCCACTTAGCCCATCCTCTCAAGCGGACAATATTTCACATCAAGATAATCTAGGTAACAGAATCAAAGAAAGAATATTCCTTTAAAGGCAAATACCCAGAGAGCATGAGTGTTAATTTGTCCGATGTAAAGGAATGGGCGAGTGGCCACTGCCACTCACGACTCAGAGAGGTGGGGAGAAAGATTCTGGAGGTAGAAAAACTAAACCCCCCTGCTTTTATACGTGAACTGGCTTCATACAGCCACTCGCACATGTGGTCTGCAGATGAGAACAAAGGGACGATTACGAGACAAAAGCAACAATGTCCTGAGCCACTCGTTTTTTTTTTGTTTTTTTGCCGAGAGGATCTTTTTCTATATGTTCTTTGATTTGATACCCTTTTGGAAGTTCCCGGGCTCAAGCGGATGTCATTTTGCATTGTGTTCCTGTTTTTTTGTACTCTAAGCGATTGGTCGGGGGAATATTTACTTCATTGTGGCTTCAAAGTAGGGACGCAATGCAAATGCAATGGGATTGTTTTTACCCTTTTTTTACTTTGCTGGGTGCCCGGCGCCACCCGGCGTAATATGATTTCGTCGTGAACAATCAAGCTTATCAAGCACGTTGGTGGGTCGCCGAATCGTGTCTTTTGCGCTTCAGCTTCATTTCCTTTCCAGTAATCATCTTCACGATACGCGACACGCTGCTTTCCTCTGACTTAATCCTCCTTCTATTATTCTCGCCTGTTCAGAAGGCTCTCCCATGAGACTTGCTTGCTACTTTTAGCGCATATTAGCGTATTTCTCTCGATATGCGCATATAACTCGTCTGCTTTTGCTTCAAGTCGCGGTTTCTTGAAGCTACCAACGACATTCAAATTGGCCAAAACGATCCAACTCGCCAACTAGGACCGCTTATACGTCTGTCACTGAGGCTCGGGTCTGGACTCAGTCCACGTTTCTCCGGGTCTATGTGCGTTCGGGGTTCATTTCCTCCGTCATACCCGATCTCTAGCCTTTCTAGTCGCCGGATCGTGTGTTTTCTGAGGAAATCATCGCCAGTTCTCGGAATGGCGGCCGGATCGATAAAAAAATAAACAAGTACAATTTGGCACGCCAGGGTATCTAAACCTTTCCATGTTCGAATCCCTCTTTTCTTCCCAACCACCACCATCCCATACCCGCCCGCATCATTTACCTCCTGCACGTCGGCTGTAGGCTCATAACCGACCTCACCATGTGTGCTCTACCTCCGATAATCGCCATTCACAAGCGTCCTATCTCATGTGCTCGTAACAACATCTTGGGTCTTGGGTGTAGGTACTTTCTCTGCTTCTCGGGCGTTCGTGCTAACGTACGATATCAATACTTCATTAAGAGTACCCATCTTTCGACTCGATTGCTCTTGCTTCTTTGGAAGTACTATACACCTGGAGCACCGTTCTTGGTGTGATACTTACGTCCTCTGCATCTAGTTTAATATCACCCATCAATGTAGCCGTGTGAGTGAGCCTAGGACCAATGGGGCCGCTTCCTTTTCGAAGACATTTCTATCATCGGATCTCGTGTGGTCCAGGCTTGGTATTTTGCTCATGGCCGGGGTGCTGGTGCACGTCGAGCATTAAATGTTCGGCGGAATCATCCTTGTCATATCGATGTCGTCTTCTCACCGGCTATGACTATCCTTGATCGATAGAAGGATAGAAGAAGAGGATGTACGGTCGAAGGGAATTGACAAAGCTATATATGGAATTTGCAGCCATAGAAACACAAAGTAAAGAAGAAGAAAGACATCTTCCAGAATCCCCACAGAATATCCGAATGGAGAACCCACCTTGAAGTGGTCAAAGGAAGGGGAGAAGAGCCTAACTATACAACCGTCAAGATTGAATATAGGCACACAAGAACTCGAGTCGACTGATAAAACCAGACGTATGCGAGATATGCGTTCATTTGCCTAATCGGGAATTAATTGCCTTATGGGGCACGTACGCCGAAGTCCAAAGTCAACTATTGTGGACTTGAGCTTGTTTTTCGCGTATGGGTTCAGAATGTGATCACGATAACACTGATTACGGGCATTACCCAGGCTCGTGCCTGTCCTTACTGACGTGTCTTCACGTTCCTCTCATCTTCTGACGACCCATCTGACTCCTGCTTGCCCACTACCCTCTCGAATAATGACTGCCTTTTTGCGTGCACGCCGAGCAAGACAACCCACAGTTTCGTATACGTCTTTTCGATGGCTTTCAGCATCCGAACTCTCCATCTCCTTGCGAGCCAGTCTACTATTTCAAGGCTTCGAATTTCGAGAACCATGACATTCTGGGATTGGGATTTTGACACCCCACGAGGTAGGTCCGAGATTAATTTGTGTGAGATGAGAGGAAAAACAATATATAGAAAGAACAACTATCTCTTCAATGAGGAAAGGGTCGCCTCGATCCGTGCGATGCAAATCTTCGACGTTATAGCTGTCAGTACCAGTATCATTTCTTTGTGCGTAATATAGTGTATATCTTGGTATAGATGAAGCTAAATTAGATATTACACACTTACAGTCTGGCTATTCATATACATACATTGGCAACTATTAAATCGGGTGTATGACCTCCATGCCTCCCCACTCCAGAACCCTGAACAGGTTGTTATCCAGAGTCTTCGGCACATCAACGCCCACTACGTCCTTCCAGAAAGGTACGTCTTTCTTGGCCGATACACGAGCATTGGTTCATTCGTCAAGCTTGTCATCACTATAAGGAACGAAGCGGAGTGCGATGTTTTGGTGTTTGAGGATCGCGGGAAGCCAGTATCTGATTTACAGCAGTTAGAAAGCGACCAGGTGACGAAAGATGGTAGGAAAACATACGTGATGAACGAAGTACGTGCCTCGGTGTGTAGCCCAAGCGCAAGCAATGCTCTATCGAGATATGACGTGATTTTGTCGACTGGCATCACAACTGAATTTTCGTCGTTCAAGATGGCATTAGAGGGATCGAATTTCTCCACAACTTCTCCGTCGTGTGACTTATCGGTTGTAGGCGTGGAGAGAGGGGAGCAGTTTGTCCTTCATGACAAGTAAAAAATGGGTCAAAACGCCTTGTATTTGCTGTGATAGAGCGAAGAGTACGCACGTTGCCTCCCAAGACAGATACGCAAAATCCAACCCAGTTGTCAACTCTTTAAGTTCTCCGTTCGGGAGAACGTTTACTAGCCATTCAACCTCCTGTTTTTGGTTCGTAGTGGACCGAGCCTTGATAGGTACCCAGGGTAGATGGCCAACAGATGCCATTGTGGGACAAGTTGAAGAGGCGATGGGGACAATAGAGCATGATAGGAGAAGTTGTAGGACCCTGTTCTCGTGGATGAGGGAGATGTCGGTAATCGGTGGTGTTGACCAACGCTATTGGGAGTCGAGGAGTGCTTCTGATGCTTCTTGTTTCGAGTCGTACTATCACGATCAGAATCGGGTATTGGTTCGCGATGTGGTTGGCTGCCATCGGCAGGCGGAGGAGGACAAAGAGGGATAGCAGCTCTTGGGTTGTGGGGGGTCGAGGTAAAACAAGTTTGGTGTATCGAGGAACCAGGTCAGGATCTGCACATAAGTGGCATAATCTGCGGTCTGCAAAGAAACGGAACAGAACGAGAGAGAAATCATCAGCATCTGCCTGTTTGCATCATGCATGGTATCCATGTGAAAAATAGGCTAGATTTGCGCACCTCTTCCAAGATGTACATGGACAAGAGCATTGGCTAACAAACTTTGGCCAGTTCTTAGCATGCATCCCCATCCAGAGTCGCTCGTCCACGTCTTTTCGCCACCCCAGTTCCATGGTCGTGACTTGACCGTCGTCGGACTATTGGCCACCACCTCCCAGTTTTCCGCTGTCAAGTCGCCAAGTCGAGCATCGCGAATGGGAGTAGGAAAATGGGATCGATAAGTTAGCCATATCCCCAATGTAAAGTCGATGTAGAAAACAGGAGGCAAATGCGTTGCGGGGTCTTGATGTTTGTATTTTTGAGACTGAGATAACGATAGGCCGCCTATACCTCTGTCACTGACATATACTCTGACTAGGACAATGCGACTGGAACGAGGTCCGCCGTTTTAACAAATTCACACGGCTCGGCTGTGGACTCATGTGTGTTCGGTGTTCATTTCTTCCGTTACGTCCGTTTTCTAGCCGCTCTAGTCACCGGTTCGTATGTTTTCTGAGGGAGTCATCGCCAGTTCTCGGAACGACAGGATCGATAAAAAAACAAGGACAGTTTCCTACGCGGGGTATTTATACTCTTCCTCATTCGAATCCCTCTTCTTTCCCAACCACCACCATTGCCTGTCCGCCCCCACCTGATGTGCTTCCTGCGTGTCAGCTGTAGGCCCGTACTCAACCTCGCCATGGGTGCTCTGGCTCCATAATCATCACCCGAAGCTCTCTTCAGCGAATATGCGCGTCCAAGAATGACCGGGACTGGCGTTCTGCTCATCGTACTCAAGTCCATTCATCTGGACCGCTCTTGGGCTCGTAATAAAATCTTGGATGTTGGACAATAATTCTTCGTACGCGGTTTGATCAATATCGACGGCCGCCTTGTGATAGTTATTTATGTTCAGTGGTCTCTGGTGGGCGTTCTTGCTAACGGACGATATCATTGACAGCACCAAGACGGCAGCCATCTTTCGACTCGAACGTCCCTGTTCTTTTGGACGTACACCTGAAGCATCTATCCCTCCTGGTGTGTACTGATTAAATCCCTGCACCCGACTAACTCTGTCGATGTAACTATGAGCGAGCGTAGGACCAACGCAGCCGCTTCCTCTTCGAAGTCCTTGTTATCATAGGATTTGCTAAAGTCCGGTGTGCTAGTCTATACTTGACATTTTGTTTATAGCCAGGCGCTGGTTCACGTCGAGCATTGAATGGTTGGCAGACCCGTCCTTGTTATACCGATGTCGTCTTGACTCTTTTCCCCGCCGGCTATGACTATCCTTGATCGATAAAGGGTTCCAAGAAGAGGACGTACACTTGTAAGGAATTGACAAAGCCATATATTGAACGCGTCTTCCGACTCAATACGGAACCGCAAAAAGTATATAATAAAGGAGAGAAAACGACAGACATGTCTGAATCGCCCCACAAAAACATTCCGAATAGAGAAGTGACAAAAAAGTAGACAAGAGCGCCGAGATTGGATATACTATACGACAAAGAGGAAACAAGCGCGCCCGGACTGTATATATACGCACAGTACATGGTGCGAGTCGACCGGTCGGACCCTGGGATCGAAATAGATTTTCCAAATCAGGAATTAACTACCTTATAGGGAACATCCGAGTTCAAATATACGGATTTCTTTGTCGTTGGTTTCTTGAATGTTTCTCAGTGAATGCCTCGTTTGCCTAAAACAAAGGATACTCACGACCATTCGTATCTCTCAATATCGCAGACCATACACGGGTTCACCTGTCCTTATCAAGGCCCGTGTCAAGAATTCACTCCTTGCATCTTCTAACGACCCATCTGGCGCTTGCTCTTCACAGTCATCTCGGATAATTACTGCCTTTTTTGCGTGAGCACAGCCCAAGTTGACTGTCGATATCAGTCTCCGAGTCTCCCATTTTCTCTCGAAACCTGCACTATAACAGCTGGTTTCGAGCCTACCGATCAAGATAACCCGCAGCTTCGGACACGCCTTTGCAAGGCTCGGAGCCTGGATTTCAATGCTCGTTCTTTCAACTTCCGAATTTCGAAAGCACCGTCTCTTTGTGAGGATCAAACACTGCGGATAGCAGAAGCAGGAGAATTTGGTGTAAAACAGGACTATTTCGGATTTTGACAGGAATTCTTCGTGTCCTATTTATAACTGCCTGTCAAACAGCATATATTCGTCCCTCTTTGGCAATCGAATATCCTGTCTTTACAAAGCAGCAAAAAATCCCGTCGTCTAAGCAGGAGTGTTAGGTATAGCTTAATTTCCTGCCCTTCCTACACCAATTTGTACATGCTTTCTCGCACGAGAATTAATCCAAGGCCGGAAGACATAGTGATAATGTTTCTGTCCGCTTATATCATACACCGCTCACACTACAACTACCTTTCCACCTACGGTGATCTCAATATTTAATGGATGGAAACAAGTTACTTTTCTCTTCTGTGATCTCGCCGCCCGACCCTTGGGTTAGAATGTTTGAACAAGTACGGAGTACTGAGCATCCGAACGTCGTCACGGCACTCGGATCGGTTTCGGAGTCTGGACATGGCTTTTAATGTCCGAGGGATTCATAATTGGCGCTTATCGGCATACACGATCGCACCAAGCGTTGAACTGGAGCTTCAGATTTGCTACATACAACTTCAAAGCTTCAAGGCCAACCCGCAACGTGGGCCGCCGGCCAGCATGCTCCGGTGAGTCGGTGACGGTGAATGACCTTGCCGTGATGCCGTCTGAGTTCAAACTTTGGTCAACGCGTCGCGCGACGCGTTTCTGCCCCTCGCCTCCTCTTCCTTCTTACCAGCTATGACCGGTCGACCTGTCTGCCCATACTCTCTTCCCTCTCGTTTTCTCTACCTTGGGAGACCAGGAGGACGCTATTCCCACGTCATATTCTATATTCTTTCTGCAAAGGGCACGATTATGGGAGGCGCGCGACCGCCACATGCTTGAGTCCCCATAGGTAAGATCTGCGGCCGCGAATGTTGATATGGACCCGCATATATACACTTAAAGGTGTGTATATAGCTTATATTTGATCATAAAAGTGTACTAATGCTCAATTTTAGTCTATAATCTGTGTGGGCCAAATTCCAATCTCAGACGTCGAGGGAAAACGTCTTCGTTGCTTTAAATTAGGTATGTTAATAGCGCATATATGCGCATATATTCTACTTATTCGGTCTCTAAATCCTTCTGTGGTGTATTAAAACATTATACGGCTGTTCAGAATGAGCTATTTCCGTGCAGCCGCCCGATTGGTAAACGCCACTCAAAGGGGTGTTTATTGTGGGGTACGTTACATTGACTTTGATTGAGCGGAAACTGACTAGAATCTTCCAGCACGCATTTATGCACTTTATTGAGCCCAAGGTACCTTGCACGACGACACAATGATAGAACCGAGGAAATGTATTGCGTGAGTGTTCGGTTCTAATCACCAACACGCAATTCTCAAATCTCCGACTTTGATACAGGAGCGCCGGTCTGTTCGAACGCGTCGATGCTAACACTTGTAATAGTACTGGTAAGTGATCATACATGCCTTATAGACTCGGGCATTGGTTATTTCGCCTTTGATAAGATAATTGTTGATTCTGCAGTTAATTCGACCTCCGAGTGCCCTCACACGTTTGATATTCTGGGAACCCACTTGCGCGTAGCGCGTTCTTATGACTTGTAAGTGTGGTGGTCTCATTTCCGTCTGTACCGTGTTTTCGCATCGTGTAGAAAGAATGTACTTAGTAATGGCTATAATTCTATAATATTGCTTAATTTATGACGGAATATGCTGTCTAAGAGGTGCTCGATGTCATTGCTCTGATTACAATACAGACTCCTGTCTTAGGGACGGCAAATAATAGTGTTCTCAGACCTGTATTTTATGCTGTCGAAAAGGCAGGAGAAAGTCCAGATTTCATGACGGTTTTGACAGCAGTTTTTGCTGTATCAAAACTGGAATTTCTCCTGTGTGGTAAGCAGGATTTTTCTTGCACTTCGGAGGCAGCTTAAAATCCTGCCTTTTCTATCCGCAGTGCAAACCATATAAATTTCCTGCTGCGTATACACAACGTCGACCCTAGGAGACTGTAAACATTGCGCTAGTCGATAATTCTTTCAAAAGTTCAAAAATTAGTTCCGGGAATTAAATACTGAATATTAAAGGGCATCACATCCTGGAGTTTGATGCCGTGTGGTGTAGGTCCAATTTGTGGTTAGTAGTATCTCCGAGTGTGGTCATTCTGGTATCTGGTGAGTGGGTCATGGGTGCAAGAATGTGCCTCCTCCTTAACCTACCTGCTTGGGCCCACATATTACCCTGCACAATCTCTAAACCAATGGAGCAGCTTAGAGATCTGTGGCTAGGCCCGTATACCAGTCAATCAGTTCTGCAAGAATGCGGTAAGTCAACGAACGATATATGTTATATACGACATATGTAGACGGCACGCTGTCACTGGAATTCTGCACGATCGGAGCACGTCAGACTGCACGGCCACACCGGGTGTCACTTAGATAGAAGAAGAAAAGAACAGAAGATTGTGATTTGATTTTGTATGTAAAAATGAGTTTAACACCGAATAACCGACGGGGGAATCGACAAGTTCAAACGTATTTATGAGTCGACGGAGTATTGGATGCGACGCTCATCGCAACTCCATTGAACACCTTGATAAAGAAATCAGCAAGTGT
Organism: Agrocybe praecox; assembly: GCA_964017145.1. Lineage (NCBI taxonomy): Eukaryota > Fungi > Basidiomycota > Agaricomycetes > Agaricales > Agrocybaceae > Agrocybe > Agrocybe praecox. The sequence continues at coordinate 526,660 of OZ024847.1, read as the reverse complement.
GAATACAAAAGCATGCAGTGAAAAGATACTTACAGGGGGCATTTATTCAAAGGTCCAGACAGCGGAACCGGGGGTGTTGTAAGGTTGAATGTCGTGTGCGAGCTGAGCATTAATGCTAGCCGCGAGAGAGTCCATGGCAATCACAATCCCCCCGGACCCAAAATCACCAAAGAAGGGAATGGGTCCAGGTTTAACAGGAGGGCCGCCCAACATCAACGTTGCTTCGAGGTTGGGAAAATCGACCTTGGAACGCTCGTTAAGGGCTCCTTCGAAGGTGTGGGTCAGGTCGTCGTAAACGAAGACACCTTTGACGTGTGTGCCGACGACGGAAAGGGTTCCCTTGTGTTCCGATGGCATGTTTGTATAGTAGAGGTAACTGAAGGTAACAGATATTCGGAGGGAGTGTCAGGAAAAGGAGCATTGAAGGAGAGAGATATGAATAACTCACTAAGAAGTTCTTTGGAAGTAGGTTCTGAAGATTAGAGACGCAAACGACCCCCTTTATATATACTCTCGTATGAGGGTCACATGCTAAGATTTCTTTCCGGTTGAAGTCGAAGATCACGAGAAGTCAGGATCATGCTCTGTACTTCGCGTCCCCAAAACCACAAACCGATTCACTATCAAACTTATCATTCTATTCGCTTCCCAATACTGTGGCGTTTTGAATATTCATATTCTAGTGGGATCCGCCATACTGGGCTGCAATGTGATTGGCACAGAATAGTGGCAAATGAAAAGGATCCACCCACGACTCACAAAACGTGTTATCTGTTATTCGGATTCCTCTTAATGGCTATGATGACTTCCGAAGACTCCACCTCGCGTGATATCTTGCGCGATTATCTTCTGACTTCTCGAAGGATCCGGAGTCACATGCACACACGGCTCAACTACATTTCCGCATACGCTCCATGGTGTACCGCTTACCTATAGACTATCACAAAACATGGCGGTCGACCAATTGGTTTTAACGTCAGTTTCCATCCAGAAGTTTCTTCTGTTTAGCCGGACCCTGTATGGTCACTGCAAGCTCGAGTCTTTCCAATTTTGTTCAATGTCTATTAATCATGGGAAACGGTCAAGGAGCAGAGTATCAGGATAGGTATGTCTTCATCTTATCGATAATCCAGGCTATCCTCAGAGGTACAGGGAGTATAGGTGTATGTAACCTGAGGCCGGATCCGGAGGAGGATAGTGAATAAAGTAACTTATACAAATTAACTTAAGTACTAACTTATTCTCACCAAAATGATGGATCTCGCAGGGCAAGGCACAATATCAAATAAGAGAATCATAGACACGACGGTACACGCGCGTCACCACGTACATTATGTATTAATTCACACCGTACATAGATAGTATAGACAAGAAAGCAATATATTTTACATTCAATGCGTCAATATTGGTGGGGAAGCCACACGACCACGCTACCTAGGAAGGTTATTGTGCAGTCACACGACCACGCTGCATAAGAGCGTCGTTGTGCAGCCATACAACCACGCCGGATAGGAGCGTCTTTGGGCAGGCGCACGACCACAGGGCGTCGTTGTGCAGGCGCATGACCGTGCTCAATTGGGCCGCGGTTGTGCATCCACACAACCACGCTGGGTAGGAGCGTCGTTGTGCAGGCGCACGACCGTGCTCAATTGGACTGCGTTTGTGCATCCACACGACCACGCTGGGTAGGAGCGTCATTGTGCAGGCGCACAACCGTGCTCAATAATCTATATTCATTGTGCAGTTCGGTGCTGGTTGTGTATGTACACTACGAGGTGCACTGTATGGGAGCGTCATTGTGTAGGTGCACAACGACGCTAAAGTGGGTCATGGTTGTGCACCTACACATGCACGCTGCCGTTGTGAAGGCACACAACGAGACAAACCTCAAGCGTCGTTGTGCGGCGACACGACCGTGCTAGATTGAGGCGCCGTTGTGCAGTTACACGACCATGCCAAATTAAAGCGTCGTTGTGCAGCTACACGACCACGGTAAATTGGGACGCGGTTGTGCAGCTGCACATAGACAATATTTATTACATATATAGTGATATTAATATAATTTTCTTCCGCGAAAAAGTAATATATGAGCCCCAGGGAACTTTGCGGGTCGAGTACCAAAACGACAAGGAAACCTAAGGCTGTCCTTGTGTAGGTACCCAACGGGGCAAGCATTACGCGTAGTTGTGCATGTACACAACCACGCTAAATCCTCTTCGTTGTGGATGTGCACGACCACGCCGAATTTGATCGTCTTTGTGCATATACACAACCATGTTATATATGAGCATGGTTGTGAATATACACAACCACATTATATATGAGCACGGTTGTGAATATACACGACCACCCATATACGTGCGTGGTTGTATATGTTCACAACAGCACTTGAATACGAAGTGGTCGTGTATATGCACAACCACAACTGCGGTCCAATATAGCTGGTCGGGTATCATGCGACGCGTGACTGTGTAAATTGACAACCGCGCTTGCATATGCGGTGGTTGCGTGAATTCACAACCTCGGAGGTCAGATATAGGTTGGTCATGCGAATTCACGAACCACAAACCCAGTAGATATTTTATAGAATACATTACAGATTTAGTAGTTAACACGGCGGGCGCCGACACCTATATATCGGAAATACAGCCTAATATATACTGCTCGCGTGTATATATTGACCTGTATTTCCTTGGTATTACTCTATAATTAAGCAAACGCAGTTTTTTGTATACATTTATTTGGTTTCTATCCTTATTGTTCTTGAGTCTGCAAACAATACAATCCTTTCCGGAGTCCGTTTCAATTTTATTTGTGTTCGCCTGGGCCTTGCATCCTTTCATGGAATTATGATCCGGAATACCGTGGCCATCTGTCTTTCCTCATCTTCCAATTTTGCCTGTACAAACTTTCTTTACAAAATTTCTAGAAAAATACTCTATCATACCCCAAAGCCGAAGCGGAGCGAGGCCGCACCTTGTTTCCAAGATACAGGTGTCGGCCAAGTGCCGGCCATACTATATATGGGAAGCCCAAAACCTGTATCTTCGACATACAGGTTAATAAATACACGTGTCACGCGACCTATATTTATTAACCTGTTTCTCGGAGGAACAGGTATTGGCACCAGCCGTGTAAGTAGCATAACATTTTTTTAGCTCGCATATATCGTGCACATATGAATATTGAATCAATTCAATTCAAACTCGAGCTTTGTTCTAATTTTGGAATGCTTATAGTCACGTGATGCTGGTCGCGTCTTAAGTTATTGTGTGATGTTTACATGTCACACTGGTTTATTTCAAACCACTATCCACACCGCCGGCAGCCTCTCCCCCGCCTGCGTCTGCCACCACCCGTTCCGCCTGCAACGACAGTCGCTCAAGCACGTCAACAATGCAAAACAACATACAGACTACACACGGAAATGACCGACGCAACCAAGATGGAACGATCAGCTCAGTACCGGTATGGCCAGGTTGCAACACGCCACGACGGACGCGATGGACGGGCAGGGGGCGTAGCGTGGTATAACAAGGGGATGAGCAAAGCCAAGGGGTATGTGAAGAGGAGTGGATCCTAATGTGGTTTCTAGTGTGTCCATTCCATCAGCTCGTCAACTAACCATACACCCTTGCTACTCCCTCCATTTAAACATATGAGTGACCATCCATTATCCCCTCTTTTCTCCCTTCTTTCCTATCTCTTCTCTTCCTCCTCCCTTGTGACTCGCTTTTAGTGCCTCAAAATGATTGCTTAGAATGTATATTAGACCTTAGGATCAATTTATGTTTTCTTTTCCTGTTTTTTTATATGTGTATAACTTTTATGTTCATTTCGTTGTAGTTTATTTCCCATGAAATACAAGTAAGCATTCCAGTGGATTAAACAAGATCGAAACCGGAATCCCGGGGTATACACATGTGAGATATACAGTTTCAATAATTTTCGCAAGAATATGTGGACTCGAGGGTGCAACGAGTGTGAGACATGTAGGACAGCACAGTATATCGAGGAAGGCACAACTTGAAGAATGATGAGCAACGTTCACACAATGAATAATATAGGAACGATGATGAACGACTCATGGACAACATCTGCACGATCATTTGACGACATTTGTACGATCGTGTGCGACATTTGTGCGACATTTGTACGATCGTGTACGACATTTGTACGATCGTGTACGACATTTGTACGATCCGTGTACGACATTCCCACGATCATGGACAATCAGTGAACGACATTCGAATGATCATCAACATCAATCGATACCAATCATCAATCAGGCATACAGAACCTAGGCATGATGAGCAGCCAGCGTCTCTGAGATTGCGCACCGGCACGAGAATCTCCTTTTCCGCATGTATTATACATACCTGCAACAACTACTCTCTATTTTAGCGTATTTAAAAGACATTCGTAGTGGAAATCATAGAAAATAATTATCACATATGCGTTCACTCTAAAATCCATGTCCAAATTGTCTACCTTGATTCTTGAAGAACACCCCTTGATTAATTCACTGTAAATCTGTCACATTCAGCCGTTACATTAAACTATCAATATTTAATTCTTGTCGAGTCATCCACTGTATTTGAGTTTTGAATTAACAAGCACTTCTATATCTTAAGCTTTTAGAAGAAATGTGGCGTATTTAAGTCATAAATCGATGCTATATATAGCCAATATTGTTCTAATTATGTAAACTACTCATGTTTCTTACTTCGCTTCAGGAATGTGTATATGTGATGATAATAGGCGCCCAAAACTTACCATCAAATTTATCAAAACTTTGATTGGTGTGACACTGTTTAAATATAATGAATTTATTTAGCTAGATGAAGCAATAGGGTTATTAGAGTAGACAACGATACAACACGTTTGAAGAGAATTGGTGGAGTTCTCGAGAAGATGTGCATTGGTTAGTGTTAAAGATGTTTACCTTGAATGTGGATCGTCACAACAGTGACCTTACGTGCACCATCTGTACACTATCTCGCTAATTATAATACAAAAACATTCCTTTTTGGCACAAGGTTTTTTGTATCTTATAGGTATGGTTGATTCCTACTGAATGGGTGTGTCTACATTAGGAGAGTGTCAATAAATGAATTTGGGCGTGACATTCTCTTTTCGATTCAAGCAATTTTGCTATTACGCCATAAACACCCACACGGAAAGGCGTTGGTAAGGGTTACATACGAAAAGTTCAAGGTTTGAATGGTATAAATTATTAATCAGTCTTTAAAAGGAGCTGAAGTCGAAATAACGTTTACTTTCGGCCCCGCTTACTCTGACAGTGCAACATAGAAGGAAGAGCAATTTCTGACGTCTATGTGCGGTTTTTAAATCAAACCTTGCGTTTTGCGTAAACTTTAACTGTAATCAAGTCTTTCAAGGGCTCTTTATGACTCAGATTTATGCTAAAGAACTACAAGAGGGGGGATATCCCACAGCATTACCACCAGATTTCACAACCAGGGCTTGCTATGTGGGGGTTATTTCTTCACCAATACATTAATATACACTGTAACTACTGTTTGACACCAAGGAGTTCTTGATAAAGCTTTTCTTCCCACTACAGCGAAGAATCTAAGATAGATATGTATTGATTAAATTTGGGGAATTGAATAGGTATTACTGACATAGCTATGAGAGTGTACACTGTTTAAACTCTATAGAAATTTGGTAATAGTATACCTACACATATTATCACAGTCTCACATCTCCAGGCTGTGATTTGATCTACCAGTAAGAGGTAAATTGGCGAGATGAGGAGGCAAACTAAGCAGATACATGCATATTATGAACGGTATTTGGGAGTATTTATACTCTAAAGACATACATAGTACCTGAATTACATATACAGCGAATAAGGCCAAAAAAGTGGAGAAAATCCGATGAGAAATCAAGGAATAAGGCTGCTCGCTGTCCGCAACAGCGACCAGAGGCATTGCCACAGCCACAAGGGAATAGTTCCCAATTAGGAAGGGGCAAGGTGATATGTAAGCCATGCCAGCAAGCCGAGATACACAGGCGGGTCACGCGTTTAAACAAATCTGGGTCCCAGCCGACATCAGATTTGTTTGAATCCATTTCAAAATATTTCCAAAAAATGTCCTGCCAAATCAGGTTCAAACCTTGTAACTCAGATTTGTCTCGGTGGTCACTTTGAAGCGAATATAAGTCAGGACTTCAATCAATCTCGAGCATTGCCTGCCCACCGCCCGGCGTATTTTCCTTTTACGACCCACTTAAAAATTTCATATCCGGCTCTCCATTTCCCCGTCCTTTAAACACCATTATAATATAAATATGATGTATTGTTCTGCTAGCAACTAAGTACCCATACATGTTGCTACTTTTATTTACGGGCCCCTGACAAGGCCAAAATAAATGGAATTTGGTACTCACATCACATATATTGAACAAGTCTTCCACCATCCATTCATTTGACCGCCGCAAACCAGATTTTTGACTCGGGAGTCGGAATTGACCCTGTCATGAGATTATCAGTATAGATAAAAATCAATGATAAAAGAAACTCACGGTTACTCACCATTTAGATTTATAAATCTTCACGACTCCTCGAAACTGCCGTTAGGAATCAGTCGGCCAATCATTTGGAATTAACACATCGGACGGGTGGATGACTACGCCATTCAACATGGTCCCACAAGCGGGAATTTGGCATAAAAAATCGCAGTCATTCACGTCATGGACACGCCCATGCCACACAGATGTGGTCCGTCGAGGAGAAAAGCAAGTCATGATTGTCGAAACCCGGAAGATATCCTTCAACGCGGAGGCTCTTGGCAAGCACAAGCAAATACCCCTTTCGTTCGGCCCCGACGGCATGCTCAGTGGCTGGGAAAGCAAAGTTCAGATACAGAAGAAATGAAGGCGAAGGTTTGGAATAATGTGAAGCTGGACTTGAGAAGAACTGCGCTGCACGGGCATCCTGTTTTTTTCAGCCGCGTTTAAACATTTTACGATCGATCACGGACCGAGATTTACTTGGGTCGGACTTAGAATAATCACAATTTCTAACTCAGTTAATCCGGAGTTTTATTTAGCTTAAACAAATCTAAGCTAAGCGTCCGCCTGTGTAAGACAGGACGGAGAATTCCAAAAGCGGAGCGTCCTCATACGCTCAGCGCGCACATTGTGAATTCACCCAAACTGTAAACACTCCTACTCGAGCGCGGTTGTGAATTTACACAATCACAACTGCGCTCGCTTTTGGCGTGCTTATGTGGTCGCCGTGTAAGTGAACAACTACGCGCGAGGCTATACGCCAATTATACGGGGTCGTTTAACTGCATGATAACACTCTAATTTGGGGTGGCTGTGTAGCTACACGACGACGCTCTAATTTGGCATCGTTGTGCATGTACGCGACCTCGCCAAATATGAATGTCCTTCTGCATATGCACGGCCACACTAAATTTGAGCGTCATTGTGCATGTACACAAGCACGCTTAAATCGAGCGCGGTTCTGCATTCACACAACCACCCCATATGCCAGCACGATTGTGAATTTTCACAACCACAAAGGCGGTTGTGTGCATGCACAATCACACTCGATTTTAGCGTGGTCGTAGATATGCACAACAACGCTTATATTTGGTGAGGTTGTGTATGTGCACAACGAAGCAAACCTTGTGCGTCGTTGTGCACGTACACGACCTCGCCAAATATGAGCGTCGTTGTGAATTCACCCAAACACCCTCATTCGAGAGCGGTTGTGAATTTACACAACACAACTGCGCTCGCTTTTAGCGTACTCATGTGGTCGCTGTGTCAGTGCACAACGATGCGCGACTCGGAGGTCATGCCCCAGTTTAACGTGGTCGTGCCGCCGCACAACGACGTTCATATTTGGCGTGGTCGAGTACGTGCACAACGACGCGCGAGGTTTGACTCGTTGTGCACATACACGACCTCGCCAAATATGAGCGTTGTTGTATCCATACACAACCATGCTAAATATGAGTGTCGTTGTGACCATACACAACCATGTTAAGTATGAGCGTCGTTGTGCACATACACGACCACGCTAATTTGAGTGTTGTTGTGCATGTACACAACTATGGTAAAATCGAGTGTCGTTGTGCAAATTCACAACCGCGCTGAGATATGGGGTGGTTGTGTGAATGCACAACGACGCTTGATTCTAGCGTGGTTGTGTACATGCACAACGACGCTCGGATTTAGCATGCAATGGACCCCTTAATCCAAGGAGCCACGTCACGATCCTTTCACGAAGTGTTTTCTTTTTGGTCATTACTCTAGCTATTCTTTTGAAAAAGAGGTGTTGTATGCAGCAGGACGGCAGGGGATGATAGTTTTATTCCCTATCAACAATTTAGTGCAGGTAAATATCTGTATTTTACATTTGGTTTGTATGTTTTCATATATTACCAATACTTCGGTACCTATACTGTAATGTACGGGGCACTCTTAGTGTGATGGTACAGTGTGTTATATATAAGTATGTACGGTCCGTTATACTGTCGTATGTATATGGACTTTATTCCGATCTCGCTTACTGGCAGTGTAACTTGTTAATCATCAAGGCCAATCGCCAGCAATAGCGTCGATGATATGTCATTGATACCGTGAACTTTCCAAGATATTCAATCCATATCTTATAGCGCGACGAATGCAATAAAGATATTCGACGGCAATGCTCTGATATATATCTGTGGCAAATTAATTGCTGTGCTAATCGGAATTCTTAATGTGGTCGTGGCTCCCGAATAACCCAACTGGCTTCATACCTTCCGACTTTGGCAAAAATGCTGCTGAAATGGAACCTTCCAAGTGTTCTTCTTATGCATAATTCATAACACACTTAGATAGTGCGCTGTTGTGTTTTTCATCGACTCCTCCTTATTTTTGGGAAGTTCCTTCTGTTCGCTGGACCCTGTGGCGGGGGGTGACTGGTGACCCTTCAATGGAAGAAACGATTACCCCGATCCGCGTGATGGAAGACTTCGACATTACAGCTGTCAGTACCCGTATCATTATAATTTACTCTGTAGATAATATAGTATATATGTTGTTGATAAAGCTAGATTGGATATTACTTGTTGGTTATGGGCGGAGTCTCAAAAATATGAGCGGAGGCTATAATACTTAAAGTTCCTTTCCAATTTGTTTTAAATTGCCCAAAGAACGCGGGTGTAAGTTAGTACCCAAAAATTGTATTTTTATGACCCACGTTGTGTAAATAGGTGATTCACGGAGAGGCTTACTCATCTGATAAGTTTTGGACTCATGAAGACCTAGCGTACATATCCATCGGCACACAATCGGCATAGTACTTACGCGTTTATATCATGACCGGCAATAATGTAACCGGTTTAACGCGTGACCGGGTAATAAGAGCAATTTTTGATTATTTTTCGTCGGGTTAAGACGAGTCCTTATTCTAAGGTCTCGTAACTTGCAATCTGGATATCCACACACAAACATTCGCAATTATCAAATCGGGCGTACGACCTCCATGCCTCCCCACTCCAGAACCCCAATGATCAAGTCTGCATTCAAAGCCTTTGCACATCGACGCCTACCACGTCTTTCTGGGCCGATGCACGAACACTGGTCCATTCTTCAAGCTTGTTATCAGGTACTCCCTGGAAAATCATGAAAATTCGTATCATGACATCTGGAGGGGGCGACACAAAGGAGCAACGTGGTTATATGAGGCTCAAGGAACCAAGCGGAGTGTGACGTTTTGGTGTTTAAGGATAGTGGGAAGCCAGTATCAGGTTCACGAAATAAAAAAATGACAAGGCGGTGATAGAGCGTACGTGGTGAATGAAGTACGTGCCTCGGCGTGTAGCCCAAGAGCGAGCAAGGTTTTATCGAGATATAGCATGATTTTGTCGATAGGCATCACGAAGTGGCATGGGCGGACGCCGTGTCTCTGCTCAAATCAATCACTGTGAGAGAAATGAAGGACGCGAAGGATGTATCGATAAAAACAGGAGTCGTGCTCGACTCGGTGGCAGGTGGTACGCGTACGCACACAGATTTCTGCCTTGACGAAATCCGAGTCAAACATATTTAAAGAGAATTGATATCCCGACTCCCACAGCCTTTGAAAACCCGAGTAGTGTGCGTCCGCCATTCGACGCCCACTTGTTGAATATTAATTTGGATTTTCTTCCATCTGCATCTATGCCCAGTAATATGGCGCACATTGGGCAAGGGCCGTCCTCCCGGAAAGGACCTTCAGACGTTCTACTCGTGAAAGCATTCTCCAAAAACGAGGCCTGGAATTCCTTGTGCGTAAACTGGATGAACGTATGGATACTGCATGAATATTGTACAGGTCGTGAATGGGCAATGCGCGCGCTAGATATAAAACTAATGATTTACTATCGTAGGCACTCATATGTATGGGTAATGGAAATAGGTGACTGGTAGCCCGAATTCACTAAAGTAAAAGCATAGTACCCTAATTGGCACGTTTGATCTTAATATATACATTCATAACATCAGCACCGGGATTCAACTCTTCCCGGTTTTCGTTCTCATTGGAACGGCCTTCAATACTTGTGTTCGTCATCTGTAGTTTATCTTAACTGATGCGGTTGTTGCCTAATTCACGGGCTGCATGTAATAACTTGATATGTGACGGGTCTTCACACCCTCAGTAGCAAAAAGACACGCTTTTATGGTGCTACTAAAATCTGCATTTCTCAAATTTTGAGAGTTCCCGCCCCTTGTAATGGATTTGGAAGCCAGCTTTGCATGGGTGCGGAGCCGGACCGTGCCCTCTAATCTTAAGCGCCCATGACATGACTGGAATCACGTTATACCAGCAATCTCACGGTTTTATACATGTCCTCCACTTATACGGACTCAGTTTGGTCTTATTTCACGAGGTATAATATCAATTGAAGAAACACGAAAAAAACATCCCATTCTAAAATTTGAATGACGAACTTTCCTGATTGTAGGTTAATTTCAAAGCACCATCTTCAGGTCATGGAATTTGAAATCCGAGGAGCGTTCAGCGTCAATCAAAAATGCGCTGGGTCGAATGTAGGAGCTTCAAATCACTTATCTTCGGCCATGAGTCAGGATTCGACCAAACGTTTCGAAGCTTGTTCAGTATCCACCACCTCAAAACGTATACTACTCAAATGCCAAAGCCGCCCTCAACTCCAGCCAACTCTGCCGAAGTCATCCAGACGCTAAGATTCCGTATTCAACCTTCTTTGCGCTCTTTTTACTGATACTTGATACCTATCTACCCAGAAAGCGACGGACATGTGCCGCAGACTTTTCCCAAAGATCACCACGAACAGCACAATCGGATTGTACACGAAAGATCTACACGCATGCGACGATGAGCTAACTGAAATCTCCGAAATTTCATGGGCGGATATTTTGCCTCTCCTCAAATCGATCACCGTCGTAAAAATGAAAGCGGACATTCCACAAGAAAAGATAGAAACTCCAGAGGAGAACGAGAAAGGAAAACTCTGGCGCAAGTTCTGGTATGTGTGCCTTTCTTAGATCAAACGCCCTAAAGGAAAAACCAATTCGCTGAAAGTTTTTGCCTTTCGACTCGTCAATAGTGATGCGAGCAAAGACTAAATCCACCCCAGTTCATGACATCAGCCATCCGCATCGACCTCTACCGACTTGTTTGGAGAGGCAGATCCATTGTCAAGCCTAGAGAAATTGTTACTTGGATCTTGCGAGAGGCAAAGATTAGTCAAAAGAGTGAAAGAGAAATTTGAATCATTGCAAACCGAAGCTTACGTATGTATGTATGACATGTACTGTACAATCATAAAACAGAACGACCGACGGCAGATGGTGGTGGTAATGATGCATGCGAGTAAGTTAGCATGACGGTGATGGATATTGAACAACGGGCGGGGTAGGAAAGGAAAGGCGAAACTCGAAGAGACAAGTATGGAAAAGACTGATCAGAAAGCAACGTAGGGGCAGGCAAAAGAAGCAGATATAACAACAATAGAAAAGGAAAGAAAGAAAGAACCTTGAGAAAGAAACACAGTTGAGATGGTAAAATAAAAGAAAGAAAAAGTCCGTCCCATAATTACGGCATACACAAAAATGCATGCATGTATATATTGCTTCAATCATCCGCCAAAATCGCCTTCACACCTCCACTCTGCGTCCGCCCTCCATCTCTAGCACGTGCAGTATGCATACGATGCTGCGTTGGCTGTTGCTGCTGCTGCTGTCCCCCTCTCCCATTACCACCTTTCGTCGACGAGTTCCTCGTTCTCTCTTTACCCCCATCATGGTTGTTGTTGTTATTGTTGCTGTAAAGAGGAGCAGCAAGTGAGCCAGTGGAAGACGATAAATCATCCACAGGTGCAACAGGGAACGGATAATGTTCTTGAGGTGGAACCGGAAGTCTAACGGCGGGAACAGGCACAGGCACCTGTTTCTTCGTCGTGCGTTTGCTCTTGCTGCCTAATCCAGAGCCTGAACCAGACTTAGTCGGCGCGGAGGACAACGACTTACTCGCAGCTGACAACGGCACAGATGACGAAGAAGCAGCCTTACCCTTCGCCAACGGGGGTAAATTGGAGGAAGAAGGCGGGGACGACGACGACGACGCGGCATAATTCTTGCTCTTATGATCCTTAGCCGGAACAGGAGGTGGTATAGGAGCTTGAGTCGGCGTAGGCATAGGCACTGAAGGGTCTATCCAATCGTCCTCAATATCGCTCTCCTCCTCGTCCTCATCCTCGATCCCGAAGCCCTCCCCATCCTCAGCGCGGAACGCCAAGTCTCCATCGTCCTCACCATCCACATCATCAGGTCCAGACCCGCCTTTCTTCTTCCTCATCGAAGGTGGATCGATTATATTAAACCTGGAAGTAGGTCCAGGGGTTTCGGGGCCCACAGGATCCTCCTCCGTATCGACTTCCTCGCTCTGGTGGTGCTCATGTTCGTCTCTTCGTCTCCTTCTCCGCCCAACTGTTGCGACTCCAGTTTCACCATGATTACTGGCACTCGAAAGCGACGCAGATCCAACAGACTGCGACCTCGTATCGAAAAACTGCTCGCCTTCACCTTCTTCACCTTCCAGAACCTCACCTTCACCTTCTTCGTCCTCATCCAGATCCATATCATCTGGTTCTGAAATCGATTCTAATCCCATGTTATCGTCCGAGTCAGAGGGCCACGTAGGAGCTTCGTCTTGGATCGAGAATATCGTCCGAGGAAGCTAAGAAAAAAAAAACATAAATTCTCAAGAACGAAGAATAAGCACAAGAAAAAACGCACCTCAGCGACCCTCTTCCTAAAATCCCTCCATTCCGCCTCATCGCGACACAAAAACCCAATGAGCATGCTCGGGTCTAACCCACTCAACGGCATCTTCTTAACTCGCTCGCAATGAAACGTCTTGAGCTCTGCAGCACTATAAGCGTTACAATAATGCGCCTGCATCGCATCCAGTCCATTGTTCCCAGAACCAGAGGAACCTTCATCTGGCAATGAAGTAGTAGGGTTCATCATCAACTCGCGATGATCCATCTCCGAAGTGGAATAATTCGACGTAGTAGTGGTCGCCGTAGAGTTCGAATTCGATTTTGCGATCTGAGTAGGAGACGTTGGCTGACTAGCCGACGCCGAACGCCATCGTCCGTGATGATGTTGCTGATGCTGGCTAGACTGCTGATACGCAGGCGGTGGCGACCTCGGGTAGTTATTATTCGATGACGAATCAGTCGTAGACGTGGTCGAAGAATTGTTGGAATACTGTTGCTGAAGAGGCGATGGGGACAATGGAGCATGATAGGAAAAATTGGAGGATCCAGTTCTTGTGGATGAGGGAGATGTCGGCACTCGGTGGTGTTGACCAACGCTATTGGGAGTTGAGGAGCGCTTCTGATGCTTCTTGTTTCGAGTCGTACTATCACGATCGGAATCGGGTGTTGGTTCGCGATGTGGTTGGCTGCCATCAGCAGGCGGAGGAGGTCGAAGAGGGATAGCAGGTCTTGGGTTGTGGGGGTCGAGGTAAAATAAGTTGTCGGCTTGTGAGCCAACAAAATAGTACGAAGAGCTCGGACGACCGCCAGCAATGCCCACCGATTGTGGGAATGTGTAAAGTAACTAAAAACCATAGAAAAATATAACGTCAATTTACTTTCAAAATTGTTCTGCTCAATAAAACATACCTTGATAGTTTCATAGTAAATTGGATTTACGCCTTCGATACCTAGACGTATACCGAGTAGCAACAGCACAGGTCTGTCACCCCAAGTCTTCGAATGCTGTCGACGTGGCGAACGACTAGTCGTCTCTCCATGAGACGCAGCGAACACCTGATTCTGATAGAGCGTACTATCAGTCGCAAGTGCGACAGACAGACCGCAATCCGGAAACCCGGTGGTCAAGGTCCTATAGAAGAAGAGAAAAAACGAGATGATCAGATGACATGCAAGACTGGAAGCGGCGGCGGTGGCGAGGCAGGCTACTGGCCTTGTAAAGCTAAAAAAAACGTACCTGATCGCACCAGCTGCCACACTGGGCCCGAACCATTGACCTACGTCGGTTCCGAGTTCCTTCCCTGCTAACGCCATACGATGAACACTAAACGGGGCTTCTGGAGATGGTGTATCGAGGAACCAGGTCAAGATCTGCACATAAGTGGCATAATCTGCGGTTTGCACCGGATAAGGTGGTCGTCGCCAATCTAATCAAAAAAGAAACGGAACAGAACGAGAGCATCAGCATCTGCTTGTTTGTATCATACATGGTATCCATGCGAAAAATAGGCTAGATTTGCGCACCTCTTCCAAGATGTACATGGACAAGAGCATTGGCTAACAAACTTTGGCCAGTTCTCAGCATGCATCCCCATCCAGAATCGGTCGTCCACGTCTTTTCGCCACCCCAGTTCCATGGTCGTGACTTGACCGTCGTCGGACTATTGGCCACCACCTCCCAGTTTTCCGCTGTCAAGTCGCCCAGTCGAGCATCGCGAATGGGAGTAGGAAAATGTGATCGATAGGTGAGCCATATCCGCGATGTAAAGTCAATGTAAAAAACAGGAGGCCAATGTGCTGCGGGATCTTGATGTTTGGATTTTTGAGACTGAGATAACGAGAGCTCGGCAGTGGATGTTATAGATGATGTTGAGGATCGGAACGACGGGGGCGAGCCTGAGCTGGGCCGACCGCCAGCGTTGTGGGAAGTAGGATGAGATGGAAGAGGAGGTTCGTAGCCTGGATGTTGAACTCCTAGAAGCCATATGGGATCAGTACATTTGTCGGGTGTCGCATCACTGTCAAGAAGGTATCTCATGGCTTTGTCGAGGTGGCCCTTCCCATGCTTCGCAGCTGTGAGGAGGGCAGAAGGGCCTTTGCCCTTGGGTGATTGCTGAGCCAGCAGGTTAGGTAATGAGAGGTCGGTGGAAGAAGTGCTGAACGTATGCGAGAACCAACCGGACAGCCGTGTAGGTAGGTCGCCAATACGTGATGTAGAAGAAGTAGAAGAGTATAGAGTGGGGATATGATGCGATTCTGGGGCGGAGTTGGCTGGTCGCTCTGAGCGAGTTCGGGGTCGGGGTATATTGACTGGCTCTACTATTACAGGGGTTTCGTCCATTTCAACAGACGTGTTTCCATCGTTAAGGTTTTCAGGCAGTGGTGGAGTTTCAGAATTCTTCCTGTTAATCGAGAGAAATTTGCTGGTTTTTCGTGGTTTGGGGGCCTGATATGGCTCAGGAGAGGGTGATGCCGAGCTGCTACTAGCAGTTGGACTGCTACCAGGGCCTGTATCAGTCACCGATTTCGACCGGTCCCGATTGTTTTTATTCTGTAAAAACCTGGGAAGTTTCGAAGGAGCTGGATTGAGGGGTGGTGACGATGGAGATGGAGAGGGGGTATGTCGTGAGTTCTTGTTGGACATGCTGTAATATAACAAGATCAAGAACCATCTTTGGGCCCAAAAACACAAATTAACTTACGCGTAAACGTACCCGTCAATTCTAGGAAAACAAATGATAAATTATATGGAGCCTCTCTGAAAACAAACACAGGTCAGCCTCGTGTCCAGCGAAGGTGAAAATAAGGACAAATTTGCGAGCAGCACGAACGCGTATTCCATCACATCCGAGATACAACGCTTTGGAAGAAGAACACGGCTTTATCACCGTGATAGGACCGATATTCTCGTAGGAAATTAAAGTAAAAAGCACATCAGCTTACCTGCGTGGTGTCTCTACTATTGCCGTCACTGATAACCACCGTCGAGTCCTACGTTCAAGATTATATCTTGATAGTCCTTCGATAAGCAACAAAAGTCTGTTAGAAATCGTCTGTTAGAATCCCAGCACCATATAACCAGGTAGGGAACGCGCTAGTCAAAGGGCCATGTGCTCACCGTTGAACAACCACAGACAACCAGACTATCCTTCTGTTCCAGGCCAAATCAAGGCCAAATGAAACTCGACCCTACGAGAATGAGCGTTATTAGTACAAGAAAGAGAAATAAAGATAAGTCTGGGTGGTGGTGGTTGGTGAGACAGAACGAAGGGGTGCGCACTAGCGAGTGACCTTGTTTGGATGTTTGTCATTCCACACTGTCACGGTGACCTCTGTTGATATTTCTCATATATCACCACAGAACATCCGAATAACACCAATCATTAACTACTTTCCATGTTCCGCCGGACCTCTATATCGCAAATGAAATTCGGAACTTCGGAATGTTTTTGTGGTGAGTCGTGCAATTTTTGGAGAAATTGGTGACAATCTCATAGAGGATACGAGTAGATACGGTCCTATGAGGCCCACACCGCTCAAAGCATGCTTTCTTGCAAAGTGTATCTCAAAAAATCGCCCATATACGCCACTCTCTCGCTGAACATATTCGAAGAACGGCCTCTGACTGGTCATTTATCATTAGCATCACGCATATATGCAGTCCTTATGATCTACTATTGCTGTGGGGGTCGAAAAGAGAGTTTCTTTTGATCATGAGAGCTTTATCTTTATGACATTCGATGGCGGTGCGCTCCAGAAATATCAATCGAGCTGGTACATATCCCAGGTCGGTTCCAATCTGTCATCAGCGCTCAGCATTCATCAGTTTCTGGTCCCGTCAATGCTTATTTGACTGTTGATCATAGGATGCTTGCATGGTTAAAGTCGTCGTTTTTTTTTTCGAAAACTCCGAGTCGACGACTCGACTGCGTTAGACCAGCTTGAACCTATGTTACAAGAAACGGGACACAGTCAATACAGCACCTTACTGTGGTTCTCCGGCAGTCACTCCCAAATCCATTCGACCCCTCTGAAGCCTGGGCCTGGAAGAGCAAAGTGACTGCGTTTGCGTACACAACTGTCGGAGGACCAAAAATTGTACGTTCAACTTAGCGTCATCTATACACAAAGAAATGCGTAGCGAACTTTCATTTCTCCGTTCATGCCTTGACATTCAGAACCCCTTGCAGCGCCAACACATACCTTCAAACAATCCTTCGGAACCAGGGCCCAGCTCCCACATCGTATGTCCTGTCTTGACGAAATTCCAAATTGTACTCCCGCTCTCAATTTTCGTCCCGCCGGATGGATATTCGCCTTCTCAGCTCGTCGCTTCGTGTATTCAAACATCATGTTTTGCACACAAGATTGTATCCTTTACTCGAGCATGTATGCTCAGAAACAGTGCCGTACACGCACACCCCAATAGAGACACAGATGCAAGCTCAAGTCCAAGGCTGGCTGCGACAAATTGAAAACTGCATCTGGCCACCCGGAGTGCGAGTGCAGGCCGAGTCTCATTCTCATGGCAAAGTGATTGCATTGTCAATTATCCCAGCGTATTTTATATCAAAAAATACGCCAATCATTCGCCTTTCCTTTCCTTCCGTATACGCTCGTCTAAGTTGTCAGCTATCAACTGGTAGCTACTACTGCATGGACGGAGACCTGGTACTAGAGGATATTCTATCTAGACGGTACCACAACCACGTCATTTCCGATTCCTGATCCCTTGTCATCGGCTTCGCATAATGCCACCTTTCTTGCTAGACTACAAGTATCGTACCAGCCGGGAGATGTATCGATGCTCTTGGACATCACCTAAACCGGTCGAACAACCTACGCCTTACTGTTTCTCGTCGCGCCGAACCCCCGAGACAAGTAGTATGCTCAAGTCCTCTTTGCTATCCTGGCTTCGTGCATCGTCTGTCCCCTGCTGAAACTTTCCGCATTCAGGCTCACCCAAAACGGGCTCTCTTGGGTCTACGTTTATTTATGTATTTGCGATTCGAAATGCAGGTAACCTATGTATACGTATGGCGAGTTGGCGTCGCCTCGCTATCTGGTATCAAGCAACTTGGGAAATCGAATCAGTAGTACTCGGCCTTCTTATTCTTGAGGTTCCCTTCTTTTCTGTTTGACATAGCCAGGGGGTCGGATCCTCGTCATTACGCTGATATTCATGATGCTTTTCCGTGGAGGTGCGAAATGGCGAAATAGAGAATTGGTCTTCAGCAGACGCGATTCATATCCAATGGTGTATACTCAGCTTGGTGACACCTTTAGTACTCACGCTCTCGTAGAGGGTGATAGATAAGTTTTGTCCTTTTCTCAATGTTATTGTCGAGCTGATGCATGATTGTCAAACTCAAGCCTCGGTAGTTCTTCTAGGGCATTTTCGTGAGAATCTGCGTAATCTGGTTGCCAGTCGTACTTACTTGTTGGTTGCTTGTCGGCCCTAGGTGCAACTAGGCGATTGGCGCCGCACGCGGCATGTAGAATGGGTCTCTCTGAGTTTAGATCGTAGGGGAACGGTGGCAATGAATTCAGTGTGCTAATTTAAACTCCGATCTAATGATGCTATACATCACACAGCAATTTCTCGCCGCCACATTTCGTGAACGCTTGCCTTGAATATTTCGTCAGCGTCCAGGTCCAGTTAAACTAGTATCGGATCCCTTAGTCATTTCTAGCGCTCGATATGGTCCACTTATTTCTTGATTCACTAATCATTAATCAACCTTTGTTGTTTTAATAATTGACGCTATATGAATTAACGCCAGTCCATTGTGAATGTGAGTACTCACGATGCAAGTGAAAGAAAGCTGCGTGCCAAACTCTATCTTTATTCGGAGGGAATTGCAGCATCTGTAGACTTGCAAACACTGATCAGTCAAGAAATCTATTGATATTCATTTGTTGAGCGCGTATACTCATACATATGCGTCGTACAAACACAGAAACATCTTATAGGTATCAAGAATCATTGAAATTAGTCCTTTTTATTTGTAAAAACATTATTAACCATCAGTGTGACTGAATTTAATAACTTAGGTTACTATCCAGACACACCTGATAAGCTCGCAGACAGACGAGGACCGCTTAGACAGTGGCAACCAGTATAAGGTAGGCTTCTCCGACGAGCGCCTACGGACTCATGCTGGACTGTAGCTTAAGCAAGTGGTCAATGATAATCAGGGATATATAAGAAGATTAAAACCAACATCGTGCGAGGGATATATGACTCATATTGCATGGAGGATCAGCAGAACCGCGCGGCCCGGGTGTGGCCCTCAGAAAGCCGGGAATGATAGAAGCGATGGGAAGCGCAGTTGTCTTGCAGCCCATTGTAATCTTTGTATTAAGGGACAAAGTACTGGTGTTGAAAGTACGGGGGAACGCGAGTAAATGAGAAACCGTGTCCTTTTATATGTGATCAACTGTTGAATATTCATCCTATGATCTATCACTTCTATCTCTACGACATTTAGGGATCTCGTATAGGTATTATATACAACACAAGGTTTGATTCTGTTCCTGACGTGCCCGAGTAAGCTAGAAGCATAGGTTTGGGCATTGTCTGGGATAGATTCTCCAAGGTTCTGAGGTAAGGATTGCCAGAATATATTGATATCGTAGCTGCCCATGGCTTCATTTGCGGAGACTTCATTGTGGGCGCTCCACGGGCGCTTGTGTATGCATGGTCGTGATTAATATGCCTGTGCGTGATCGATCGAAATTCGATATGTTGGATCCTCACTATAGTCGTAAGGCATTATATATTTCCGCTCTTCTTCGGCTCTGTCATGCTTGAGAGATATCCTGTGTTACCACGTAATTTGATGCCAGCAACAAATACAAGCTTCAAGTCTAGATTGAAACTACATAAGTATATTCAGACCCACACGACGCTAGAAAGCAATACCTAATGCTATCACTGTATACTCGCTCGCTGGATAATCGGATCCGCTCAATTGAATTTTGTAAATTGGTGGCGAGTAAACTGATCACATGCGTAAAGAAAGCGCTAGTCCATGGACGTCCCTTCCCCCATCTTATCAAGTCCTCCCAAAACGGACAGATAAATTGTATTGGCTCGAGTTGATATACGTACCTCAGAGCTCATCTGACATGTCGCTACGGCCTGTGTATTCTCAAACTTGTAAATGGTAAGCGTGTCCTACGATTTCTGCGAGAGCGAGTGATTGGCCGACAGCAACTATGCCCATGGTTATGTTGTCGTGGTACATACTCGCAGGACCTCCTGCCGAACCTCGAAGTCTTGCTCAAGAAAGAGTACCGCTATCTCCGGATTCCATTGAGCCTGTGAGCCTGTGACGGGTGCGCCCTAGCTTGTACTGGCTCCAGAGGGAAGTATCGAAAGGGTGGATGGTAATGCATTGATGTGGCAGGAACTGAGAATTGATCATGCTTGTGTCTCCCACGCTCATTAACAGAACCGTCGTTTCTTTCATGGCTAGTGTAATGAAAAGCTAAAACTGTGGAAGCCAGAAGATAATGTCTATTGCATAACGCTGGTTCAGATTATGTTCCTATGCCTATGCGCAATGCAATACAGTTCTAGTTCATGTCAATGGTTGCTCCAACGAGGGTTCGTATTATTTTACGGTCGATTGAAGTAGAAATAGATAAAGTCAAACATTAACGGACACCAGATCTTCTGCGAATGAGCAGTCTCGGAGACGTCCGACTTCGCTTTTTACAATCATGAGGAAGTTCTATTAGTGGACGATTGTTGCGAGTCCTTGAGAATCATGTCCACCTCATAGGTTACCCGAATACTGCTCCATGAAGAAACAGAACGAATGTTATCTGTTTCGCACAGTTCCTGGTTGAGTTTCGAGTCAAATGGGTGCTGGTATATAAACTTGACGATCTTTCCGAATAAATGCTATTTGATGATAGCGTAGTTCATCATTTGCTTCAATTGCATTCCCGGTGAAACGACAAATGCGTATATCGTTCCGGAAGGATCGCGCACCTCGACGATGCATGTTGTCTCTAAAATATTGAAGTTGTTAGAGATATTTGGAATCTATAAATGCTAAATCCGACATACGTGCAGAGCTCAGATAGATCGGGTCCTTCTTCGCAGGTTTCTCCGCGTTTTTTGGAGAGATTTTGCTCGTTGTTACCCGAACCGCTGATGTTTCAACGTGTGGTTCCAAGGTGGGCATTACTGTTCCTGGTCGACCCCCGAGCGGGTTTACTTGGACGACTACATCAGGCGTGCTAGGCTCTAGAAACGCAGATAAAATGAGTTTTTTTTTTAAAAAAAAGGAGGGGGCGATTAGTAGGACAACTCTGACCAGATTTGGCGGTTTTCTCACTTCCAATTGAGTTTTTCAAAGATTTTCCGAAAGGATTACTTGTAGATGGTGTCAAATCCGTGTTTGACTGGCAGCTGGTTGAGGTGGGAGGAACTACAGTCTTTGCTGTTGCAACCGCCTTGACTTCTAGCACGGTGACTGATTTCAGGAGTTGGACTATATTCTGCCAGGAAACTTCAGAAATTTGTATAAGCTCCCCTTCGCAAGCCTCCAAGTCCTTGGTGTAAAACTCAATGGTACTGCTTGCCGCGATCGCTCGAAAAAGTCTTCGACATAGTTATTGTGCATTCTGTATAGTAGAGCGTTAGACGGTATATCGACGCGTCTGGAGTATATTTGGACACAAGAAACATCTTCACTCACGTCTGTCGCGTCGCTACCAGAGATTTTTCCTCAAATTTATAGATGAATACAGAATCCTGCGACCACCGAGACCCCGACACCGACGAGATTGATGTCGGAAGTTCTTTGGGCATTTTCAATGTGAAGAATGATTAAAAAGCTATATGATTGAGTGGACGCGGTCGCTAGTGGAGGTTGAACGTTGAACGTCGAAACATTGAAGTTGAATGACGAGTAAAGGAATGAAAAGAAGCTCAGCGTTTCGTGTTAATTGCTCCGACTTCCCACGGCAATTAGGGGTTGTCTACTCGCATGTATTTCCGATGTGCCGGCGCCCGCTGTGCATGCCCAATATGGCTATTTAAATTTACTGCACGGTACAAGCTTTAGAATACATATTGTTATCCATTTAGCTATAGAAAAAGCACTTATATAAATACAAGAAATTATCGTTTACTCCCTGAAAAGATGAAGGAACATCAAGTATCAATAATTGCGGTCTGGTCCAATGGTTCTTGGGAATGTATTTCTAGGGATTTGAGTCTTCGCGTATATTTCGTGTCTATGCAAGATCCTTGCGCGATTCTTAGAGAATACCTCCAAGATGTCGTCCTGCACAATTCCCAAGCTAAAGAAGGTATCATCTGGGGTGATTTTTTGATTTTTGAACCAAAATGACACGGAATCACGAAGGATGCCTCTCATCCGGCAGACCTCCTCCAAAGCTCTGTTCACATTCAATGACCTTTTGACAGCGATGAGTGCAGCAAAACGAGAGTCCAGCTGTATTGCAACCACTACTTTATCATCTAAGAATATTTTTTCATCGGAAGAAAATGATATAGTGACGATAATCGTACCCACCTTCTGGCCTATTCTGGGGTGGGGTGGTTGCTACCACAGAAACAACTTTGAGCTGTGCAATAGCGTTCTCCCACGCAAGTTCTGAAATTTCGGTGAGTACACCGTCGCAGACATCCAGATCTTGGGTGTAAAATGCGATGTCAAGAGGGCTTGGAATGTCAGGGAAGAGCTTCCGACACAAAGCCTTGGCATTCTAAAAGAGAGAAAAAGTCAACAAAAGCGTAGAACGTAGCGAGAGATACTATTCACGGTGTAATTCTGCTCGAGGGGTCCAACGACTCGTCTGTTTCCATATTTGTAGACGAGAAAGGTTCCTTGGGGTACGAGTGGGAATGAAGCCCTAAGGGAGGACACACTGGGAATATAGGACATTCTTGGGCAAGTAGCTGGTTAAGTGCGGAGGGAGGGGCCCCAGAAGCCCTTATATGTGAAAGCCCGAGCAAGATGGCATTGTAGATGGCACCCACTAACTCCTCAAGCCACTTGTGAAAAAGGGAATTGAAGGAGCGCATTGTCGAGTGGTGTTTCTTGTAATATTGAAGTCGATGCGTCAAAAGGAACCAGAACCTGCAAATAACTTCCAAGTGAGAATGAGAGCCTCAGGATCGCCAAATGTCCGGGATCATAAAAATCAGGGAAAATTTTGCGGGTGTCCAGAAGATATATTGACGTAGATGAGTTCCGAACAAATGCATGAGAATGATGTATGATGAATACGCGCAATGAAGGCAGGGAGGCATTGGCATTATCCAAAGTAGGAGGGACATCGCTAGGAGGTTGTAGCTCCCAAAGACGGTATGTTGACCCCGGGTTGGAATCAAGCCTAGAACAAATGCGCAGTCTCCAATTAGCCTCCGTCCACAATGCTCAAAGGGGCGACAGTGTCATCGGCGTAGAACTGGATTCTTTCCCCCTTGAACTTTGGTCCGACATCGTACGGATTCAGGCCTCTGTTCTCTGTTATGGCGCAGCACTTCAAGGAGATCCTTGATCTTGGTTGAACGCCGAACATGGAAGTAGACTCGGCACCACAGTCGCTATATATTCGAAGTATGATGGTTCCCTCTACCAGCCCAAATCAATGGTGTCTCAATTGGACAGCCGAAGAGAAAACTCACCTATGCGCGTCCTAAAAGGGGGCCTAGCGACTGTTGATCTTGCTCTCTCCTGCACTTCTTCGAGCTGGTGTTCATCTCCATCTCCATCCTCTCCTTCATAAAAGTCTTCGGAATCTTCTGAATCCTCAAGAACGTTTCCATCCGAGTCAGGACTTGCTTCTCGCCCGATGAAAATACTGAAAGTCACGGATCGTCAGGCAGGTCGAGCTGATGTCGGCGTTGTGAGGGAGGGAAAAACACTCTTGACACATTGCTAATACTTCCTAAACATGAATGCGCCAGTAAGAAAACGGCAGGAATACGGAATCGAGACGTACATACACGATAGGTTTTCTTCTGAGAGACCACGAAGTGACTGCCGTTATATCTATAGATGACTTGACGTCTGGATGGCGTCCTAGCTGTGGTCCTGGGAAACTGGGCAGGGCTTCGGTCTGGGAGCATTCTGAATGCAATAGAACGAGAAGAACTAAAGAGTCGGAACTGGGAAAGCAAGAAATTTTGAATACAAGAGCGAGTCGTCAAATTCGTTTATGAACTATGCAACCGGCATTTTTTCGATCGGGCGTACATGCACCAGCCATTCATGAACAGAGGCTCCCTCCCACAGAAACCTAGAAGAGAGTCATATTAACTGAAAAGGACGAATCCGATTGATTTCGAAAGACCCACATTTTATCATGCAATAGCGTTCAGGAATAGATAAAAATCCTTAGCTGAGGATGTATGAGTCAGCGGTAAAAAACAATAATAATTCCTTCGCCATGAATAACAATCGGAAAAAATAAATTTATAATGTTCCATAAAGTACTCATAACGAATAAGAAAAACGGAAGATCCAGAAGAATAAAAATACGAATAGAATGGCCGAAGAACCAAATTATAAATAAATAGCGCCCAGAGACTAGAAGGAAGAGGTAAGTAATCCACGAAACTAGAAGGTGCATGGGTATTAGCATCATGAAGAACAAAACAAATGGGCGGAAGTACATACCGAAGATGTTTATGCCCTGGTTCTTTTGCCCTTCCGTCCTAACAACAATTCGACCACTTTGTCGTCTTCCCATCCGCCTGCAGACGGATCGTTTCAGCAACATTACTCGCCTCGCGGTAATGCATTGTCCGTGCATCGATCCATTCCTCGTACTCCCATTTCCGAATTACCCTCTGGGCAATATATTCGAAGACGTCCGATACGCCCTCGCCTGTTTTTGCGGAGGTAAAGAATAGTTTAGGACCGCGTTCGGGCGGCAGTGGAGGATTATTGGACGAAGGTGTGATAAGAGGCGAACTATGAGGAGATATCGCATGGTTCGAAGTTGGAGTTCCATTGACGTTTAGGTTCTCTCGCTCCCGAGCAAAGAGGCTCGGAGTGATAGTTACTGCACTCCCGGAGCTGGCGCTATTCGAAGACAACATTGTCATACTCCGTTTCCGAACGCTAGTAGGCGGACTTTGTGGTGGTTCCGGGGACGAACGGGCGGATTGGTACAGGTCGAACATGGACGACGAGGGGGTATGATATATCGAAAGGGCGGTATGTGTGGTTGTCATTGTACCTGGGTAAAATCGAGAAGAGGAACGCGAGCGGGATTTCGAAAGAGCATTTCTTGGGGATCGGGAGCTTGAAGTTGAACCGTTTTGAGGAGCGATGGCAATGGAGGAAGAGCGTGCAATGGGCACGGATGACGATATAGGAAATAGATGGGAGCTCGAGCTTGAATTTGAGATGGAAATCTCGTTTGGCTTTCGCTGCTGTAGAATATCCTGGTATCCGTTCGATGTTACTAAGGGCGGAAGAACCTCGATAACGGAAGACGGCCTTGAAAGAGGAGGAGGTATAAGTTCGTCCAAAAATTCCAGTGCTTCAGATTGCGACACAGTTCCATCTTTGCTGACCATGTCTATCTTGTTCCCGACAACAACACAACAGTAATCGTTCATGTCGGCATCGCTGGATACGGGCGTCTTGTCGCAGAAGTCCGCCCACCACTTCTTCAATGATACCATGGTTTCCGGGTTGTTAACGTCAAACATAAGCAGGGCAGCATCCGCCCCACGGAAGAAAGCAGTAGATAGGCTAGAGAAGCGTTCCTGGCCCGCAGTATCCTACGATAATTCAAGGCATCAGAATCTGTTCTGATCCTCGAAAGAAACCCAGAAAATTGACCCAGATCTGCAATGTGACTGACTCATCTGGTTTTGTAGGATGTGGTAATGTTTTAGTGATGAAATCCGCCCCTATTGTTGCCCGATAACCATTAGAAAAGCGACCAGAAATATACTGATAAATATGTTAATTTTGCTCAAGTGAAAAGCGAAAGACGAACTTTTCCACGAAGACTAGTTTTACCGACACCTGAAGATCCAATAACTACTAATTTGACGGTGGGCATGTCTTCCGTCGGCGTGGACGTAGGTGGCTCATGGATGGACTTTTCGACGATGGACTACAAGTTCAAGCTTTCCGATGCAGTAACCGGAAAGAGGAGAGTCGGAGTTTAGATAATTAATCGTCCGTGGTAAACGAAGGTTTGAATATTTGAACTCAACCAGCGCACACCTAGTGCGGCAGGACAATTTGAAAGAATGTTGAAACTCAACCATATTCTAGACCATTTCTGACATCGGTTCTCCTCAAGTTCAATATTCACATGTACAATTTGAAAGCCTGGAAGAAGTTCTCACCACACGCTTTTTGAGACTATGCTCTAGGCTAATTCTGGCGGGAAAATTGTATGGTCCCGTTCCTGAATGTACTGGCAAGAAATAGCATCAAGCCTTGGGCTTTGTCCATCCATTGGGCAGAACAGCAACGACAGTCGATTCTGCCTGGGGACTCTCCTAAGCATTGAACCGTCGGTCCGCCAGAACGTTGTCTATGCTGCGTCAAAATGTCAAGATAAATTGTATTCCTTGCTTCTTATCCATGCGTTGCTCCCTCAAAACCGTCATATGATGGTGTTTCTGTGAATAGGTGTGAATCTTGGTCCACTTTATTGCTTATCTACGAAGGGTAAGTAATTTTAGCTGTCTTATCATATACGTTAATGTTGATGACACTCGAAAGATACAGCAAAGTGGGGAGACGAAGAACATAGAACGGATCGTAGAGCCTTCGTGCTTCAAATGGTCTTATTAAAAGAAAAAATATAGCATGTATATAACGAAGGACGCATTGTTGAAGTGGACCTTCGAACACCCAATTGCTTTCGTCATGAAGTTACTTGCTGTCTCATTTCTGGCATCCCTGCTACCAAGCATACACGCCCAATCAGGTTTATCCAACGACCCACAGGTCTTTGGAAACGCCTACAACTTTTGGACGAAGCTTTCTTCGGGATGGGATGTAAGATTTTCTCCCTTTGTCAGCATTGGAGTCCAATTAACATATCTCTTACCGTCCAGTTGACTCGAGGAAACAAAGAAGGAGCAATAACGTTGCCTATGCCACAAAATGGGCCTATCATAGTCCAGCCCAACAAAACTGCACTCGTCATCATCGACATGCAAAACTTTTTCTTACATGATAGTGTCGGTGGAGATCCATTGGGCAGAGCCATCGTCCGTGAGTCCCACCTAATATCTTGTCCAGCGAACCCAATTCAATAAGTACTTATGCCCTTCGAACAGCGACCACCGTCGACATGATTCATGCATTCAGAGCCGCTGGCATGCCGGTCCTCTGGACCAACTGGGGTTTAACCGAGTTCGACTGTAGATGCATTCCTTCTCCTCTAACTAGAATTTTTGACCAAATTTGCACTGAACAGTGGTTAATATGCCTCCAGCGTTTATTAACGGCTTTACCGGCAAAGGGACTTCTACGTCCTCCTTCGGAAGCGATATGGGAACAATCATCGTCCCAAAGTCTGATCCTTCCGTTCCTGCAACGTCCAAGACAAAAGGCGCGAACATGACCGTTGAAGTTGGTAGGAAACTCATGCGAGGAAGTTGGAATGCCGAACCGTATGTACCTTCAACTTTCATCGACGTTGTGATGCCTAATGTGTGCTTCTAGATGGGGAGCACTCTTCACAGAACAAGTTCAAGGTGTAGCTAAAGGGACCGACTTCTATTTCAATAAGAGTATGCTTGCTCTATTTTTCTGCTTCGACAAAATAATTAAATCGTCCTTTGAAAGATCGTTTATCTGGAATGTGGGGTCCAGGAACACCTATGCAAACCTGGCTACAAGATAACAGCATGACCACGCTTTTCTTTGGCGGCGTAAACATCGACCAATGTGTCTGGGGGACGCTTCTCGAGTGCGTTATGTTCTATTTTTAGAATCAGAATTCTTTCTCAATCTCTTTTAATTTACAGCTCCTATTACAAAGGATACGACGTCATCCTCGTCGATGATATTTCAGCCACGACTTCTCCCATTGCCGCTACCCAAATGGTTGATTATAACGCCGGTATTAATGGGTGGAGAGCAAACTCGACCGATATTATGACTGCTCTAAAAGCTGCTGCAAAGTCAAAATGATCCGAATACTTTACACATAGCTTCCTCCTTTTTCGGTTCAACGTATGATTACTTATTACTAGGGGTCGAATGTCTTGAAACTTCAAGCTCTATCGTTATTAAATTACATCAAAGGAATTTAATTTCTGATGTCGTACGACGCGTCCACTCTAATTCGGAAAACTACAAACTAAGTCAAGTCCAGAAGCGCGCTAAGGCGTACACTATTCAGAGGGCCGGTAAACGCCCCTGGAGAAGCTCCGACGACCGAACTCGGAGCACCTATAAATTGGGCAACTCCAACTGATACGACCTTCATTCGACGTTCATCTTTCTCTCGATTCACGACTTCGCCATGTTCTCCTCCAAGTTCTTCGCTACTTTCTTCGTGACCTGCCTGGCATCCTCTGTCCTCGCAGCTATCACGCCTGCCAGCCCCAAGGACGTCAAGCCCGAGCAGATCTGTTCGAGATGCTGGCCCGTTCTCTTCGACTTCGAATCAGAGCAGCCTTCTGCGTTCTCGCTTGTCGAGGCTAATGACGCAGACCCGCTCCAAGTTCCCCTCATCACGGAGTGCTAGTATGTCTTGTCATTGTTTCTTCATCGTCGAGTTTTGGTTTATACTGTTCACAGCTACACAGAAATAGATGACGCTAATAAGCAAACGAACTGTTTATACAACACTAAAGTGCGTTTGCTGCTACTCGCATACATTTATGCTCTATTCATCTTTCATTTATATAGACTGGAGAATTGGCCGTAAATGGCAATCCCGATAAACTTTGCCCTGAGGAATTAATGAAAGATGTTCTTTGCGATGTTCCCATTCGCCCCAAGTCCAGTGCTTGAAAAGTAAGAGGTATGTACTCATGATAAGTACGTTTTACGCGCCTGATACTTACTCATTATCTATTTAGATTGGGCGTCTCAAATGTTCATTTTAGATGTTCACCCTGATGGCTTTCTATTAGTTGCATTTGCCTAGTATCAGTTAGCCTTTTTGCTTTAATGACTTGAGTACACTCCTATGCATGTATAACTTGAATCAGAAAGCTAATGTGGGGTTTGAGTTGACTGTCACGAATTTATAAAGTCGAAAGGTTGAACCCTGTATGAGCTTGTGTTCCATTTACCGTTTACATCATATCTTGGATTCATGGAGAGAATCATTGACTTCATGAAATATATATAGTACATTCAAAAAAGTTGGGGAGCGTGATCACGTCGGGACGCGTCTCATTTACCGTCATGCGCAGTGCACGCGCCCGCGTAGGGTTTACTAATACTAATTAGGCAAAATGAGTTGATAAAACTTTTCAGTGAACACTCATTTCCTCCGCCTAGTAATTTGGGCAGCTCCCGCTCGAAAATGTCTACCTCAAACTCTTCCTCCTCCAATAGGGCCTTATTTGTGTACAAGTATCAAACTAAACGTGTCCTGGCAGCTCGTCAAACTCTCTATCAAGTGCGTCTTGATCTCATGCTTTTATATTTCGCCTTTTCAACACGAAAATGTTTTAGGAAGCTATCCAAACTTGCAGAGATCTTTTCCCAATAATCCCGCCGAATAATGCTATTACATTGCACACCGATGAATTGGATATTTGCGATGGCCAGATGACGGAGATCTCTGAGGGTCTGTGGGAGCAAGTCGTTGAGCAACTTAAATCAGTGACTGTATTCGACGAGAACAGAGCCGACCCCGCCACTCTCGCTGCCCCGCCACCTTACACAGTGGGAGGAGCCAACACTCCAGGAGGTAAGCTTATATCCAACCTGCAAACGTAGTCACGCCTCAATTCTATCGCTCGTACAGCAATTATCATCCATGTAACTCTGGATGACATGGAGATGGCCTTCCGGGTTCAAAAGTTCACCAAGTTTGAAAAAGTTATCCATGCGCTTATCGGTCGCCTGGGTCCTGATATAAACGATCGCGATATTACTTTTACTTTCAACGGACGGCGAATCAACGCGGACGATACTATAGAATCTATAGGCATCCAAGACGACGGGACAATTGAAGGCACTTGCATCCAACGATGAGTTCCACAGCTGGCAAGCACTATTTGACAACTTAATAGCGTCAAATAAAATGTTTCCTGTTGATCTCCTCAGTTTCGGGCAACTTAGAGTTGAACGAATTTCGTAACAAAGAAGTTTCGTAAGTATTTCTCCGACTAATGTGCTAATAAGCAGGAAACCTTTTTCACAGCCAGTTAATGAACCGCCGAATAACGATTGGCACCCTGTGATATGCCTTTTCTCCCATCATTGACAGTCGAAGCTTCAATCAATCTTTACTTGCACCCCAGTGGCACTTTTCAGCCATTTATCCCGCCGTTCCGATTAAATCACGTCCTGCACCATTAACCCCCGAGAAATCTCATGGAGAATTGAGACGCAGCCGAACGGCGATCTGAAGGAATTGACTATGAGGCTCGATGTTGCCTATACTCTGTTCTGGGAGGCCCAGTCAGTGTACTTTATGTTTGTATTTGATATACTCCTTACGCTCTTTCTTGTAGCACAAAGCCAGGATTCCCCCATTGCCTCGTTCATCGCCGAGAGTTGAAAATACTGGGACTGAAGCTGTCGAGGCTATCAACTCCGGCTCTGCGGTCTTGAAAGACGATAACTCTGATAATCGCAGTTGACAAGATAACCTGGCCTTACCTGGACAAAGCCTTCTTAGCCCTTGGCCGTGACACTGAAGCCCGGACGCCCTTCATCTTGTATGTTTTTCCTTTTCAATCCTTCCTCGAAATCTCAAATTTAGCCACCGGCTTCGCTCAATCCTCAAACAGGAAAATATCTCACTGTGCTTCGTACCTCAAGCATCGTACGAGCAGGCTGTCCCTCTAACCTTGTCTCCCCCTCCAGATGTCGTCACTAGGATCTTTATGCTCTTCCCCATGCAGATCCCGAGAATTGGCACACCGCTTCGGCCCAGGTTGAAGAAGGTCCATCATTCTGGCAATTCGTAGTCGGCGTTGACCGTGAACGTACGTTAGACGCAGATTAGTTCAGATTTCTAGAATGGAGTGGTATGGAAGTCGTTCGACTTTCCCTTCCATTACCGTAATGATCGTGATGAATGTCATGACAAACCATGAGATAACACATATTCTTGTAGTATGTGCTTTAATGTATTACGCATTTGTACTTACTCCACAGATTTTATTTTCCTACCTAGCCAACGTCGGAGACCGCCGATAAGCAATTTTTTCCTTCAAATTCCGTTATCCAAATTCTCCGGAAGAGACCCCTAATAACAGCAGCGCACGCAGGACTGAGCTGCTCCTCTATCGGAATTCTAGATGAGTGTTAAAGCAAAATATCAGCTGTCTTGGCGGGTCCACTTGATCTCAACTTGATCTCGAAAATCGTCGTCGCGACTTGCATGTGTGACTTTCCAACGCGATCGGTCACATCACGATGAAACAAATCATGCCCAGTGCCGTGTCGTCACTTGGACTCTCTTCGGGAACTTCCGCATTTAAACCTTTTTGAATTTTGACTCTATACGTTGTTCTACTTATCAATTCTGCCCTGAACCAACGCTTTACAAGTTACACAATGGCTTCATAAGTGAAGGCCTCTGAGTCACTCAAATTTCATTGGGGCCAATCCAAACGTATGGACTCCGTAACATCAGAGGCCGTCTAAATCGCATTTGAAACCTTCCTCATCGTGAACGCAGATCTGCTCCACGTAGAGCTCCCTCCACTCACTCCACGTAAATTTTCAGGCTTTGCCACTTCTCCGGAGGTTGGTAATTAAACGGCTACAGATTTATTCCCGCAGATCAAAATTCTGAGCTTCTAGTCTAAATTCTTGCTGTTTCAATTATGTGCTGGCAGTATATGTTAGTACATATGCACCAGCTTTACGTTGTTTCTCCTCTGATATGACAGTCACAAAAGGGTTATACATTCCCACGTACTGGGAATATGGTACGCGTGTGTAGGCGCATATCCCAACTTCCTTTTTGATAGTTCATGGTTGAATATGAGCAATTATCATGAAAGAACACTATTGCAAAGTGTGTATGACTGACTATCAGATATATTAAGATGAAAGTAAGGCATTTTGAAGCCGGGTTTATGTAAAGCGATGAACGAAATTATCCTCGGAATATTCCGTACCATTTTAGCATTAGCTCGTATGTTACTCCGATGTCGAAACTAAAAGTCTAAAAGCACCGTTACCGGCTATGGAACTTCTTAAACAGCACTCAAAACCTATGATATACTGTGGATTCTGAAATGAACATAAGAAAAATACTCTTAGATACTATCGCGTCGATAACTTCTTCAATTACTCGACAAGCGCCCATGAAATTTTTGGCGTGTGTATATTGGTTCTCGTCCGTCCGGCAAACATGCTTCAACGTGTCAAGGGGACAGCATACCTTAGGCTTTATTTCTATCAAAAGGAATGTACATCCCTGTGCTTCTAGCGCGTTCGGCGTTATCCTTTGGGGCCTTCGAAAAATTTCCCTGAGATCTGCACCAAGAATTTTGTGTGTCGACAAGGGTATAAAAGGTATGTTACATCGACCCCCAATTCCTTAGTTCGAGTGTCTTCGTCTACCACAGTTACAACTAACCAACCCACAAACCAACTTACCTCTCTCTTTTATTCACCATGTTCTCTAAGCTCGCTGTCGTCTTCGCTGCCTCTATGGCTGTCTTCGTTGCTGCTGGTCCTGTCGGTGCCCCATCCGGTGATATCACCAACTCTTGCAACAGCGGCCCCGTCCAGTGCTGTAAGTCCTTTTGCCATCTCCTCTTTTGTTTTTACCCTAGTGCTGAGCAAATAAACCTTTCTAGGCAACTCCCTCTACGACTCCAAGTCTGATGAGGGCAGTTTGATCTACTCCCTTGTTGGTGCCGTCGTTGGTCCCGTCACTGCCCAAGCCGGCATTCAATGCAACCCCATCTCCGTCATTGGTGTTGGTAGCGGCGCTCAGTGCTCCTCCCAGCCAGTCTGCTGTACGGGTAACCACTTCAGTAAGTATTTGAGCTCTCCGACAATTTCTATGTCGAGAATCCAGTGCATATCCTTACGATTATTATTTTAGGCGGTGCCGTCGCTGTTGGATGCACTCCCGCCAACGTCAACGTCTAAATCTGAAGAACAATATCCATTTGGTTTTGTGGGTGGTGGAATGATCGTTGTTCTTAGTAGGATTACCATTATCTCGTCATTCATTAGTCCAAGTCTATACCACATACCTAATTTTATACCATGGTTTGCCCATACAATGTTTCAATCTCAAGTTAAGAGTGTTCTTTGAGTTGAATTATGAACCAAGCTTGGCCTAAGCCATCACCGTCGCATCATCACATATCCATGACGGCCATTCAATACCGTTTCTTTTGATATCACATTCGGTGTCATGTTGTAAAGGGTAAACTGTTCGTCAGTTACCAACATTGATACAACTATAAATTGTGTAATGTATAAGACTGATTTCATCTGCCTTCGTACGCTGGATATTGAAGTTTCGTCATGCCGCTCAACATTCATTAACAATTCGGACCAGGGTACCACGACACATTGCACTGCTCACATGTTGCCAAGTATGTGGTTCAGCTTCCAATCTTCTCTGCAAACTCAAAGCTCTTTATGTATAATACTTAATATTGCGACCCATGCGTTTAAGAGAATAGAATCATGAAGCCGTGTTTTTCTATAAATAACAACATTATTTACAAGAGGCAATCTGTACATAGAACTGTCCCCCTATAAAGAACCCCGCCCAAACGTCGCGCAAATACTATAGAGAGAATTACAAAGACGTGAGATGAAAAAAAAAAAGATGTGCTATTTTGAGAAGGCTTAGATTTCGAAAACGGCAACATCATCGATGAATGACCAGGCAGGTGCAGCTCCACCGTGGAAGGCAAGAACATCGTTTCCTTTAGCCACGACTGGGCCGACTTGGAAGATTCCGTAGTTGGAGAATCCGGGCCGAATGGTGGTCACAATCTGGCCATTCCAGAGAACGTCGATGAAGGCGGCAGCCTCCTGGTCCGGAGGACTGAAAGAGCTGGCTTGGAAGAAGTTGATCTGGTAGTTCTTGCCTGGGGTGGTAGCCAAAGGCTTGACGGGAGTGAGCGTTCCGGCGAGGGCGTCAGCGCCAGTTGCCGATCCGAGAAGGGCGACGGCGTTTCCGGTGTGCGCGAAGGACTCGAAGAAAAAGATGGTGGCATCAAGCTCGCCTCCTTTGGGGCTGGTACCAACCCAGTTAGGGGATTGTGTGTCGAAGCAGAAGTCATCACATTCGTTGAAGCCTTCGAAACCACCGTCAATGACGAGGTTCTTGCGCTTGTAACCACGCGAGAATGTAACTTGGAGATCGCCCTGGCCAGTGTTAACAGCAGTAGATTCGTCGGCGACGAGGAAGTACTAATTATTGAACGCAAATGAGAAAATGAACGTAGAGAGCGTGATGAAACATACCATGCTGCAAGTGTAAGTAGTAGGGTTTCCGTTGACGACCGCACGCCAGATGTTGAAGTACTGGCAAGCGCCACCTTGACCATCAGCACCGCGGGTGTTGCACTGTTGAGCGCAGGCATCGACATCATATCTGTCGAGGAAGGCGAAGCCCATGTACTATAGAACAAAATTTGATTGAGTATAGAATAAATCGACGTCAGGGTATTATACTCACTCCGGGGGCGTTGTTAGCTCCATTGGTGGGGCCGAAGACAAGCTCATAACCTTCTGGGTCAGCAGGATCGACGAGAGTCTTGGAAGAGAATCCGCTACTCTGTTGAATGAAGGTAAGGCCTGCCGGAGGAGGTGCTTGTTGCTGACCACCACGGTTGGTCTTTTCGGCTGCTGTGTGAGTATCGGCATAAGCAGCACACTTCAAGTTGGAGGATCCGGAGTCCAAGCCAGGATTGTTGAACTCGTAATACAAGTTGACGAACACTGGGAAAGGAAGATGATAAACATTTGTACAGTATCTGCTCAGACAAGTAATTACTTACCACACTGCTCGATACCATCACAGAATGCGAGACAGTCGTTGATGTTGTATGTTGAGTTGTTGACAACAGTGAAGGTCAGGTAAGCAGTACCCTCGATGGACCCATCTCGGTCGTTGGGGCCAGTACCAGTACCAGTGAACACGGTTTCGTAGTTGGATGGCGAACGACGAACAAAGCCACTCGAAAGGGAACGACGCGTCGTCGCCGTTGAGGTACCTGCAGCAGTGATAGAGCCATCGACAGCGGTGACAGCAGTTTCTGGAATTGGCTGGTCAGGCTCGCCAGTTGCTCCGGCCTTTTGGTCAACGATGGTGGCAGTGTCTGCGATGGTACTACTGTCTGTGATAGTGTTACCCAAGTCGACGACTTTGCTTGGGTCGAACCATGCACCCTTAGAAGCGGGTGGTACGATGTTCGTCACAAGAGCTGTGTGCACCAAGATGAGCTCGTATTAACACAGAAAATGAGATAACATACCAGACGCTGCAACCGCAAGGGACACAGTGGTGATAAGACGACTGAAAGTTAACATCTTGGAGAGAGGTTGAGTATTGACGAAGCCCACAAAGAGGAACTTGGACTTACCCATCTCCGGTCGGGAAAGATTGGCTTTTATATCATCGTCCAGACCCGCTCATCCGGCTGTGCACTCGCGTTACAGATCCTGAGATTGACAATGAAATTGACTGCCGTTCATGCCATGCTTCTTCCATGGGTTTGATAATGGCAGGCTAGGTACGAAAAGCCATGATCGGGCATAGCAAGGATTTTGAATCCGTGAGGGTGCATCCATCAGGTTCCTCGATGATAATAGCCTTCTTTCAAAGAAGGAAGTAGCATGACTACATTCTAACAGTATACGCCATCGCCCGTGTTCAACAGCAGAGACAGTACCGTAGTTTACGAAACGCGTACGCAATGACGTGCCCCGAAGTCATATCTGTGTGCTGAGAGCAACATTTACCCCGTATTTGGTGTTCAGCGCGCCGCCTTGCGTAGGAGCCGAAAGGCCTGAACAGGAGGTCTGGCTTCAACCTTCTCGAATCGCACGCATGGGTCCAATATGATCTTTGTGACCACATCACAGGGCATGTCGAGTCTTGTCGAGAGGAAAATAAGGAACTTGACCATCAATTTCTCGGTAAATGATCCTTCGTTCGGAGAGAAGCACCTGAAAGAAGTCACATATCATGAATCAAAACAACGGACCTGACAGAGACATGGCAGAGCTGTACAAGCCTGTTTTTGACACAAATACATACCGTCATCACCGAGATTTTTTCACCGCAGAGGCGCTTAGAACGTTGTTCTTCGCTGGGGATTGTGAAAAAAATGCACTTGCATTCCGAGTAACATGCATCCAACAGACGCGGGTAGACGAGGCGAGAGCATTTGAGCAAAGCACTTCCAGGACCTGAGAGTCACAGTCAAAAGGAGAGCATGATCAGGGCGTTCACTGTCAGATAGTTTGCCGACATATTCTCACGCGGTTAGTTATATTGCCAATTAAATATATTCGTCTTGGGCAAGTCTTGGGAGGTTTTAGCTTGATTCAAAATGAGGTTGGCTGCCTAATACAAGCCTAACACCGATTGCTTGTAAAGACCTTCCACTCACCGTTTATCTAAGAATAAGAAACAACAGTCAGCAGTCCATTCAATTCGTACTTCTCAATGAGAATTTTTTTGTCATACATGGGAACGGGCCTGCTTACAGCCAAGTCAATCAACTGATTCCTACCACACAACGAGCAGTTGGTCGGCTAGATTATTTTCGGAAAGAATATTGAAATCCATACTTACTCGATAACAAATCTCCAACAATCGCGGATCGTGCAAGGATCGTGATGAACTTTTACTGTATGTCATAACCTGAAAACATCACGTTAGTTCATCGTAATTCACCTCAAAATGAAAGACCAAGCCAAATGGTTCTTTTCTACGAAACCCCGAACGCGCCGCAGGCCGTTGTCTTTTTTTGGGCAAAGCTCGGACCGTATGAAGAATAACGAGAGTGCGAGGGAAGGAAAAGACCGCCTCGTGCCTTACGAGTAGGACCCCAAAGAAAACAAGGATGGGTCCTGCAAGAAAGTATTTCCTCTGGGGAATACATGGGTTCCCGGAGGTATTTTGCACTCAGGTTCCTTGCTCACAATGTTAGTGACTTACTCACCGGCATTGGCATGTGCATGACCTGTCTGCAATAGTGTGGACACTTCCACAGATCGAATCACATATGCCATGTCACGGTAGACACTTGAATCTCTATAATAAATGATGTTCGCCAATGGCATGATGCCCAAAACAAGTATAGACCAGCTTTTACGTGGAGCCACGGTTACTTTCTCGCTCACATGTCTGGGACATGAAATGATAAAAACGCGTCTCGTTCATACACGTAGGCGATTACAATATCCACTCGTTTCTCGCGTCAAGTTATTTGGGATAACCTCGCTCGTATGTCTTGTCAAGGCTGAACATTCTGCGTTTCAAAACATGTTAACAAATCGCGTTCGTGGGTAGGTCACGAAGATGAAGTTTCCAAGTACCTGATCAGATATGTTTGTTTTGTATTGGGCGATATGATATTCTCTGTCCATTCATCCATTCCATAAGACGCGGAGATCCACGAACACCGAGAAAAGCAGATAAACAAGGGTGTAAATCCGGAAACAAAACGATATCGCTTGTAATAACGAGGGCGTGGTCTGCAACCCGCTTCACGGTTCCACTACAACGTCCGTTCGTGCGTACCTGATACGTAGGCACTTAAAGCGGCTTTCTTCATAAATATTGCTGGCTGGCCGACGTGAGGCCATTGATTGATAGACAAAAGCTTTTCGCGTAAGATTCTTATAAATGATGCGTCGATGAGGACAGAATAAAAGACAAATAAATAGGATGAAAATAAAAATAATACGTGCCTCGGTGCCCTTTAATTGTGTGATGTAAGCCGTATGTTGGCTCGGAATATTGAATAACGAAACAGAAAAGAACAGAAACCGCAAATTTGGCCGCACGCACGCAAGTAAGCTTAGAGCCGTGCTGAGTACTCTATACCACCCCCGGAAAGACGAGTCTTCATCCCAGCAAAGCAGCGCGATAGCAGAATGACATGTTCTGCGTCAGGTCGTGACACATCCGTGTTTCGAGTCGACTAAACCTTGAAGCTTGAAGTACAGATGTTGATAGCAAATTTGACGCCTACATCCGTCTTTCGTTTGGTCAGTTCGAGGCTTTACTTGAAGGTTCTGCGTAAAATTCCTTCAAAAGGTCAGAATGGAACCCGCTGATCGCTTCTAGTACAGAAAAAGAAAGATGCTTACCTTGATGTACCAGGCAATCGATTCCAATCCTGGTTCTGCCTAGGTCTCCCTTCAGGATTCATAGAGTCCCATAATGGAGTCGGAACATTGCAAATTTGACAGTTCGCCCTGCTGACGTTGTTTGAATTATCCGGTATGTAAGTACCTTGCCGCTGGAGACATTCATCAAGAGTTACTCATGTGTCGGTGCCTTATTGCCTGACACAAAAGGGGCCTTCGGAGTTGCGGCTCTGGAATAGGGGATGTCAGCGGAAAGTTTGCTGGCCGAGTCGAGGATGAAGTGCTCAACCTAAGTACGGAATAGCATACATATAAATGCATATACCCACAGGATGACAACCCGGAACACAGATGTTCTTCCTTTCTCTCCGGATTAACATAGGCTTGTATAGGAGTTTGGGGAATCTGAGATAATCCCATATCATACTAAGCAAGGGTAGACCCATAATGATTTTTGAAAATAGTTTATAATCGTCTTCGCAGGTTCAATTGAAACGAAAGCAAACATGGAAATTTGAATTACCGCTGCGGCTACTATGGGCCATCAGACAAAGCATATTAAATGTTTCTCGGCAAACAACGGCGTCTGTATGTCAATCTTGTCGGCGACTACAATTTAAAACAGCGCTCATGCCGCTCAATGCCGAGTATTACACACTTTGCTGACACTCTGGCGTGCTCTCCTAAAGATAGAACACTCTTTGCGAGTTCGTCTGATTAGTAGTTACGGGTATGTGCTTCATTCAAAATAACCTCCTACCAGAAAAAAGTGAATATCATTATACTTACAGTGGGTGATTGGTGGTGATTGGACGCGGCTCTTTCACTGCAAACGTGGCGGGAACCTCACTCGAAAATCACTGCTCACACTGGAATCATCTGATATACCGTCTTTTCTATCCTACAATGCACCAGTCAAACTTAACGTTGATAGTGCTTGCTTTGATACGTCAGGTTCAAGCTTGAAGTGCGTGAGGATTTTCGGGCTTATCAAGACATCCTCATACTACCCGACATCGACGATCACCGAATTCGGTTATCGACCATCGCTTCCAAAATTTACATGACGTCTCATCCATAGACCATAGCCCAGACTATAAGTACTGCTTCTTTTCACTAACAGTAGAAAACTTAGCCTCGACCTCGAGCGATGTTATCTGCCACAAGAACACAAAGCAATTCACCGATCCATAGCTGCCGGAACATACATCGTTCCCATACTTATTCCTGCCACCTGGTCCCATGAGCGAGTATAGGCGAGTATTCCCCAAACTGGACCGTAGACGTCTATTTTCTTGGCTATGCCAGTTATTCGGTGACTATGTCTTGGCACTTTGTGAAATACAAGCGGGTGCCAGTGAACCAGAAACCAGCCGTCTGACTCTCCCATGCTCCCAACCCATCTCTCTCCGAATGGCCTGGCATCATCGTGGAGGTCTTCCAAGCTTTCTGGCAGGCTCGTGTCGCGATGGCTTATCTTAGGGTTTACTGCTCTCGTCGGGCTTTGGATTACCTTCCCGATGATCCAAGAAATTACCTCAACGTCTGCTGTATTTTCGTACGAAAGCTGGATACCAGACCGATTCTTGTCTAAGGATCAACTCATGTGGAAAGCGAGGAAAGAAGAGGTTAAAGAGGCGTTTCGGCATGCGTGGACGGGATACAAGACAAGAGCTTTTCCCAATGACGAACTGCTCGCCGTATCAGGAGAGAGCTCAAATCAGTGAGTATCTTTGTTGATTTTTATCACTCTGCTCACGAACTGGGATAATCCAAAGCTTTAACGGATGGTCTGTTACGCTATTTGACTCGCTAGACACCATGTATGTTATGGGACTTACGGAAGAATTCGGTGATGCGATAATGTCAATAAAGAATAAGCATTTTGTCGAGACAAAGGTCAGCTTCCATATGACAGACCTTTTCCGAGTTCAAGCATTGAAGATATTGGTTTAGCATGACCAATACATCCCATTTTTCGAGACAACCATCAGATATTTAGGAGGTCTACTATCAGCTTATGCGTTATCAAAAGAACCTCTCCTTCTCGATCTCGCCGACGAATTAGGACAAGTCCTACTGCCCTCGTTCGAGATCTCAAGTAGTGGGCTTCCAGTTTTTTCCGTAAATCTCAAGACGTCAGTCTTCGCATCTAGGGTGTTGCACTATCTGATTTTGGCTTGAAGAAAGAAACCGGACTTAGGGTATTTCAAAGAAACAAATACCATACTATTTGCAGAGGCATCGTCCTGCCAGCTGGAATTCAAGTACCTTGCCAAATTAACTGGGAAGAAGGAATACTACGAGAAAGTAAGCATGATATGTTCTATATTTTAAGCTCACCATTGACCTGATCGTGGAGGTACAAAATTCCATGAACGTCCTTTACGCAGCGAATGTCCCTTCTGGATTATTCGGAGAACGATGGTATACAGACACAGGGAGGCCATCCAACTGTAAGTACCGTTGAATAATGGTCTCATCAGGATTGACTACTAGACACCGGACGGATCGTAGCCAAAATGACAGTCGGCGCTGGCTCAGATAGCGGATACGAGTATTTCCTGAAACAGTGGATTCAAACTGGGGACAGACAAGCTCAAAAACAATGTAAGATCCGAGTCGTGTGCTGTGGTGCTGCCTTCAATGATATTGCGTTATCCTCAAAGACATTGACTCCATTGACGGGATACTGCAGAATCTCGTGTACCTCAGTTCAAACCGAGGGCTGATGTACGTAACCGATATGGAAAACGATTTTGCATCCCATCGTCTAGAGCACCTATCTTGTTTCCTCCCTGGCGTACTAGCTCTCAGAGCAGAGACTCTGGACCTCCCAGAAGATACGCGCGACTTACATAGCTGGGCTGCTCACGGACTGGCTTACACATGCACCATGCTGTACCTCGATCAGGAAAGCGGCTTGTCTCCGGAGTATGTCCAGTTCACCAGCGACGGACTGAGATGGGTGGATGAGTTAAGGCGGTGGGACGAAGAAGGTCGGGTTGGTGTGGTCCCCGGTACATCCGAGCCGTCTCCGGAACGTAACTATACGCTCAGAGACTATGATGTTGGGATGCCTGACTCGTGGCTTCTCAGGCCCGAGGTATGTATCTATGTTCTGGACCCTGTGTCCGAAGTTGAACGTTGACTTCCCGCCGGCTGATTCTGCTTAGGCTATAGAAAGCATTTTTATCATGTGGAGAACAACGCGGGATACAAGATGGAGAGAGCGCGGCTATGAGATCTTTCAGTCTATAATGCGGACTACGCGCACGGAATATGGGTTTGCGAGTGTCACTGGTGTCAGCGGAGATATAAGATGGAAAATCGATGATACTATGCCTAGGTACGCAGAAGTCCTAGATCTACAAATCATAATATCAGAGATTAACCTGCACTTTATTTTTCATGATTGATTAGCTACTTCCTTGCAGAAACACTGAAGTACCTATATCTTCTCTTCGACAATACCCGAACCATTAATCTCAACAAGTGGGTGTTCAACACGGAGGCGCATCCGTTGCCTGTATTCCAGTGGAGTACATCAGAGAAGAAAGCTTTTGAAGTAGTACCATGACCTGGGAGACGTATGATGTAATTTTATAGCTCGAACTATAATAATTAATACGCGCGGATTCGAGTTGCCAATTAAAAATTTAAATGACAAGTTTACGACCCACAGATCGGCCATTGCCGGCGTTTAACGCTTAAGCTTTAAGCGATGCGCATCAAAATACGCATCACACCGGTGCAGCGCTGAGCGCCCGTTATATAACTTACATTCTAGTTGGCGCGCAACACCGCCGGCCATCGCCTAGAACACTCTTGGTTCTTTTTCAAGGTAACCGCACTGAGGAGTATATATTGTACCAACCTAAAGAAATACGGTAGCTGCCCCTGTGGGCAACTCGGATAGTATACTAACTTTACGATCATGTATTTTGATCAGGAGAGTGGGATATCTTCAGAGTCTGTGAGATTCTCGGATGACCTAAAATTGAGCATAGCAAAGC
The DNA here is from genome assembly GCA_964017145.1 of Agrocybe praecox. Taxonomy (NCBI): domain Eukaryota; kingdom Fungi; phylum Basidiomycota; class Agaricomycetes; order Agaricales; family Agrocybaceae; genus Agrocybe; species Agrocybe praecox. The sequence goes on along the minus strand of OZ024847.1, from coordinate 483,889 downwards.
AAGTACAATAGATTAGATTATGGTAGGATTACCCTGAGACGTGTGGCTTATCAAACCAGACTCAAGTGCCCTTTTAGGTCGTTTTTTTTTGGAATAGGCCTTAGAATGTCTCTTCGTCCTTTGTATTTGAAGGAATGTCATGCCTCGGGAAAAGAAACCGTGTGGAAGCTGGCAAAGGAGCTATGCGAAAAGAAAGGAATACCCTGGACACGTCCATCACTAGGTATGATACTAGGATGTGGTTTGGCGGACTTCAACCGAGGACCAACGAATAAACGGCGCGTCGGAGCTAACCGGCTTTACACAATCACGATATTGGAATCAGCGCACCTAATATGGAAAGTGAGATGCAAATGGAAGATAACCGATAACGAGGATCAGGGCAAGAAACCTACAAATGATACCTTAGAACCACAGTGGATTACAATGATAAATAGACGACTACGGATGGACTGTCTATTAACGGACCGAAAAAGATATGGCCGAAAAGCACTAAATAAGAGGCTAGTAGAAGAAACATGGTGGGGTACCCTAAGGAATCAACGGGACCTTCAAGACGATTGGACAAAATTCTCGACCGGGGTTTTAGTGGGTATAGGAGAGCATCCGCCTGGACGGAACCGTTGAACAGCTCAACGGTTCGCTCCGAGCCCCACACTACCTTCAAAAAGGTGTGCCGAAATAGCAAAGGCATTACCCCGGTGTGGAGAGCTCAGAGCAAAAACGAAGTGAAAGCTTCGTAAATTGAATATGCTGAAACGCGAGGACAACAATGTTGACTGTCGCGTTCCTTCCAAAGCTCCACAAAAAAAAAAAAAAAAAAAGTGAATGCGCTATTTTTCAGTAAAAATTTAAATACGCTCATGCATGCTATATGTTTGCGAGTGTAAATGGAGTCAGCAAAGATGTGACACGCGGATAAAAGGGGTGCCAAGGAAAGTGCTTGCCCAGACCGTTACTTTCTATTGACCTTGCGCACTACCTCTTTCCTTTCTATAACGCTCAAATTCTTATGTCTTCTCTTCGATGACGAGTCGAATATTAAGGACTTAGTTCTCAATATAGAAGCCCACCACCCCCGCCGCTACCTGTATTTTAATGGGCCGAATCATTCCGTGATTGCATAGTCTCTCTGAGCTTTACCTCATTTGTCGATTTAGAAAGCTAAAAAAAATTTGTAAGACGGCAATATTTTCTCGGGAAAAATAATCCTGTTTTTCTATTGGTCCCTGTCACCGGGCATTGTATCGGAATATTGATTGAGTTTGCATCGCTCTATCGCAATTTTGAACTAAAAACACATCCAGAATTCCCAGGTGAATAAATTGCACCGTTCATCCGGGTAAGGAATGAGTATCAATGAGGATGTTATTTTACACGTAGTGTCTGATTCAAGCATGTTTGTTTGCTCTTCGAGGCGGGAGTTGGTAAGACGCATAATTCCTGAAGTCGAAAGAATATTGCTTCAAAAGAAGTGCGATGAATCCCATACTTTCATTCGTTATCTTTATGTAAAATAATTCATTGAGTCTTTGAGGGCATCACGGAACATCACTCGCAAAAAATGAGACTTTCTAGTATCTTTTTTACATATAAATGGATCAATGATCATCTCGACGATCCATTGTTTTTTTTCGGCAATTGGGGAAACGTCGTACTAAAAATAGATTTCCAAGCCGTACATAAGTTCAATACAGTGATTTGGTATGTTTCTTTCCTTTCTTTACCGTAGCTGAATTGCTAGATTGAGACTTACCGAAAATAAATGGAATAACATAGTAAGCCAATAAGTCATTACTGTCTGTTAATACTTAATTTCAAAATTCCAGCCCCCCCACGTGAGCAAGTAGGCGCCAAGCCTTTTGCGCTCCTTTTAATAGAAACCTTGGATCCGAAGAGCTGTCGAAAATAGGCCCGCGTCTGCTCCTGTCACCGTCATGTCTATAGGGAGGATCTGGGAGGACAGCGGGCTTTCAACGCAGAGCATGGCTCCCGAATAGCAAGCAGATTCTATTACATACTCAGCCTTGCACTTACTAATTTTCGGGAAGTTCAGATCAATTCGCAAACGGCCCATAATAAAGCCAATAGACTCAGTTTGGTGGCAATAGACTCGATTCTAGCCGCTCAGTCTTGCCAGCTAGTCCCATGCTACCACCGCCAGCGACAGAGTCCCTGTCAAGATTGGCGAAGCCGTCAAATTTTCTGACAAAGTCGATTACTCGCTGGGTGGTTGTAGCAATCACTCTGCTCATCTTTCTCTGGTTCGCTGGGCCACTACTAAGTACTAGCACGGACTGGGTTCCTTCCGAGTTTGACTATTATCCACAGAATGTATCGACAACACCGACAGATCAGGGTGATATATGGGATTCTAGAAAGGAGGAAGTGAAGGAAGCTTTCAAGCATGCCTGGATGGGATATAAAGCGAAGGCATTCCCAAACGATGAACTATTGGCTGTATCAGGAGGAAGTTCGAACAAGTGAGTGTCGTTTATCCACCGCCGGGAAGTCTGTTCTAACCAGCGTATCAGGTACAACGGATGGGGAGTGACATTGTTCGACTCTCTAGACACGATGTGGGTGATGGGACTTCGGGAAGAGTTTAACGAAGCTGTGGAGAGTATCAAGGACCTTCACTTCAGACCCACAAAACTTAATCACTACGCCCCTTTCTTCGAAACGACCATTCGTTACTTAGGTGGAATTTTATCTGCATACGCCCTTTCTGGGAACCACGATTTATTTCGACTGGCCGATGAAATGGGCCAACTTCTTATTCCAGCATTCGATGGAACTGAATCAGGACTTCCTGCCTATTCTGTTAATGTAGAAACGTAAGTCTGGACATTATTCATCTATTTCAATACTTACTCTCGTAAAAGTGGCAAGATGAAGGCCGATTCAGGCAAAAGCACAGTCCTGTTCGCGGAGGCCACTTCTTGCCAATTGGAATTTAAATACCTGGCGAAAATAACTGGAAAGAAGGAATATTATACTCGTGTACAGAATGCGATGAACATTTTCTACAAGGCAAATGTAACAAATGGTTTATTCCACGAGAACTGGTTCATGAAGGATGGGAAACCAACTGGAGGTATGTTTTTTTTTTTTTTTTTTTTTTTTTTTGCATACCGTTGTATACGAATATTCCTTTCTATCCAGTCCATTTTACCATCGGCGCAAATGCTGATAGTGGCTACGAATATATGATCAAACAATGGCTCCAGAGTGGGGACGTGCAAGCAAAAAACCAATGTAAGTCCCTCAAATGCATCCTCGAACGCTCACTCATCGCATCGCACTACTACACAGACCTAAAATCAATGTCCGGAATAATACACAACCTCATCTATATAATGCCCACCCGAGGACTCATGTACGTCGGCGACATGGACAACGGGCGCATGTTCCACCGGCTCGAGCACCTCTCCTGCTACCTCCCAGGAGTCCTAGCCCTCGGCGCGCACGTCCTACCCAAAGACGACCCCTTATTCCCCGACGAGATGCGGGAGTTGCACAAGTGGGCCGCGCATGGGCTCGCGTACACCTGTGCGATTTCTTACGCGGACCAGAAGAGCGGGCTGGGGCCGGACGTTCTGCATATGCCGCGCGATGGGAAGAAGTGGGTCGATGAGGTGTATAAGTGGAAAGAGGGCGGGAGGGGTGGGGTTCCACCTGGAGTCAGTGAGCCACCAGCGGAACACGAGCCAGGGAAGAGGGATTATTTTAATTATTGGCCCAACGCGTATTTGCTCAGACCAGAGGTACAGCCTCCTTTTCTTCTTCTTTTTTTGCACGTATATCTGATATCTTACTACTCTTCTCTTCGCAGACAGTTGAAAGTATCTTCGTTCTCTGGCGAACGACTGGAGACGTTAAATGGCGTGAACGCGGGTACGCGATCTTCAAAGCCATCAACGAACACACACGTACCGAGTACGGGTTCTCGCCCATACACGGTGTGGACGGCGGAGTAGCGCATCTTGATGATATGCCAAGGTTCGTCTTCCCTTTTTTCTTTACTTTGTTTTTCTCCTGGGAATTGAAACTACCCTGATTATCCCAGCTGGTTCTTGGCCGAAACTCTCAAATACCTATACCTCCTCTTCGACGACATTCATTCCATCACCTCTGCCCAATGGGTCTTCAACACCGAAGCGCATCCATTGCCTACATTTGAGTGGACGGAAGCAGAGAAGAAAGCCTTTGGTATAACATACTAAGCCAAAAGCGATGATACGTGTTATCTGGATATTTGATTCCATTCCTCACAGTGGAACACCAGGCTGAGGCTGGATCTAGTCAAATTATAATCTCCCTTGACATACTGCAAACGGCAAATCGAAAGCACTAACTAATATATAACCTACACTTGTACACTATCCTTACATCCTTCATCGATATAGACTTTTGAATATATCAATCAGCCTATACCTCCCAGTGACCAACGTGGAGCTAACTCGGCCACGGGAAGCACCTCGGATACTTGGAAAAAAATGAATTGCATTTAAAGCGTATGTGCGTGTGTATTGTATGCAGTAAAGAGTGGTCAGAATGCTGATTGTACAAAGCCTCTAAGGTATGTGAGAAACAAAATGCAGAGTTTGGTATGAATGATACGGTATAGAGCATGTGTTTCCTGGTATAAATATGAGCTCTATATAGATTCTAGATAGACCCCCCTTTCCTGATACTGATGATATCTTCGTCGCTCTGTATATGGGTCTTCCCGCTCAAGCCGCTATTGCTATCTCCTCTCTGCAATAAATACGAGAAGACAAAGTCAGCTCACTGTCTCCGAGTCTATCGCACAACACACTGAGGTAATGTTGATGGTATGTCCACCAAAGACATAGGACGTACTGAAATGTTTTGGTTGGCATCTTGCGATGTGGATTTCTCAATTCGGATTGAGATGTTTTGTAACTTGCCAGCTGCAGAACCTTGGGGACTGAGCACGCTCTGGGGTATAGACATCATGGCGTGACTGTCATCGATAGCGCTGCGGAATGACTTTCTGGCGTTGAGGGTAGCCAAGAAGGAATTGGTATAAACTATAAAGAAAATGAAATGGGGGCCGCGTAAGCATATAAGAGGTTTGCGTCTGAAGGCAATGAAAGACGTACGGCGTCCGATACAGAAGTAGAAGGTGGCGTAGATCAAACTATTTGGAGAAGCGACGAGCTGGTCGAAGTCAACAAAAGCAGGAGGAATAAGGAGGTATGGAACCTACACATATCAATGAGGCGACCGCACAGCAGCTGAATGGCCATAATTATAAGCTTCCACTCGATAAGTAATTGGACTTTGTGATGGGAGAGACGTACGTTGTCAAACTATAAATGGGAAAGACATTTGAGAAAAATACACGAGACGGCAAAAAGGGAAGACATACACTCCAGTGTTGATGATGAAGATGATCTATAAGTCAAGGATTGAGTACATTTCGCACAAAATACTCGAGCTAAGAACAAACCAGTCTATTGATAATAGAATCTGATCTGTAACGAAGCTCTTCAATAAGTGACTATGAAAATGAGATGAAGTTATCTCTTCACCTTTTGAAACCCGTCCTTGCTCTATGTAGCAAAGTGCAAAGACTGACGGCAATAATCACATCGCTCGTCGTAGAGAGTGCATTGATGGTAATCGTCAGTGGCTAGGAGGGAGTCTTAAGACCATCATAGCGAGCGTAAAGAGCGTACACGGCATACCGTATATTCCAGCAGCTCTTTGAAAGTTTCGAGTTGCATACTAGGAGTGACTTTAGTTCTTCTCGAGATCCGTATTCAAGATGCCAAGAGCAAACTCACGATATAATCACCCAAGCTGATTGTTATAGATGGAAAAACGTCTTGAACGATCGACTCCGACGCCACAGCAGATATACGGGAAAATTTACATACCGATTCCGGAGCCTGAGAGTTTAATTTTACGATTGGAAATTAGAGGCCATGTTCGAGAAACATTCTAACATTTAAAAACGGGGCTCACCAGTAGTGGCGAGAATTAAAAATAGAATCCCTCCGGTAAGCCAGTAGTTTTTCTTGCTCACTAGCGCCCATATCAGATTTGTTCACGCTATCTCCGGAAATTAAATGAAACTTACAACGCCAAACTCGCAATGCATAGAAACTATGCGAAAATCGTAAATTATGATATGTGAATTATGAGAGAATTAGTTTAATGTTTTAAGACTTACGTTTGCACAATGCCAGCGTTTACACCCTGTATCCGATTTGAGTTTAGTATGTTATCCCTTAGAATGAGAAAAAGTACGTACCGTGAAGAGAGCCTCAATCTGTGTCAAGCCCGCCATAAATGAGCTTGTCTGCAATTCCATTGATGTCGATCCATTAACTCACCAAAACCGTCCTACGAAAGAGAATCATTAATTTATGAGCCACAAAGAATTTGTTGTTCGACTCACCAAGTTATACGCAAGAGTGCTTCTGGGTCACTAAATTCGTTTGCTGATTTACGGAACGTTCGAGGCAAAGACATGACATGGAATCTTACTGGAAATTGGATACTACGTAATGATACACTGAGAAGATTGTCAGGTACAGCCTGGTTTAGGGCGTTCGTGATAAATTTTACTTTACCTGCATGGGATATCAACGCAAGATGAATGGCATCAAAACAGACAGTGGTGGCCACCTGGTACGAGAAGACGACGATTTCTCAACCAATCCATTCTCCAGAGTGCGTTGCACCTACCAGACTCTTTAGATACCATGCATCGTTTTTGTAGTCTTTGGGAAAGTGTCGATTGGAAACATGCGATTTGAACCACCAAAGCGGAAGTGCTTACTGGTAGAATAGATGAATGCCTGCAGCAGGGTGATTCCATGCAACACTGCGCTCACGATCACCCCAATCATCATCGCCCCCATTCTGCCGGCTTTGTCAAAACTGTGTTCTTTGAAATTTTATGATCGATGGGACGCACGAGTTATCCAGAGGGTAGGCGGGATTCAAAGTAGCGGAGTCGGCCATAGTGAGAGATGGTGAGGGAAGGATGCGAGGGAAGATCACCTCAAAGAGAAAGCCGAACAAAGAGGGAGGCCAGAAGCGAAGGCGAACTGGGACGGGGGGTATCGGGACCGTATATATGTATGAGAGATGTATACAGCATCAAAATTCAATCAAAGATTCAGTGCTGTTGGGCATGAACCTGCAGGGAACCGCGTATCTGGGTCTTGAATGGTAGGGAAACTTAAGCGGGGATTCAAACGGGATGTTAGAGGATGTTATGGTACCCCAAATTCTCTAACGTAGAAACGGGTCGTAACCGCAAAAAAACTTCCGAATTGTTTTGAGATTTTCACGGACATTCGGGGATCCAATTCGAAGGAAACATTTCCCGAAGTGGGTAGAAAATGAGATCACCCAAATCGGGCGTACTCTTAGCCGAATGACGACAAACCTATAAGGATATAATAAGTTAGAAATGGATCTGGGAAAACTATAAAGAGTATATCAGAAGATTTTTTGAATGTCAGGAGGCGATGATTCTGATGGTGCAGCATGGCGCCCGCGTAGAACCTCGTACATAGAACCTCAAGAGAGACGAAGAATCGTCTAAACCGCAAAAAAAACAAGGAATTTACAGGGTAAGGTGTCACCTATGAAGGCTAGTGATGACTGAAACAATAATTATTCAACGTTATGTATATGAAATGTGAGGTAAGTTGTGTACGTACATCATTAGTATCGTAAAGCACCTGGCGCTCAAGCACCTCGGAAACCCCGACTTTAAACAGCTTCATCATAGCCCAAATCCAATGTCCAAATTACACAATGGAAAAGAAGGCAAATAGTTTCAGAAAGCGTCGTACAAGGTCGTAGAGCAAGCTGCATAGATGGATAAGTTATTTCAGGTCGTTCCTTAAGCGCTTACTTAGTTGAATGGAATGATTAGCCATCTGTTGAACGAAAGCTCGTGATTCTGGTCGGTGTTTCAATAGCGTGACCAAATTGTGGTTTTCGAAAATGGAAACTTCATTTGGATCTTGTCGGGCCCCGAGATCTGTCAGTCATATCATGGGAAGAAATATCATGTATATATCTTTTATTTTTGCTCCCACACTTACCTACCCTGCCCAATATAATTTCTAAATCTTCAGTGCTTAATATTGCCCACGGCAATGACAGATTTTCCATTCAACAGTTGATTGGGTTGACTACTGTGATTTGCAGGCTTTTTCTATATCGTGATTTCAAATTTTGCCCGAAACCGGTGTAAACTTCGCGATTAATGGTAGGGCCGGCTCCGCATGCGTTGCGATACGATTATTGGACAAATGGTTTACGAACCGAAAGATCAAGGGCGAAAATGACGCTGGATTAGACACCCGTTTATTTCCCCTTCGCTTCAACCACTAGGAACCACCCAAACTCTGTCCCCCCCGTTCTACACCATGGGACTTGTCTCTATCGCTGTGGTGGCGGCTGGCCTGCTCCTTGTACTCAAGATGAAGTCATGGAAAGCTGTCAGTCACTACTTACCCCCTGGCCCAAGCGGCCTACCTATCGTTGGAGTGCGTTTTTGGAATTATCGAAGGTTTTTCGCGTATTCTGACGACTCTCTTAGAATATCCTCGATATGCCGGAAAAACACGAGTGGATTACTTTTGCGGAATGGGGGAGAAGATGGGGTACGTGCTTGTGTATTTCGCACTGTGAGATTGGACGCTGATAGCCAGTTTTATACAGGTGGAATTATTTGCGTTAAAATTTTAGGCCGACCGATGATCATCGTCAATTCGGCCAGCATCATGGACGAGCTGGATAAGAAGGGTGCTATTTATTCTGATCGACCCGTACTAGAGATGGGCGGGGAGTTGGTCGGATATGGACAAACATTGGTGCTCCTCCGCTATGGGCAGAGGTTCCGCACGTATCGCAAACACTTCTCTCAGTATATTGGCAGCCCTAAACCCATCCAGCAATTATATCCTCTTGTGGAAAATGAAACCAATCATTTCCTTCGACGAATGCTCGCGAACCCAGACGACTTGCTAAAACATCTGCGAAAGTGCGTCCTCTGTTTCCTTGTATTTGTCTTATTTGTCTCTTACATACGATGCTAGACTTGCTGGTGGAATTATACTGCGACTCACGTATGGCTATCGAGTCCAAGACGGAGAAGACCCTTTCATCAATCTCATCGAACAAGCCAACGACAACTTCAACGCTGCCACTGTTCCTGGTGCTTTCCCTGTCGACTTTTTCCCTAGCTTGAAGCTTTTGCCTGAATGGTTTCCTGGTGCGGGTTTCCTCAAAACCGCGAATAATTGGGCCAAAGACACACAGAGGATGGTTGAGGTCCCTTATGCGCACACCAAACAACAAATGGTACGTTTTTCTTTCTCCCTCCAAGACTCTGGAAGGTATCTTAGATCCGCTAAAAATCGACATAGGCTGCCGGCACTGCCCCTCCTTCATTTGTATCAGCTGCCCTTGAAGATGAAAAGTCCCTGACGGAGGATCAAATTAGAGATGTCAGGTTAGCAGCAAGTTCAATGTACGGCGGTAAGTAAAAAAAAAATTAGCTTCCCAAAAAAATTATTTTCTCATGTCCGGACTTTTCCACATTTCACAGGAGGAGCGGACACCACCGTGTCATCAGAGTATGCATTTTTCCTAGCAATGGTTCTATTTCCAGGTGAGAACGGTTAGCCTAAAAATGTACAAATGCCGAATAATGGACAACGCTTCCAGAGGTCCAGAAGAAAGCCCAGGCTGAACTTGACGCCGTTGTTGGGAATGGAAGACTTCCGAACATGAGTGACCAGCTTCATCTGCCTTACATCAACGCCGTGGTAACGGAGGTCCTTCGATGGAATAGCGTGGCTCCAACTGGTTCGTGAACCCCAATTATCCTTATCATACTACTTCCAACTCATCTATTCTTCCTCTTCAACAGGCGTGCCTCACACGGCTATTGAAGATGGATACATTGCGGGCTACTTTATCCCTAAAAACTCGTTGATCTTGGCCAACCTATGGTGAGCACCCTTTTCTTTGGCTGTTCTTTGACGAAAATTTCACTCGTCCATTCATATCTTTGATAACGATCCGTTTTGATTGTGATGGCTAATTAGGTCTCTTTTACTCTCCCTTTCACTTTCAGGAACATGCTGCATGATCCAGAAGCCTATCCCGATCCGTTCACTTTTGATCCAGAACGCCACATAGCGACTGCAGATAAACCCGCCCAGCGTGACCCTCGCAGGGTTTGCTTTGGCTATGGTCGTCGTGTGTGTCCTGGGATGTATCTTGCCGAGACATCTCTCTTCTCCTGTATCTCACAAACGCTCGCTATTTTCAACATTGAGAAAAAGGTAGTGAATGGAGTGCCGATCACACCTGTACACGAAAGTACTTCAGGGATTATTAGGTACGGAATCGGTTTTGATGAACTTTTTCTGCTTGGTTACTGATAAATTCTTCCTTTTTTCTACGTTCAGTTATCCTAAGCCTTTCGAGTGTGTCATTAAGCCCCGCTCAGAGAAGGCCTCTACATTGGCCACTGAAGCGCTTCTTTGATTTAAACCGAACACTCTCTTGTACCGCTACTTTTATGTAACCGGCCGTCTCTTATTCATTATCTTACCTATACACTTGGCTATCCGCCGAAATAACAGAAAATAATTCTATCTTTATATTTACTATGGTGCCCCACACCTAGTCACCACTAAAAAGTGACAAAATTTAAGGTGTCGGCAAAATTTCCCCCTTTTCTTATTCCTTTAGGGAAAACACTCCATTTGACAAGGGGAACAAATCTGCTAGACCGTTTTTTGATTGGCCAAAAACTGACGGAGTTATAAAATTGGGTGTCACCAAATTGGCCAGATAAGATAAGATAGTCCATATATGGTAACTTAGACTATTTATAGCGACACCTACTGATCAAATTGCCTCGCAAAAGACTGTACTCACGTTTTTTAACGTTTTTTTGACTGTTTCTGCCTTCTCCCTCACCTTTTGTGCATTTATCCATCCTGTCCTTTTGGAATTCCCACTGTACCCAAGATGTCAATTGCTCTCGGCCTTCTTCCGGTCCATTTTTGTGAGATTTTCGCCCGTAATCAACTTGATTGCATTTACGGTCGGATTCTCTTTCACCCCCGTGACGACGTGCTTGGCTATTTGAGACTGCTTGTGCTCATATGCCACCTTCAAACTCCTCAATAATGCATTGTCCTTCAACTCCTCTATTTCTTCGTCGCTTGAATCACCCCATCCTAACCAGTCTGACTGCACATACTCGCGGTTATTCACACTGCCCACCCACGATGTTTTGAGTTCGCCATTCCCTGAAGTTTCTGACTTGGAAGATTATCTCCAGTGCCTTCCTTGCTATGATCTTTTTCGCTTTTCCCTCTCGTGTTCGTGCTGCTGCTTGCAATTACGATTTCCTAGTACGACGGGCCATGGTTACTGTATACCCTAAAATTTACTATACTACTTTGTACAAGTAAAACCTATAGATTTGATTGACTGAACCTTGTTACAAGCCCGTTGGTGCTTGAAAATTTTGCCCGTACCTCCGGCACAGTGGGGTTAGGGGTAGTCAATTTGTTCCTCGACCGATTTGGCCGCTGTCATTTTTTAGCGGTGACTAGGTGTGGAGCACCATATACAATTCACGCAATGCAATTTCTCAGCACAGCACTCCTTTTTCAAAAAGGTATCTCCATATGTGTCCTTTCCCCCAACGAATGTAAGTCTAAGGCCTTTTTGAAAAGTTTTTACCTACTTCACCTTACCCTAAGTACATTACACAAAAGATCTGACAGATGTGATTCTAAGATGTTTTAGACATGCTCCACGGCGTTAGTACTGGCCCAAGTCAGTTTGTTAAAAAATATTGGCACACGATGCTCACGTAGGCTCACGTACTAAGAAACCCGATACAACGCGCCTGGATGAACCGTTTTGCCATTTTTCTTTTTGAGAAGGTCCGTGATCCTTTCACCGGACAATGAAGTCTGCAGTTGCACACTGAGCATGTGTACATACGGGTAACGCGGTAACGTGTCGACGGAGGTCAAGGCGTGACACGTGTGACGTACTTCAGCAATGGCTCTTTGTGCTAAAGCCAGAATTTTATCGTTTTCACGTACTGTAGAGCTTTGGTAATGAGTGTCTAAGTCTCAGAATACTTGAAGTATAACTTTGGACATTTTTCTATTTAAAATACTATGAAACGCGATGCTCAGTGATTCCGATTTCTATTCAAATGTTATTGTTATTTCCGTGATTTTTTTTCGCGGGAGCGGAAACATATAATGTAATGCTGAAAATCGCGTGAGTTTTGATTCCTCGGCACGGCGCATGGAGCTGGGCCCTGGGGTGTTAGAGTCATTATGTATCCGAGTGCACACAGGTGGGTCCAAAGTTCAAACTGAGCTGTGTTGACAAGGCAACGATAATTTTGAGTAAAAATAACCAAGGAAAATAGACGTGGATCCAGGTCTGAGGTAGGTACTTGGTATTCTTTTGTAATCGATTGGAAAGGACTCTGATGATCGATCATTCGAATTTCGCGTGGTAGTAATATTTTGTGGGGTTGGTGTGGGAGCACTTCAACAGAAAAGACGTCCTATCCAAAGAAGTAGCCAGTGAAAGAGTGAAGCTACACAAGCGCCGCCCTCTATTACATGGGCCAGGGCCCAGCATGGCCCGACCTTCGCCACTTCAAAGTTCGCGTGGAGTTGCTGGAGTGTAAGCCTCGCACACGTGGAAGTTGAGAAACATTTAAGCGAGTGGCTTCTAATGCATTATTTGCTACAGAAGTCTTTTGAATACTGGCTCATAGGAAGGAAAAATGAATGTGTACCTTCTCTCTCAATTGGGGTCTTGACGAGAAATCTTAAAAGGTGTGGTATAGTACGCTATTGGATCCCTGGTGTTTGTTCTCAACTGCCAAGGAAAACAAATTTCAATCAGCATTGCTGCATGATGTTGGTTGGCTATATAATATCTAACCTTTGTTCTAGCCTGTTCGAGTCTCTAAACTTCCGACGTGCGTCGCGTGACGTCATATTTCGACCTTGTGGCTTGCATGCTCGATTTGGTCTGACTCTTTCTAAACTAAGCTTCATCGATCATCAATCATTGATCAACAATCAACACTCGAGCGGCGAGCGCAAAGGTAGTAATGTGTGTTTTCACCCAAGAACGTGGCAGGCATTGTCTCAGTTCAGAATCTGCAGACAGTGGTAATTTATTTCGACCAATCACTATGGTTTTAACTTTTAGAAATTGGATAAATTCGGTTTTATTGTTATGTTTGTGTACAGCAACAAGCAACGGAAGGACATCAGGATACCCAAAGGGACTAGTTACTACAGAATTTTTTAAGGTACCGCGACATTTCAGGGGTCTGTCAGCAATTTGATACGCTCTACACCGTCAATCTTGTATATGGCTTTATGATTAGTTACGCCGTGAAGGACAGTCGGATCGGGAATGGAGTAAGTATCCCAGCGTGCCTTTGTATGTTTGTTCGCGTCAGGATGGCCTTTAGCTGATCCTGCTTCATCGACTTCCATAGTGTCGGTATCAACCTCGGCGGAAACAAGGCCAACATTGATCGGAGCACGCCTCGCGGGTGCTTTCTTGTAATTGTGGGTGCCCGTCAGCTCGATACTCTGATCAAAGTGGAAGAAATTGGTTGGGTCCCAATGGTCCTTGATCGATTGCAGCCTGGGGTAATTCGTGCCATAATAAGCATCCTGCCAGTTATTAACTGTACTATCGATGTAGTTCAGATATGCGGCCTTTTTCTGAATAGCGAATGGGAGGAAGGCGTCCTTGCATTTGTTGGTAAAATCGAGGTAAGTTTGGTTCATGGAAGGGTCGAGCCACTGAGCAAGAACGGTCATAACGTAGACACCGTCCCTCCAGAAGAATGCGGTATCGTCGTTTTTCGGTTTGGCCGCCACTCCACCAATATGGTCCCAAAGGATTGAGCACTGACCAGGGTCGCCCTTGAATGTCTGCGACTCCTTGACTAGAGACACGATGAGGTCGGTGACTTCAGGGGTGACTCCGTGTTCAGGAAGGATTATCGACGCATGGTGGTGATAGACCTGACTGTCGACCTCGAAGCCTTCGTCGATCTTGACCCAATCGTTCCACTGCATCTGTTTCATTTCGTTCAAAGGATTGAACGCCATCAGCGGCGCAACCTCCTGCAGGCACTCATCCATGGGGCCATTGAAGAGCACCGTCATCTGTCCCAACATTTCTCCGTTTACGAATCGAACGATCATATCGACCGTCAACTCGTTTTTCCACGTACGGTCGTTCCAGGTCTTCATCATGGCCTTGAACTCTTCGTCCTGAGCTGGGAGCTTCCAGGTGAGGTTGCCTGCGACTATGTGTCCATCTGCGTTGCGCAACTTGTACACCTTCGACGTGAAATCGACCAAGACACCAAAGTTTCCTCCGCCGCCGCCACGAAGTGCCCAAAACAAATCTTTCTTGTGCTGATCGGTCTCATGGTCAGTGAGCGTAACCAGGTCTCCAGATGCAGTGACCATAGTCATCTCGACGACGTTATCGACCCCGAGGCCGTAGCTACGGGAAAATGGGCTGAGACCACCTCCGAGCGTAAAACCAGAGACGCCGACGAATGGACATTGACCACCGATGATGATGTTTGCTGCGTCTTTGTTCACAAGTTGGGCGTAGGCGTCGACCCAGGTGGCTCCACCCTGTATTTTGACAAGGGTGCTGGACTCATTGATATGAATGTCGCACATCGCACTGAGGTCTAGGACGATGCCTTCATCGTTCAGGCAGTAGCCAGCATAGGAGTGTCCACCGTTTTTGACAGTCAGCCGGAGCTTGTTTTGATAGCAATATTTGACGATTTGCTGGACTTCGGCGGTGCTTCGAGGAAGGACAACAGCGAAAGGGGTAGTAAGTCGATAGAGCAGGTTCCCTATGAACACAGCGCGCTCATAAGAGACTTCTCCGGGGTACAGGACTTCGCCATAGGGAAGATTCTCCTCCAAGGTACCTATTGAGGACGTTATACCCTACAGAATATGAATCAATGCCAGTCCAACGAAAAGAGGTGACGGCTCTCGACGTACGGGCATAGTAATATTGTTTCAAGATATCTGTGTTATTGTGAAGATGAAGTCAGTCCTGTATAGATTGCATTTCGTAGTTTATCTCGTACCGTTTCGAATACCAATGCGTTAGTGCAATGGGATAGTACAGTCTCTGCCTTCAATTCCAAGTCGCATTTATACTCATCTCCCAGGGAGAATATACCTGTCAATTATCATGTTGTGTTCTTCCTGCTTTTTTTCTTCAAATATTTTTCCAACGCATAGGAATCATCTGACGAAAAAATATACGTTTGAGCACTCATCGGCGCACTGAAGCTCCGATGTCTCGTCATCTCGAGGTACAGAACGTTGCTCTGGACCCTGGCCGCAAGCCATTCACAGGTATTATTAAAGCAAGAACTATGAAAAAAGACTTAAGCTAAGCGTAGTTTGTAGTAATAGAACCAGGAAATCTCACCGTCAAGGGGAAAGAAAGAAGCTTATTTTGAATGGTAAGATGTATGCCCAGTCTTATTATTCTCCACACATTATTGGTTGAGTGGTATGGAAGAAGGGGCCATAGATCGTGAGTTATTTAAGATAATTTAATATTCATCGATTATCATTGACACCTGTCCAGAGTTCAGTATAATTTTGAATCCTGTATTCAATTGACCCCCGTTGATCGGACAGCCGGATGTCGACGCTGGATATGCTGTTCAAAAAGTTCTGAATATGACCACCCCACTCTGCTGTTTGAAAGATTTATAAGCCGCCACTTTCTGCAAAGATGAACGTTTGTATCGTTGAGAGGACTCGGGTTCTCCCAACAAATTATAGCCTAAAAAAGGGCCTTGCTTCCTGGCGAAAAAAAAAAGCCAGACTTAAGCTTTGCGGTGGACATCTCTTGGATCCACTTGAGAGTTCCAGAAGCTGAAGCCAAAGCAAATCTAGTCGTTTGCGTATGTAAATTTGGCACTGACATGGGAACGAAGATTCAATATTCAACAACAGAAGTTGGACACTGACAAAACACACTTTAGCGTGACTGTGCCCCGAGACCCAGTTCGAGACCTTGTGATCTTCTATGCGTCTATTTGATGGAATACGAAAGATGATATGCATTCAAGCTAACAGAACACACGAGAGTTTTGAAAAACATAAAATCAATGAAGATAGAAAAGGCGCTCGGCGAGCAGGAGTTTGACGGTGACCGGAAGCCTGTGACAAGCTTGCGCAAATAACGCTGCCATTCGACGTTCGGCATCGTTAACAACGATGACAACGACGTTTGGGTATCATGGTGCTCGTTCTCGTCATCGGCGACTTACACATCCCTCACCGCATCCATGACCTCCCTGCAAAGTTCAAAAAGCTCCTGGTCCCAGGCAAAATCCAACAAATTCTCTGCACAGGCAATGTCTGCGACAAGGAAACATACGAATACCTGCGGACCATTTCTCCTGACGTGCATATAGTCAAGGGCGACTACGACGAGTCGGGATTCCCGTCTTCGATAACTGTGCTGCATAACCCTATCAAGATTGGAGTGATACATGGGCATCAATGTATACCGACGGGAGACTTGGATTCGCTGAGTGCGTTGGCTCGACAAATGGACGTAGATGTATTGATATCGGGGCACACTCACGTGTAAGGCGGTATTGAGTAGCTGTCTGATTTGGAGCTTATATCTATTTGCCAGGTTTCAAGCCGTTGAGTACGATAACAAGTTCTTTGTAAATCCAGGGACAGCAACTGGTGCTTGGACAGGAACTTTCAACGGGTGAATACACATCATATCTCTATATTCTCACTCCAGTACTGATCATTAACAGTGAACCGACTCCTTCGTTTGCCCTGATGGATATCCAGGGCACAGTGGTCGTCACATACGTCTATCAGCTTATCGAAGGAGAAGTCAGGGTGGAGAAGATAGAATGGAGGAAGGAGCCAGACGCAGCCCCTGTGCCACGCAATAATATGACTCCACAGGGTATTCCAAGCCCTACGATACCCTCAAGCCCCCCAGGTGGTGCTGTCTGGTGATTTCTCGTGGTTCAACAGCGGAATCATTTGTAGTTGTATTGTATTTCTAATTTATGTCCTCAATGTGAGTGTGGCGTCCCGATAAAAGACTCGATTTAACATCGTTATATTTCTAGTTTCCGTTATACGTTATCTTATCCAAAGAAATGATGCATCCAAACAGACGGACATTGCTTCTGCCAATGGTTGCGGACGCGTTGATGCCGTTATTGATAGCCTTCTCGCAGACATGAGAACGCTGTTCTATGGGATTCATTGGCTTCATCTCGAATTTGCGTGTAACTCATTGTCGCGTGAATATCGTTCTCCATGACAGTGTCGCAGGAATCACTTACCAGTTCCAGAATTTCATTCTGATGGAGATCCATGAACTACCTCTGATACACAGACTCGCAAGCACAGCGCGGAATTTGAGAAATAATACGTATCCACCTAGCTTGTTCCGAGCAAGGATCCGTATGGCCTGCATCGAAGTCAGACCATTGACTAGACGGGTGGGATGGTCTCCATGACACACTCATGGATGGGGCCTTCCGGCCACAGACGTTAAGTCAGCTCTAGGCGAATTCATAAATGATTGTGCAACAATTTTTCGCCAATCTCTAAGACCTAGAGTCGTTTAATATTGACTATGTACTTCAAAGCTTAACTCTCATAACAACATCAGTGAGAATTCAAAATTGTTGAAGGATTGAATCAGTCAACTGGCCGCTTATATGATTCATGAGGAAGCATTGTTGCCAGTCAGAAAGGATAAAGGCAGCCAGACAAGAGACTGTAACAGACTGGATCCAGACCCAAGTTACTTTGGCACATTTGCAAGCGCAGATCAAAGAAGGATATAAATATCTGCCAAGATCGGCGGAGCTTACTAATCGTTTTCTTCACGTGATACCAAAGATTTTTTGGCTCCTCTGTTCTCTACTACTCGAATATTCACTTTTACTCTACTTTTTGTCTTTCTTTCGGTTTAAAATGTCAAGAGGCACTTCAACACCACAAAATGGAAGCGCTCAGCCCGAAGCAGCGCCTGTAGTAACATCCACACTGCCTCCTGTTGTTGGCATAAATCTTGGAAATTCATATGCCTCGATTGCCGTTTTTACCAAAGTACGCGCTCAAAGATTTGAAGATATCAATGAAACTAACAAGGGTTCAACAGGAAGGACTCGCTGAATCGATCGCTAACGAAGATGGAGAGCGACAAATCGCTTGCGCTATATCTTTCTATGGAGAGGAGGTGGTAAGTTGAATTTATTTTATCATCGCAAACGAGAAAGATGTTTGATTATTCAAAATACAGTACATCGGAAACCAAGCCAAGCAGCAGCTAGTGAAGAACTCCCAAAACACCATCGTAGGATTCCGAAACCTTCTCGGCAAAAAGTGCGTCGTTATAATGCTACAAATTAATGTATCGTTGACAGAATAGCTAGATTCACCGAAATTCCTCGACCAACTGCGCCACTCACTTCTGCAGCCGTTATCCAACATCCCGAGCAGCCAGACACCCCTGCATACCGTGTCCAGGTTCTTCAACCTGCACCTTCTCCCCTAGCCACATCCGCACAGAATACCCCTGCACCATCACATGCCCCAACCCCTCGTTCAGAACCAACTCCTGCTGAGCGTATTTTCTCCGTGTCGGAGGTTACGTCGATGTTCTTGCGATCGCTTGTCCAATCCGCAGAGAATTTCATGGGAAGGAAAGCTCAGGGAGCCGTCATCTCTGTTCCTGCCATCTTTACTGAAAACCAAAGAAAGGCATTGAGAGCTGCTGCTGAAGATGCCGACATTAACGTTCTTCAACTCGTCGACGAAGCCGGTGCAGCTGCTGCCGTTACCACCACAGAACTGTGGGGAGAATCAGATGGCGTCAATGTCCTTCAACCCGACAGGACCCAGCTGCTCGTCGATATCGGAGCATCTGGCGCCTCGATCCACGTCCTTTCTGTCCGTGAAGGCTTGACCTACGTCCTTGCGTCCTCGCACACCGATTCTATCTCCGCAACCCAGATCGACGACAAGCTCATCAAATTCTTTGCTGCTGACTTTGTCAAAAAGACCAAAATTCCTTTGGCTGTTTGCCCTGCTTCATCACCATTAGATCAACGTGCCGAGGCCAAGCTCCGTCTTGCTATCGAGCACACCAAGCGCACTATCAGTGCATCTCCCGGAGCTGCTACCTGCAGTGTCGAATCATTGAAAGAAGGCATGGACTATACTGGATCCATCAACAGGATGCGATTCGATATGCTTGCATCTACCGTGTACGGTGCTCTCGCCTCCAAGGTTTCTGAGCTCCTTTCATCTGTGGCCGTGGATCCCCATGATGTCGATGAAGTTGTGTACATCGGTGGTACTGGAGCTCTCCCTGGTCTCGATGATCGCCTCTGTGTCGAAGTCGGCCTCAGAGAAGAGGTCGAGACTCCCTTCAAACGTGGAACTGTCGTCGGCGGAGGTGTTGGTGACCCCACAACTGTCCTGGCTAGGGGCTGTGCCTCTCAGGCTGCTCTTATCTACTCCCTTGGAGATTCAGCCGAAGAGCAGGAGCTGAAAGAGGCATTCACCGGGAAGCTTACCGAAGTACGAGCCACCACTCGTACTATCGGACTCGTCTTCCCTGACGTGTTACCCGAAAACAAAGAGATCGGTGGAACTTGGGTTCCATTGGTGCAAAAGGAGACTGCCATCCCCGCACGAAGAATTGTGGAATTCGACGTCGGCGTGGCTCCCAGTGGAGAACAAAAAATCGTTTGTGAATTATGGGAAGTTAGGGAGGGTATTCGTGTCGAGAAAGTGACACCACCTAAATCTTCGGATGAAGAGGATGACGACGACGAAGAGCCTGAAGAGCTCGAAATCAAGCACCGCACTCTTGAGAAGACCACTCTTCTCGGAACGATATCTGTCCCTGCCAAGCTCGCTATCCAGACCAAGGGAAAGACAAAAGATGCTGGCAAATGGTTCTCCCGTGTCCGCGTGCAGGCTGTCATTGGCGTCGATGGTGCTGTTGAGGTTGAGTTGAAGGAGATTGGAGGAGGAGGTTCTGTTGCCAAAGTCGAGGTGGCAGGCCTTTGATTTAGCTAACTTGTTCGATCCCTGTCATGATTGTGTCTTTCCATTCTCCTCCATATCTCTGTTTCTCGTGCTTTCATCCATCTCCCCTTGTTTAGACTACACATCCTTCTTGTATTTCGCTATACCTTAGATGAAATGATCTCTGTGCAGTTCTAGCTCTTGGGAATTGGTTTGTGAAGTATAATGGGAAATTTTCGCAGGCTTTTTACTCGACGTCAGTGTGACTACCTCCGCATGCAATGCACAGCGCAGTTTGATAATGATTTGTTTGTATTATCTGCATATGTACTCGTCCAAAACTACATGTTTACTTCCGTAATGTGAGTGTTATTTCTATTCAAATGTGTAAGATGTTAACACCTCCACAGGTAGTTTGAACATGTCAACGTCATCATCCCGTGTTTCAAGGCATATTCCCCAAGGCATATTTAAAGAGAGTCGAATATCTTATCCACCCGCACGTCCTTTCCGCTTAAACCTAATGGACTCTGACCTCAATGAAGTCATTCAAGACAATTTTTTGCGCAAAACGTATCAAAACCTCGGTTTCGTTGTTGTTGGCTCACTGGGCGTAAGGAATCATTTGTTTTTTTGTTGACCCATAATTTAATTCGAAAAAAGGCCTTGCTTTGGGACATCTTGAGCAATCTCAAGTACGAATATTATCTTCTCCAGCGATCCAGATGGAGTCTCTCGACTGTGGTGTACTTTTTGGCTAGGTGAGCTTGAGACTCCAGATTCATGCCAAGATACGGACCAATAATAACTTTTCAAGAACGACGACAGTTGCTGGCTTTGTACTTGGAGCGAAGCTGTCCAGTCAGTTTACCTCTTATCTCTGCATGCTTCGATGAATTACTATGATAATAGGTCTGAGCAGTGATGATAATTGCATACTCCTGCTCTCCGCATCGTCCTGGATGACTGGCGCCAGCATTTCGTTGACCACCTTGTTATTTTTCTTTCGCATTCGAGCGGTCTACAACAATGACAAGTATATAACAGGACTTTTCTTCCTGTTGTGGCTTGGTGTTGTGGGACTATGCATCTTCCAACCTCTGAAAGGAGAAATACCGAACGATTCACCACAAAATTTGTGTAAAGGATTCGCCTCCAATATGGTGACGCTGGTCACGTCAATGAGCACCGTCCCAATGGTTTATGATGTCCTAGGTTTCTGCGCGGTCGCATGGCGCCTATTTCGAAATACGCATGTGCCACTCAGTTTCAAAGACGGGTTTAGGGTTATCATGTTGGGAAAGCTACTGCCACACTTTTCAAGAGCGTTTCTGAGGGATAGTCAAGTTTATTTCTTGTGAGTCGACCCTAGTTCTTCCTGTGTTGACCGGAAGATTTAATGCCAAACTTTAGGAGCACTGTTATCATAGCCCTGTTGTCAACCACCCTGTTTTATTCCTCTCCTTCTCTCTCGGGATACGGCGCCCTTCTCGTTTTTCCGAATATAGCACTCATGAACCTGATGGGCTGTCGTATATATCGACACACCAAACTTCAACTAGGCAAATACACAACCCCGGACTCATCGTTTTCCTCGATTGGATTCCGAAACCCAACTGCGCCGCGTACCATAGACACAGAAATGGTGACGGATCAGCCTTCTCGATTAAGTTGCGACGTTCAACCGAGCATTACCGAGGAAAAAAAAGACGAACGCCTTGTTCTACCACGATAATATTTCCCAAGCGAAGGTGGGCCCGCATTTTGCTATTTTAAATATATATTTCTTTGATTCATTCCATCTCGTTCAAAAGATTTGTTGAAACCTGGACCTATGTGGCACTCCCATAGAAAGACGAAAGGAATGTCTTCTCCGAAGACCAGAAGTTCAGATGACGGGACACTCCATGAATTGAACGTCGTCAAAGCCACTGCTTTGAGTTCAAGGTATATTCCAACACCAACCTGTACGGTACTAAGCGCCTATAGTAAACCTTGACGACGTGGGCATTGCAGCCTCGTTATGTACAATTCCTAGTCGCTATAAATACCAAGCACATCACGTCTCCTGTGGGTGCACAATAAGCTTCAACCGAGAAACGTTTTCGTACTCCATTTTTTGCAAGCCATGAGCGATTCCGTTCAATCCGTTTGGTAGAACTGCAAACCTGTTAGGCTGTTGTGATAAGGAAAAGATCGGTGAATATCAAGCGAAGTCAAGGTGTTTGCGAACTTACAATTATGAGGCCCTTTTCAATCCAGTAATACAGTTTTTGATGATATAGATTTCGGAAAAGCTCCAAATTATGAGGACGACTCGTAGAAGCGTAAACTTCCGCCAATCGCATCTTTTCTCTCGCGAATTCCATATGCAAGGGCAACACAAAGGCGGCGCATCCACCTAAATAAAGTAAGTTTTTCACTATTCCTTGAGTATCTTTACTCGAGATAGTGTCGTATACAAATTTGATTGGTTGAGTTGTTATCACAGAGATTTCACCGCTGAGCGCTTCAGGCGAACGATCGCGTGGTAGGACGTGAGTTGCACCCAATTTTATCAGCGCTTCTGTGTTCTCATGAGATGCAGTGGTGATGATGGGAGAGAATCCTGATATCTTGGCAAGTTGTATCACTGAATGAATCGTAAGAAAAATAAAGGCAATGCAAATGTGACTCTCCGTGGCGTACCGCACTGTCCTACTGAGCTGGCTCCTCCTAACACGACAATTGGAACGTTCAAATACTCTGGCTCCACCTGGTCTGCTGTAGGTGGGGTTATGCCCATGCCATGAGGAAGCTTTGCATAAAGACCAGAATATGCCGTCAACAATCCGACAGGTAGTGTACTGGCGTCGTCGTAAGTGATATTATTAGGTATCTGATTAAAATTTTAAGCATACGAACAGGTGGTCTGGAAGATGGACGATTTTACCTTTGAACTAGTCTTTGCATCCACTACGAAATACTGCTGGAAAGCGCGATTACCTCCTTTAATCTCGGTAGCGCAGAAACTATAACATAAAATCAGCCATAAGTTTTCGGCGGCATCCCAGAGATTAGAATGTACACCGGGTCCCCGACTTCAAGGTTCAGAACGTTACCACCAATTGCTTCAACGTCTCCGGAGATATCACACCCAAGCATAACAGGATAATCTTCGACAATGAGGTTGTAGTATTTTTTGATTTTCCAGTCGGAAGGTGTCAAAGCGGTAGCCTTCACCTTGACAAGGATTTCTCCATCGCCAGGAGATGGGATTTCAATCTCCTCCAAATTGTATTCTCCTGGTGGTTTGCGAAAAATCAGCGCCTTTTGAGTGAATGTCATGCTTGCACTAGTTTGAGGGGAACGAAATAAAATATTGATAGTAACAGCTGGTTAATTTGTAACAGGACAACGTTTCAAAAGGACTTCATGTCATGATGCGGGATGCCTCCACGATGCTGCCGTGCTGACGCGTCAAAAGATGATCCCTTCAACTTCGCGTAAGCGCGGCATCGCAGAACTGAATCACGGCATGAACAATTTTGACTCCGTTATTATTACGATAAGGTAGGGGCCACGAGAACCCAGCTAGCTTATGTAAGTGTATTATGTAAGCGCCAAGAGCGGCAAAATCTGCGGTTCAGAAAAACCAAGGGTATAGCGGAACCAATATTTTTTACCTGATGCCACCTTTTATTTTTTAAGCCCCGAGGCTGACCCTACCTACCTCTAGCGCTTAGTAATCCATTAAATTTCCATATTTGGAAGCCATCAATCGTCAATGATGTGTGCCAAACGTGTATTAGGGGGTTGCATGTGCGCTCTACATAGAGACAACATAGGGATCATGTATTAAATATGGATATTAGTGAATAAAATGCTTAGAGGGACAAAATTAGTAACGGCCTCTCTTTGCTGGTCGGCTACTTGCACAGGCTTGACAAACCGCATAGCCACGACATAACTATCAACAACACTTTTCGGGTTCTGTAGAATACATGACATTAGTTTGTATCAAGTTTATTGAAGTAATAAATGCCCTACGTTATCTGCCATATTATATAGCTTCCTGTGTTGAGATGTCGAAAACTAAGACTTTTGTAATCTTATCTCTCAATGATCCAGATAAGGCAAGATCTTGGTACTTCCACATTCGGATTATCTTATCTTATCTCTGTGACATACTGATAACTGCTGCAAAAAAGCAAATAATCGGTTTATAGCATTTCTATATCAATACTGAGCTAACTAGAGTACTCTCAGGACACGTACTATGTATAAAAGTCTCAAATTTGATATAAAAAGGTCAATATAAAAGTGAATAATATATTTATTTTTCCGGCCTGACGGCTGACCCTACCTACCAGGATCCGGTCCGGGATTTTAATCCCGCCATACCCTTGAGAAAAACAAAAATAAAATAAAAGTCCCAGATAGACCAAAAATGTATTTAAGATGATTTTCTGAGATGAATATTTTTTTTCATGTTCTTCTTTAAGTTTTTGTGCCAGCTCGGGTGGTAAGGTACGATGACCATGATATCTTCAGTTTGCCCAAGCGGCCTTGGGGCCAGTAAGGCCGTGTCCGTACGCACTGATAAACCGAGCCGCCCGGGTTGGATACCTAATTTGGAAATGATTGGTAAGATTTGTCACGTGACATGCGTATGTAAGCGGCAAAATGTATGGGTCAAAATCGCGACTTTTTTTAATTTACTTTCTTAAATTCACTTTTAGGATATTTTACAACCTTTTTGACAAATTTTCTTTTTTTGAAATACCTTTTTTTTGAAACCATATTTTTGAAAAGTAAAAGCTAGGAAACGTAGATAGAATCGATACATATATATTCTAGTTCCAATATTCACAAAAAGTGCTGTGTGCCCAATACCCAAGGCGTCGTCGGTAAGGGTATTTTCTGATTACATAAGCTAGCTGGGTTCTCGTGGCCCCTACCTTAGTTTTTTCCGTCCCCTTGGTGAAGTTGATAGCATTCATTCATGTGAGTAATACAAAGCTTACCCATCGGATTTAACTTTCACATCCGAGTCATGAATCCAGGCACCCGCGACGCCCAATTTTGGCAATACTGTGATATCCATACGGTATACGAAAAAATACCTTCGAGGTTCTCGACCGTCGTTATTACCAGCTTCTCTATCTATGTCGCTGACATGGGATATGAATCAAGAATAGAGACGTAAGTTGTTTAAAAGGCAATTGCCATTTTTTCTATTCAGGCGTAGGTGAGGTTTGATCACTGTTTAACTGCCTGAATATTTTCTCTCACTTTCTCCTATAATACTCGTTTTCTCGGCCTGACCTGTTTGAAGTTCTTCCTGGTGGACCGCAGGAGACGTATGCTTCCTCGTCTTGTTTAATCGATGCACACCCTGCTGATTTGTATCGCATATATGACAAATATATGATTGATTTATACTCTGTAAGAAGTTGCGTATAACCGGATCAAGACAATTTTAGTAACAAGAATAACTGTGAACATTTTATATCTCAAGTCCAAATATGGTGGATACTATGGAGACCAAACATTCCAGAAAGCATCTCGAGTACATCATAAGCGCTCAAGAACAACTGTGCGCTAAGCGCTCTGCCATGGCGGCTTTTCGGCATCTTGGATCACGTGCTTTGAGCCGACGAGCCACTGCCACGGCCCACCTAATCAAATTGGAAGTTTGCCTAAGTTTGTGGTAACTGGTTGTTGACTACAACTATTAAGGACCACCTCCACTCTTAAATGCTCATTGATCAGTCTTCCCAAAAATAAGCCTGCAAATCCTTAGCAACGCCAATTGAAGTGGCTCTGTACACCGCGTTTTGTAACGAATGAGTGCCACTTAACGATTCCTTCAAATTGTCAGAAATGTGGCATCCTCAAATGTTAAACTCTCGTGAGTAACCGTATTTTCACATTTCATCTATTCGGCTAAGTCGCAAAACTGAAGATAGTATGCCGCTCCGTTATTCTCAGGTTATAACTGGCATCTTCTCGCTAAAGGAGTTACGAACAACAGCTTGTATGAGTCGATATGGAAGACGCACGACTTGTAATTCATCAAGCGTCATCGTTCTCGGGCGCATCCTACTTGGGACTTTCCACTTGCAAGCAAGAAAATGGCAGATTATAATCCGGGTTATAGTAACCGGTCCTTGGATAACCGGTCAAAAACCTTTTTCTCATTGATCATTGCCCAAAAGTATCATGAAGGCTCTCCAAGCACACGGTCATAGACGGAGCATGTGAACGTTCGCTGGAGGCGGCACGGCGACACTCAAGAGTAAATCAAAGCTTACTATTGCGTGGTGTCGATATTACCGCACTTGGAGGAGGATGGAATGTATTGGTATGTGGTGCTGACAGCCATATACATATAAATCACGTTTCTAGAGCTTACCCTACCCTATAAAGGGAGGACATGCTTGGTAAACTTACAGAAACCCAATTCCCAGTAAATACATACTCTTACCAACATGGCCAACACATTCACGTATACTTTCGACACTCCTGCGTACAAGGGAACCTCTACCATTCACACTGGGTATGTGAGATAGTCAGTTCTGACGACTTCATAACCTCCACTTATCACTCTGTCCAGTCTATTCATTGGTGGAGAATGGTTGAACCCAGTTGAGGGAGGAACTATCGAGTATGTATGATCACAATCGTTTCTCATGATAATCGCTGACTAAGTGAATTAGTGTCGTAAACCCTGGTTCGTTTAAATATGGAATTATTCTCGCGTTCGACGCCGCTAACATGTGCCTCATACGATAGCGAAAGGATCTATCATCACGTCCGTTGCCGGTGGGACGACCAAAGATGTCGATATTGCTGTCGAAGTTGCAAAGAAGGTATTTTTATCATTCCATTTGGAACTATGAAAAATTCTGACTAAACTAATCACTGAAGGCGTACAAGACCAGCTGGGGCTACAAAGTTCCTGGAGCCGAGAGGGGAAAGCTGCTTAACAAGCTTGCAGATTTACTTGAGAGCAACGAAGCCGAGCTAGGTGCTTTGGAGGCCCTAAATACCGGTGTGTCTGGATCATAGACGCGTCAGCTTTATGCCTGGGCTGACGAAGATATCGCTAGGCAAAATCTACACCAAAGCACTGGCAGAAGTTGCTAGTGTCGTCTCAGTCATCAGATATTATGCCGGCTGGGCAGACAAAGTACAAGGAAAGACGGTTGAGGTAGGCTAGAACGAAGTTACCTTTACCTGTGCCCTGTGGTGATACTGACTTTCGTACACAGACGCGGGAGAGTAAATTCGCCTATACCAGGCATGAACCTTATGGTGTCGTGGTGCGTTCATAAAATCGGTGATATTCGAAGTTTTCCTGAGTTTGTACAGGGTCAAATCATCCCATGGAATTTCCCTCTTGTAGGACACATCCATGGAAGCTCGTAGTACGGATATTCGAGAATTAATGTTTCAATACAGGGAATGCTATCGTGGAAGATCGGTCCCGCGCTCGCGACAGGAAATGTCATAATTTTAAAACCGTCTGAACTGACCCCTTTGTCAGCTCTCAAGGTCTGTGATCTCATCAACGAAGCCGGATTCCCTCCTGGTGTCGTTAACATCGTCAACGGCTATGGTATTCATCTCATATTGCAATTGAATCATAGTCGCGTCTGAGTGCTGACACGATACTGCAGGAAATACTGTTGGCCAATCCATCGCTGAGCATCCTCAAATCTCCAAGGTTGCGTTCACCGGAAGTACACTTGTAGGAAGGAAGATCCTCAAAGCTGCCTCGGAGTCCAACTTGAAGGTTGTAACTTTGGAACTCGGAGGGAAGAGCCCTACAGTCATCTTTGACGATGCTGATTTGCAGAAGGCGATCCCATGGGCTACGTTCGGAATATTGTTCGTACTCATTTCTTTCCAACCGATTCCAAATGTATAATGTATCAATGTTATTATAGCTTCAACATGGGTGAGCCATTACTCTTTCTTTGCATAAGATGAAGACTATAAGGTCGCTCTAGGTCAAGTCTGTACTGCAGGCTCCAGGATTTTTGTCCAAGAAACCATTTACGACACATTTCTAGAACAGTTCACAAAGGCTGCGCAACACCTCGGATCCAAGACTGGTGACCCCTTTACTCCTGGGTCGGAGCACGGTCCTCAGGTCTCTCAAACTCAGTTTGAGGTATGTTCGACTTTTTGTTACATTGATGATTAGTCACCTTCCGCTCGACATGCAGCGCGTAATGGGATTCATCGAGGCAGGCAAAAAAGCTGGCGCCACTGTTCACATAGGGGGCGAACGCCATGGAACTGAAGGATTTTTCGTCAAGCCCACCATTTTCACAAACACCACCCCTGATATGAAGATCATTCAAGAAGAGATCTTCGGACCTGTCGCGGCCATAATCAAGTTTAAGACTGAAGAAGAGGTTATCGAGAGGGCTAACGATACTCAATACGGTCTTGCTTGCCATATCTTTACGCAGAACATCAGCCGTGCAATCAGGGTAGCACACGCTCTGGAAGCTGGTAGTGCATGGGTGTGTGAAATTTCTGCATTGTGCATCTTTCGAATAGGCTCAACCGTCTTCTTAGGTGAATAGCGCAAACAGCACAGAGCCTGGTGTTCCTTTCGGTGGATACAAGCAATCAGGCAATGGTAGGGAGCTAGGAGAATATGCCCTCGACACGTGAGTCTTTATCCAGCTGAATCATTGTACCCAGCTCATGTTTGCCCCGATAGCTATACTCAAGTAAAGGGGGTTCACATCAACTTGGATTAAAGCAAAACGTCACCATTTTATGTGTACAGAACCGATGATCTATACAGATATAAGAAAAGAAGAAAATTGACAAGACGATGTATATTACAGGCAATACATTCGATGGGTTGCGCCCCGATTAACGTTTTGTTTGAACAAACTACGGATACGGTTTCAAGGGTGTGTTGTGTCTATTCGAAATCGGTACACATTCCCTCTCTAAGATTGGATCAGATTTTTAATATGGCAAGTGCGAAGTTTGCAAGAATTCCTGGTCATTTCTCACGTATTTCTTTTAACCGTATAGGCACTTTTCAAGGCGCCTGCAGTAAATATAGTTCCTGCCTCGCAGATAAGATAAGACGTCAAATGGAACGGGAGCATTACGTCAGGGGAAGGGGCCGCCCTTCAAGCATGCCTACATGTCTTCTCGTCCACTCGTACCTTCTATGTCCGGTGCGACCTCTTCCTGAGGTTTACACCAACGTCATGTGCTCTATTGCTTTATTTTGGCCCGAGCACCTCTGCGACAGCCCGATGACAAATTCATTGAACATCAACTCACTTGTTCCACTGCTGTCACTGCACCCGCCCCGCTTCCAAAATAACTGCACTTTTGAAAGTTGGCGTGGAATCCTTCTCCGTCATTGGGTGATTGGCATCTCGATTGAGTAACTTCTGGATAGGTTATCCAACATTCGTCACCCCATGACCATTGAACATGAACTTACATTGTTCTTAGTAATCCAGACGCTCCCAGGCAGTTCGATATAAGATGATGAAACCTTGGTTTCACTCTGATTTCCCTTGTTCTTTCTCCTCATCCAAATCAGCATTATCTAGTTTGCAATATGCCCGGCACTTTCAGTCACACCTTTGATACACCAGCGTACAAAGGGACCGCGAGTATCAATACCGGGTGAGTTCCTTCTTGTTCAAATGACGGGAAGTGTATGGGATTCATTACATTACTAGGATCTTCATTGGGGGCAAATGGGTCGACCCAGTTCAGGGCGGAAGTGTTGAGTGCGTAAAAAAAGATAGTCTATTCTTCGCCATTCCTTATTTCTTGAAATAAACAGAGTTATCAACCCTGGTGAGTTATAATACTTCGACTTTGGGTACATAGGAGCTTTCTTACATTAATCAATCACAGCTACCGGCAAGGTGATCACCTCCGTTTCTGTAGGAACAAAAGAGGACGTAGACATTGCAGTCAGAGTTGCAAGAGAGGTGAGAACCACCATTTATTGTGTTTAGTAATCGTGGCCATTGCCCGAGCTATATTTCTCGTGTCCAAGATTCTAATCCCACATAATCTATTTATGGTTTTCTCGAAATGCATACCTTAATCCATCGTATCCTCAGGTGACTGATACCAAACAATTTTCTATATTTACAAATAGGCCTACAAAACAAGCTGGGGATATAAATGCCCAGGCGCTCAAAGAGGCAAACTCATCAACAAACTCGCTGATCTCCTTGAAAAACACATCGACGAATTTGCCGCATTGGAAGCTTTGAACACTGGTCAGTAAAGTTTCATACATTACTATTATCATACCTTGATAATATCTTTCTGTATAATTGCATTAGGGAAGGTCTGGAACATAGCCAAAACCGCTGATCTGCAAGGCACCATTGACACTTTGCGCTACTACGCTGGTTGGGCAGACAAGGTTCAAGGAAAGACCATTGAGGTGTGATGCTCTTTTCAACACGGAACGATGCTCCGATATTTATTATTATAGGTCAAAGGTAAATTCGCATACACAAGACACGAGCCTTATGGTGTAGTAGTACGTCATCTTGTTCCTTCGATACTTATTGTTCTTTTACGAGATTTACTTTAGGGACAAATTATCCCATGGAACTTCCCTATGGTAGGTGCCCTAGTGTCCTCGTCGGATCTCCTAACCATGATGGACCGCCTTAGTATATGCTCGGATGGAAGCTGGGCCCAGCCCTCGCTACAGGCAACACAATTGTCCTCAAACCATCTGAAATCACCCCTCTCACCGCTCTCAAAATCTGTGACCTCATCAACGAGGCGGGTTTCCCACCGGGTGTCGTAAATGTGGTCAATGGATACGGCAATACTGTTGGCCAAGCTATAACCGAACATCCCGATATTCAAAAGGTTGCATTCACTGGTAGCACCCTTGTCGGCAGGAAGGTTTTGAAAGCATCCTCGGAGTCGAATTTGAAGGTTGTCACCCTAGAGCTGGGAGGAAAGAGTCCTACAGTGGTGTTTGATGACGCGGACCTCGAGAAGACGGCCAAGTGGGCCTCTTTTGGTATCTTGTACGTTCTTCGAGTTTCTATCTTTTTAAAGTATCACCGCTAACTATATGACTCAAGCTACAACATGGGTCCGTCATATTTACTCCTCTTTTTGAATATTAGCCTGACTCCAAATTAGGTCAGTGTTGCACTGCTGGATCTCGCATCTTTGTTCAGGAAGGAATTTACGACAAATTCTTGGACAAATTTACGGCAATCGCTACAAACGTCGCTGAGAACACCGGTGATCCATTTGGTGTAGAAACACAACACGGACCTCAAGTTTCTCAGACACAGTTCGACGTATGTTCTGGTTATGTGTAAATGCATATTGCTCACCAAATTTATAGCGTGTCATGGGCTACATCGAGGCTGGAAAGAAGGACGGAGGAAAGGTGCACATAGGCGGCGAACGTCACGGAACTGAAGGGTTTTTCATCAAGCCCACCATCTTTACTGACTGCACTCCGGATATGAGAATTACCCAGGAAGAAATTTTCGGCCCTGTTTGTACCATCATCAAATTCAAGACCGAAGAACAGGCGATTGAGATGGCTAACAATACGACCTATGGCCTGGCTTGTCACATCTTCACTGAGAATGTTAGTCGCGCCATTCGCGTTGCACACGCCCTCGAAGCCGGAACCGCATGGGTAAGCCTGAAAAACCTAATGGATCGTCCCGTGCTTACATTGCATCTCAACAGGTTAATTGTGCTCAAACCACGGAAGTTAACGTTCCTTTCGGTGGCTACAAACAATCTGGAATTGGTCGCGAGCTGGGAGAATATGCTTTGGATACGTACGTTTGTTGACTCCCCGAACCTCTTCTTTCTTGCTAATGACGACTACAGCTACACTCAAGTGAAAGGAGTACACATAAGCCTTGACGAATAATCGGTTCACTTTGAATAATCCTTCAGTAAATTTGTGTAACAATATTAAATCGTCTGTCTCTATTTGAAATTGTAAACTGATCAGAATCTTTTCCGCGAAGAAGGCCCTCACAATCAATGCTTCAACAAGTCGGATGGTATGCATGCGTCATTGATAGAGGCCTCTCATCCCGGATCATGTGCGCAAACATTTCCTCGTATTTTATCCCTCGATATCTACAATTTACTTGGGATTTCGCGAGCACCATCCTTCTCCTGACCATGTCCTAGCTCTATATCTTTCGATCCAGTTGTGATGGGCACATTGAATGCAATTGCGCTGGGTAAAGTGGACGCGATATCGTACCTTCCGAGCTGAAGCTTCGTGTGTCGGTAGATACGACATCCCATCAGGTTTCTAACTGCTAAGTGAACCATAACAAATGTTCCTGTGTAAGAAGAGATGCCCTTTAATCTCACAGGATTGGAGAAGGCGATGATAGTGACGACCTCCAAGATAAGATTGCATCTTGAGAAATAAATTTATTAGTCATGTCTCGGGCCAGGGACTGTTCTGCTTACAAGAAGTAGTTCTGACTATCCTGCAATATCGCTCTCGAAAACGCTGGGAGGAACGAGCCGAAGAGCATGACTTTAACGCCGTGTTTAAGTGTTAGAGTGACATGTGCGTTTTGAAACAAGCGCCATGCGACAGCAAAGAATACCAGCAGGTCGAATGCCATGGGTATGATGCTTGCTGAAGTAACAAGCGCCATAGGATACACATATATCTCAGGGCAGAAACCACTTATGGGCATTATGTTATTCGGGTCGTCCACGAGCTTGAGAGAAAAACACCCCCCAACCAAGCCTAGCCATGCCAGGAAAAAGAACCCCACTATGTATCTATTTTCGTGATATAGAGCGCGCACTCTAAAAAAGAATAAAAGGCCAGTGGAAGAAATCGATAATATGAATATCAATGACGAGGCTTGGAAGATGGCCTGGCAATTAGCGACCTGCGATGCTGGGCGATTTCACGTCACGATTTGGATGGTTTGGTATCCTGAAGTGTGAAAGACTTACTGTTGGCAATACAGAAAAGTAAGAACGCTACGAGAGTAGAAGTTCTGGGATCCGATAGAAAATATAATCAAAAATGACTGCATGTTAGATGATGGGTACAATCTCACCTCGAAAGAAAGTACACGATTGTGGTTAGACTCAAGCGTCGCATAATTTGGTATTCAACGCTGACACTGTTGAGAATGTCCCATACTATTGCCTGGATTTACGATGTCATGAGGTGGAATGGATGGGAATTATGGCTCTGACCTACTCCTAAGACTCCTGTTACGACGAAAGTAGATGCAAAGATGGCCGTACCAATTTCCGCAGGTAGTTGTGGCCAGAGGATCGATGCAGTGCCATTGGAAACCGGAGGGGATGTTAACATATATCGACGATGCAAATTGGAAGGCAGCATTTGTTCAAGCGAACGTTAGGCTCTTATACCATTCAGCATTGTGAATTATGTTACATCTTTTGGCTTGAAGGTTGGATGTTAATATCTTCGAGTCAACCGCAGGATATTTCTGGTCGCAGTCTCCATGCCATGGGCGTCACGGAGATGCCAATTTAGTTCACACCTACTCCCTTGAAAGGTCTGGAAATCCTGAAAAAAATCAGCGCACAGTAATAGCGGATTACACACATACCAGTCGTATGGAATAATACCTTTTATCTATCTCTTCGTGGGAGGAGAGCTTCATCTCACTTCGTCGCCTGCTTTCCATCCATGTCAGTTACTAAGCTAACGGGAGGAAGGGTTTTATCCTCCAATGAGGACGACCAGTACAACATCATAGCAAGTTAAGAATCGATAACGTCTCCGAAGTACACCTACAAATACAAGGTTTTTAAGTTCATACAGTGTACAAGCTCAAACACATCCCACTTCCTTTACCAATGCTATAATGAAGTCAGAATAGTCATTCAGACCCTGACGAAAAAGTATAGGTATGCCAGCTTCTTCAGATCCTTCACGCTCTCCGCATCAGCTTTGACGACCTTCTCATCATTGAATAGCACCCATTCGCCTTCAAAATCCCCGTCTCCCCTCGACTTTCTGATATGAGCCACGTAATGACCCGAATGTACGCTGGGTCCTTTGTGGGAAACGAAAGCGAGGAGCTTATATCTGGCCGGAGTATCTTTACGTCCTGGTAGAGTCGGTGCTGACGCATTAGCTTCAGCGGAAGCAGAAGCGGAGGGTTGTGCAGCCTCTTCCTCGGAATCGTCAGGATGATTGAACAGCCATTCGACTGCGCGTTCCGCATTTCCTCCCTGCGAATGACGTCATGATTAGTCCTGATGAAAGTCGTTAGCGCGGCGAACACGTACCGTTTCCTTCAACGCCTTGCGAGCCTGAGCAGGCGTAAAACCCATATCCGCAAGCATGGCGATCTGCCCTTCGTCTGGCTCGGGACCTGATCCACTTTGACCAGCGACGGATTGAGACGTCAATTGAATAGGATCGTCAATGTCTAAAAAGATGTGCAACAAGTGTTGATGAGGAGGATATTTGGTTACACATCGCGTTTCATCACTAACCAGCGTCATCCATGTGCGTGAATAGCCATTCCATGGCAGCTTCCGCGTCTGAATTGCCTGTAGCGAGCAGGGCCTTTTGGCAACGCACAGTAGGGAAACCCATGCCCTCAAGCTGTGACATCGCAGCTTCGTTGAATTGCGGCAATGATGGAGCGGCTGCGGGACAAGAAACAGTGAGCATGAGCAATGATCAAACATATCGGAACGAACCTGCACTGTCATTCGGTAGCTCAACCTCGTCTGGCTGCAATCCGTTTCCCATATGCGCATTTATGAAGACAAGATTATCATCATCTGGCAGGATGACAGGAATATCTATTCGGTCGAATTTGGCTAAGATCAGCTACCTAGAGAAATGATGTAAACGAGGAATTTATTGACCGAGTTTTGCAGGCACCCAGTTCACGAGCTGGAACTTCTTTGCATGTACAACAAGAACTTCTGGGAGACTGGCGAACCTGTGTTGCCTGTCATAAAGTAAGCATCGACCACATATTTTTTTTAAAGAAGTGAAACCCTCACTTGACCGCGATAACCTTGGATTTACATTCAGGGCACGCATATTCCAATGCCTCGTCGACCAGGAGGTTGTCCAGACACTCCATTAGCTTCACATCCTCGTAAAGCGTCTTTCCGTCCTCGTTTTTCCCTTTCTCCCTCGCTGGCACAGCAACCGAAACCACGTCCGTTGTGTCTGTACGATAACGGACCTTCTTGCAGGAGGTACATTGTAGCCGTTGTTCAGTAGCATATGTGAATACCGCAGTCGGATCTGAGATGCCAGTTCAGTACAAGCTTATGTATTCAACACAACAAACCTTCTGCATTCCTTTCTTTATACTTTTGTCCATCTCTTCTCAATACCGTGATAAGATGAGTGAAGAACTCCTCTGCGTCTTGTTGCCTCATGGTGGCGAATTCTTCGTGGCCTTTCCCAATGAGAGCCTTGAAACCAGTGGGCTTGATTCCTGTTTGGAATATTGGAGTTGGTGATTCATGTTGGAGAGATTCATTACTATGTATGGGGTTGTGCAATGGCGCAGGATGCGAATACCGTCCGCTCAATAATCCGTCCGCAACCTTGAGCATCTGACATTCCACACACTCTGCAGGAAGTGCTACTGTACAAGACTGAGCATGCGATTGGGCATCGGATCCACAGTATCGAGATTGGAAAGCGGGTAAAGAGTATATTGTTTGAAGGACCGACGCCATGTAGCAGCTGAGAGTTTATTAGCTAAACCCCTAACTTGTGAGGGAACCTATATCTACGAACCTGTTTCCCAAATTTGCCAGTCCAGTCAAGCCTTGACCAAATACTGGTTCAAGTGCTTTACCATCATCACCGGTTAGCGAAAAGTCGTATTTCAGATTTTGTTCAATTTGCTGTACGCCATGTCAACACGAGGAAGGAACATTCACGTAGTTACATACCAGTTCCGTCATACTTTTCTCTGTTTTGGTGAGAGTCTGTACGTTGATTCCAAAAGACGCCAAATGCCTGGCAAGGTCGGGATCCTCTCTCGCATCGTTACACTTATAACAGTAGACATCTGGATCTTTATCAGCACTACCAGAAGTAATGGTCGCGTTTATCGTACCTGCACCTCCTTCAGGGGTGATTGTTCCCAGTTTCACGCTGATATCATGACCAGAAGCTTCGTAATGCGACAATCCATGACCATTTCCTCCTACCCCGCCAAATTGTTGCCGTCCACATCCGAGAGAGCCACACGTCAAACAGAGCCACAAATTTTCTTTGAGATCGCAAGCATTGCAATGAGCCAGTCCGGAGGCAAGAATGGGTTCAGAAATCAGTTGTTCAAGAGTGAGCGTATGCTCGCAGGGTGTGATTTCTTCCTCCCAAGCCTTGACCTCTGACTGGCGAGCAGACGACAGGGACTGCATCACACCATCTACAAGAGCTTTAATCTTTAACAGATCAGCACAAATATATCGAGAGTAAGCTGTAGACGCACTTTGGGATCGCCCGAAGCATCAGAGACCTCCCTCCCATTCTGTAGATCGCAAGCCCAACATTTGACCACTGTTACGTGTTCATATTTATCCTCCTCTCTTTCTTCAACGATTGCGAGTTTCGTCATCTTAGCGGGTGGCTCTTCATCGTTTCCCTGTATTACCTATGAGTCATCGTAGTAAATCAATGGGAAACGTCATACCCTTTGAGGCGATGGCACATATTTGGGCTTTCTCTTTACATTCAACGTGAACTGGTGTCCGGTTTTTTGGACGTGGGTCAAAGCATGATGCCTTATTTTGTCAAGGCACGCCCCATTAAAGCACGTCAAGCACACATCTATCCCATCTGCGCGATCCTGAAAGAGCTGTGAGTAATCGAGGGTGGATAAATCGCGTAACAAACTTGGTCATCGAAGCATTGGGTGCATTCTTCACGATGAACGCTTTGAGATAGCCTTGGCTTCTGGAAGGATTGAAGCCGGGAGATGTGCGGACAAGCCATATAATTTGAAAGAGATAGACAGTTGGCAAGACTTGACTTGGTCTTGACCGGTGGCCGTTCGACTATAAGTTTCTAAACTTTTCTAAACACTCTCAATCTCATGGTGCCATGTGACCTAATGCAATTCAATAATGCCCGGGCCGTCATACAATATTTTGATATGCCGCGACGTACCGATATAACTTGATGACTTTGCGCCAGCGGCCAAACGATCGTGAAATCTTGGGACGACTGAAATGATGGTTGGTTTCTTACCTGGAAATGCTCTTCAAGAGGATTGATTAACAGTCTCTTTACGTCCCATCTACAGATTGTGATCCAATTGATGACAGATCGCAAGTGGTCTACAAAGTAGACAAAACAGCTCCTTCATGGATATACATAAAGGATCAAACATGAATGTTCTAGTTCCAACTCTTAATTCCCATCATCGTTGAACGACCAATGACGACCTTCTCACCTTCAAATTCTTCGACCGGCGAAGTTCTCTGGTCCGAACAACTGCCCTTGAATAAGAATTCGACTACAATATTTAACGGTACATTTGTTATTGTAGGACTTTTGGGAGTAAGTCAATCAATAATTTGGTGAAATTGCTGGCTGACGTTGGACCCTTTATTCAATCCAAGATTTGTCGAAAATGCAAGGCTATAGTATGGGACATCCTCAATAGCCTGAACGCCGAATTTCGCCTTGTACGAAAATT
This sequence comes from Agrocybe praecox, assembly GCA_964017145.1. Taxonomy (NCBI): domain Eukaryota; kingdom Fungi; phylum Basidiomycota; class Agaricomycetes; order Agaricales; family Agrocybaceae; genus Agrocybe; species Agrocybe praecox. The sequence continues at coordinate 446,019 of OZ024847.1, read as the reverse complement.
GAGCCTCAGTGCGCTCGTGTATTTCCTATCTAAGTTTGCAGATCTGAGCATAGAGTTCAACGGGTCAGTGACACACAGATTGTTAGACTCGCAACTTTGGTTGCATTCTTATTATTCTCTATTGTAACGAGTCAGTGTCTCCTCTGTTCTACTGATAGCTGAGAATGAGGAAACTGATCGGCATTCTGCCCAGCCTCACAAGTCGAAAACTGTACATTACTGGTCTCAAGTTTCGTCAATTAGCTTCATCATATCTTCAACCAGTCTTTTGTTCTTTTTTAGAGTGAGGGCAATATACTATACAAATAGGTATATAACAGGTTTTTTTCTGCTGATGTGGGTGGGGATAGTTATTGGGTGTATTGTATCCAAATTTTTGGATATAAATCCTATGAACGGTCCAACGAATGCCTTTTGTCCAGGCCAAACGTTCAACATTGTGATTATCGTGGGGCCAATGAGCATTGATGATTGCACCCATGCTATTTGACTTGATGGTCTTCTTTGCTGTAACCTGGCGCCTATTCCATAACGCCCACGTCACTTTAACGCTCCATCATGGATTTAAGGTCGTCTTCTTTGGAACCTTTCTTCCAGCATTCTCAAGGGCTCTTCTGCAAGATAGTCAAGCATATTTCCTGTAAGTGCCAAATATATATGGTATATAAGCATGTGAGCCCATACATATTCTTTCCCAGATGCAACACCATCCTGGAGATCATAACTCTTATCTCGTTTTTCAGTCCCAGGGGAAATGATGTATCATCTTATACCGCAATATTTGTGATGCTACATTTGGCAGTTAGGAATCTCATGGGATGTAGAATGTACCGGCATACAAAGTTGCAACTTGGACGACACAATATTGTATCATCTGGACCAAGCCACTCTCTTGTTTTTAATACTCCTCCTACCATTTAGCCAGCCGGAGAGAATGTGATTAGTCGAGAGGGGAATGAAAGAAACACAGGAACAGTAGTTTAAAGCTGTAATATAGCTTGTTTCTGAGTCAAGGCAATGGTGGACATTAAATATCAAATGCTCGAACCTCGAGGGGACAAACTTCACAGCTACCGCCCCAACACTATTTGACAACTTAGTGACGGTCAATTTCTGTAAATTTCCTGAACAATGAGTTTCAAAAAGATTTCTCCAATTAATGTGTCAATAAGCGGGAGGTCGGCGCCAGCCGTGAAATATATTTTTATTATATTTTTTTATTATAGTGTGGCGTCCAAGTCAGGTGACCATCTCGGAAATGACGCGTCAAATGATTAAGTATGTTATGACAGACTTCAGGCGTCCCGGCTTTCCGGGATCATTTGGGAAATTCCTGCGATGGATATGTAGCTGTGTGTAGTTTATAGTGATGTGTTGAAAGTTGTTACCATGTGTTACGAGCAGGCTTAAGACTTCCACGAACTGATCTGTCATTAGAGAATAGCATTTTGGCAATCCGTAGATGTGGGATCATATTTACTTCGGATAGTAGTGACATTATGATTCCCCTCTCAAGTGTTGCCATAGACATGAGTACTCTCTGAGTTATTTGGTATTCTGCCCAGACTTCCGTCTTGCCCGTAGCTGTCCGTCAACATTAGATATGGAACCTTCTGATTGTCAGGGTTTCCCCTATTTTCCCCTATTTTTCTATATTTATTTCGCATTTTTCCCTTTCTTAGTTATGCAGATATCTTATCTCTTTTACATCTTTGATTATCTCTTTGATTATCTTCTTGATTATCACTCAGATCTTTGATTAGATACTTATCATCTTTATTTCTCATGAGCACTGCCTCAATTGCTCCACATCATTCTTCTCCTTGTTTCATGATGTCATTGTCTTATTCATCATTCCTTTATGATGTCATTGTCTTACTCATCCTTCTGTTTCATGATGTAATATAGGAATATTCTAGAATAGTTGTAGAGTATATATACTGGACATGTAGGTAGCTGTAGCCCCAGCTTCAATCTCTTAGGATATCCACTATCATTGGTGTGATCTCTTAGAACCATTGAGTGTCTCTCTCTCTCTTCATCTCTCTCTCTCTCTCTCTCTCTTGCTTTGTCTTTGTTGGTGGCCTTGTCACACTGATCTTAGTGTTGCCCTGACACTGATAACTCGCTGCGACTCGGAGGTGCCTCTAAACATAGTCAGTACAGCCCATCAACGCGTATAAAGGGCCGCAAAAACAGCGCATTGCTTGCTTTCTGATCTCCGCCAGATAAAAAAATGGCATTACACTCTCCAAACCTTGACTCCAATGATGCCACATCTACGATATGGCCTCAGCTATCCCCAACAATGGTGGATGTTACCTTCAATTCCACACTCATTTTAGTGGGCCTTTTAGGGGTACGGATTTTCTTGACTTCGTACTCCATTCGTGCCAGTACTTATGTCTTCCGGAACCGGGAACCTTGAAGGCCATAGTATGGGATATACTCAACAGCGTGAATGCAGAATACCATCTCATGCGAAAGATTTGTTTGACTAGCAGTGTATACTTTGTATCCAGGTTAGTTGTCCAATTTAGGTTCCTTCTTAGCTCTAAGAGTACTCAATATGAGACCGTTTGTCAGATGGACTACACTCCTATCGTTCTTATTATTTTCAATAGCCAACAGTGAGTGGTCAAGGCAGTTGTTTCTGAGAGACTATTAACATTAAACGCAGCATCACACGTGGATGATTGCGTGAACTATTCACTAGCTTCGTCGATCGCCTTTGTCTTGTCAATTTGTTCTACGAGCTTCTTGTTCTTTCTTAGGGCACGCGCAATATACCACGGAAGTCGGTATATAACCATATTGCTTTTCTTGATGTGGTTAGGTGTGGTCGCTGGGTGCCTTAGGTTTGAACTTTTAGATAATCCGAAGCATATGGCGTCGGTCAGTATCTTTTGTCCAGGCATCACGGTCAATTTCTTTGCTCTTGTCACGTCAATGAGTATTATACCCATGGCGTTTGACTTGATCATTTTCTGTGCCGTGACTTGGCGCCTATTCAAGAACGCCCATGTTACGTTGACCCTCAAACACGGACTGAAATTTTTGCTCTTTGGCGCGTTTCTCCCAACGTTCTCTAGAGCCCTCCTGCACGACAGTCAAGTGTTTTTCTTGTGAGTTTATTTTTATCGGAGTTGATGATGATAACCTTATATATTTCTTAGATGCAATGTCGTTCTTGAAATTGTAATTTTGATTACATTCGACAGTCCTCATCAGGAAGAGCTCTCTTTCTATACCGGAATACTGGTATTGCTACATTTAGCGGTTAGGAATCTCATGGGGTGTCGTATATATAGACACACCAAGCTGCAGCTTGGGAGGCACGATATTGTTTTTGGCTCTACAAGTATTCTTGCTTTCCAAGTACCTTCAGCGACAGGAATGGACCTAGAACATGGGAGAGTTGAAGATTAGACCAATGTCAATATGCCAGAGATAAAATAGGAACCGCACCATAGCCGTGAGTCACAGACCCAACTTAGCATAGAGGGTAGATATGTATCAAATCATATTTGGCAGTGAAAGTGAACACAGATGGAACATTGACCAAGTCAAAGGGGGCGCCCGGCTCATGTACTCGCTCAAATCCAAGTACACAACGCACAGTTCAATATCTGCGCGAGGCTGAAATTTGATTGCGAAAGAAAGGCGGGTTACTGACACGTCGACTACAACGTACTCGATAGTATTTCGGTTTTTTCAGTTGATTTCGTTATTTTAGCGAGTCAGATTTAATTTCTATCTTGCCGGACCACGTTCAGCGAATCATTATCTAAGTGCATAGCGCAAAAAACAGCACAAAAAAAAACTTCTCTGCCTATATCATTAGTTAGGCGGCGGCGCTAGTTGTTCTCTTTCTTGGATTTTGATCGATCGTAGAGCTTATCGAATTTCGGACGCGGTGCATCCCAATCTATCGCGTCATGCGATCCACATTGAATACATTATACCGATAGAAAAGAAAAACCTAGCTTTCGCGTTAAACTCCTTCATACCGGTCATGAGTTCCATCTAAGTCGCCCAATCGGGACTGAATTGTGGACCACACTCTGAGAAGTACTTCTCTTCCCATCCAAGGGATCGCATGAAGTACTATGCTGATATGCGACGAGTTTAAACACTTTCGTCCAGCGCAGATTGAGATAGTCCACCTTCCGATGCATTGAGCTGCTTTTTTGACGCTCTCCCCCTGTTTGTGAGAGTTTCAGAGAAGTCCCAATCTATCATCGCTTGACCCTCCTATAATATTTTTTATTCAGCTCATCGAGGGGTGTACGAGTGAATGTATGTGTCCGTCCATCATCCTCGTTACAATGGCACGCTGGTCTGTGACAAACTTGGCATAGACTTGAGGTTCGAACGCTTCTTGCAGCATACGGTCCATCAGTTCCTGCAGCATGCGTTCGAACCCTGGCTTGAAATAAAGGTTATTCATGTGGTTTATGTTACTATCGCGAGAGTATTCATCGTCTAGAAACGAGACATGTAAGTATATGCACTGTTCCGATTCAATATTTCTATTCCTTACCAGTTTCAAGAGGTCCGTAATCTTGGGGAAGCACGACGGTACGTGCCTAAATGTTAGAAGCGCCGGTAGTCCATAGTCCAAATAACGAGCACCAGAGACGACACTAAGAGAATTAACTAAGTAAATATCAAATTATAGATGATACACAACTTACTTCAATTTAGTGCAAGTAGCGCATAATGTAAGACGCAACTCGCAGAAAAGCTTGACCTTTCCCTGAAAGCTCCCACAAGCTTATAAACAGCATGTAACGCGCACATATGCGGTTATAAAAGAAGAAATTGCCATGCAAAGTGTGTCAAACATCGAGCTAGTGTACTCCGGCTCGCACATATTCAAAGGGCAAGGAAGCAGATCCGGGACTCGGGCGAGAACACGCTTCCATACTTGCATGGAGGAACGCGATATGAACTAGGAGCGAAAATATTTTGAAAGGCGTGCAAGAACGAGTAGGTCAGAAGGCCCTACGAAAGAATAAACCTATGCCCAATTAAATCGATATGATGGATATCATCAATATGTGATGTCGAGTGGAAATTCGAGGAATATCTTCAACGATCCGGGCTTTATATTCTTTGACCTCTCTCTATGAGACTTAACCTGTGATTTCTTGGTCTCAGCCCGAGATATAATTGGAGATAGTCTTTCTACCAAGTAACTGTTTAGAATCAAACATTCTCTAGTGAAAGGCATGACTTACTAGGGATGAAGGGGATCAGCTCTTCTTGATTGAGTGAACTTTTGATATCTGTCATAGTTAAAATATCTTTCTATGGTGCCACATGACTAGTCACCGCATACTTTGTACAACGGAAATGGGGGTCCGAAAAATGGGTAAATTTCTTAATCCTCTAGCCAAAAGCTTTCATTTGTCAATATGAATCGATCCTCTAGACAGAATTTCGATACGATAAAAACTGAGCGAGTTATAAAATCGACCCGAGTTCAGATTGGCCAGCTTATGTAAAGCCCTCCATATAAGGAAGATCTAGCTATCTAATCTAATCAAATGCTGCTGCAACGCGCTCCGGAACGCGGCGATGGGAAGTATGTTTCTTTGAACTGTAGGATTGCACTTGAAGCTGAGCTTCTTTTGCAGCCAATCCATCCTTATACGCGTCCATCCATCTCATCATTCTATTCTGCGACTTCCGAATGAACATCAAGTCCACCGAAGCCAGTGCAACTGGTATATTTTGTTGGAGTGTTGTGAAGGTATAATCACACTGTTCTCGAAGATAGTGTTTCACCGCGCCCCAAAAGTATTCAATAAAATTGAGTTAAAAGGGGTTACTTCAGCACTTCTGTCCAGTATCTCCAGGTCTAAATCTGTATCATAAGAGTTGTTGGGGCATTCAATTGGCGAGGAAAAGTTTAACTTGTTTGTGTGTCTGAATTTTCGTGCATGTGCATCTGTAGCAGTATGCCGGTTCCTTCGATGGCGTCCCATTATCGTTGAAAATGTGTTGAAAATGTGTTGAAATATATGTTTTTATTTTACTATCCATTCCAAACAATCCCTGACACCGATAAAATTTGATTTGATGTGTTTTTTTTTTTTTTTCGCCGGCCAAATTGGCCGCTGTACAAAGTATGCGGTGACTAGTCATGTGGCACCATAAAATACGAGTGAAAAGAAGAATATGAACCTGACGAGGTCTTGAACTGTTAGCGAACTTGGGATCAAGGCATGTGATGGGGTTGTCGCGTGTTTGACGCGTGTCATATGATGGGAAAACAAGAATATTTCTGCCTCGTCAACCACTCTTCAGCGTTCGCGGGGGTAATAATAAGTGTACAAGGTGACGATATGAAGGAGAGAAAGGTATAAAGTTACGCCTCTCCATATAGTGTAGCAAGAACACCATACTCTTCAAAATCGTCTGCCTGCATGTCTCGGCCATGCCTATAATTCTCTGGTTAAAACGATAAGTCAAAGAGGAATAGAGCAACATCTTACTGTATTTTCATATGGTAAGAGCCCATCTCATTAACAACCTCCGCCCTTAACCTAAGTCGATAACAAGATCGACAATATCTGCCATGGGGTATATCACTAGACACCTCCTCAGCCGTCGGCATAGCTGGAGTGTCTGTGTCGTTTTCTTTATCGCGTCCTTCAGAGGTTGCAGAGTCAGAGTTTATCACGCTGACCAGCGTTCTGAGCCGCTCGAACGAGTGACTCTCAACAAGCAGATCTTTGATAAGATGGGCTCTGTAATGACACGTAAGGATTTACGTTAGATTACGATTGACAGGAAGTAATACGCACGAGCCAGGGGAAGTGTAGTCTACCACTAGCGCGTGCCAATTTTGCTGGTTATAGACATGTTCGACCTTCACAATCAAACGGAATGATCGAAATGCAAGGAATGATACAATCCAATTGACACTTACAAGCTGGCCGAATGATAGAGGACCTGCATAAAGATGATGGCCACATCCGCACGTGAATTTCTCCAGACTTTCCTTCGTCGAGTTCTTCGAGAGGCCCAACATTTCAAGAACATTTTCCGCGGTTTCTATCAGGTCTCCTTGTGTTTGAGGTCTCACGGTGTCCCACATTTCCATGGGGTATTGGTTAATAACATGGTCAACGACCTCGGGATAGGATTTGACTTTTGGATCGGTTTGACAAGGGCCACAACCACAAAGGTAGAGGTTAGCCGCTCGACTGAGAATTTCGTCGTCGCTTCTATTTTCCTGCGATGGGTCAAAACCCTTGATAGTATCGGCGAGTCGCGCCCGCACACGTGGAAAGAAATCCCAACTTTCATCAACTAAGACGTGTATTACTTCCAAAATTGTCTCATCAGACCAATCCAGGCAATTTTCGTCCACCAAATCACAAAGTATTGGAAGCTGCGAAACATGGGGCCAGCTGGGTATAAGCTTGCGTCGTTCAAAAGGTTGCTCGCGCCGGTAAAGTTGATATTTCCGTGCAATCATTTCATACAAATCGTCTGCATGACGACTGCGATGACAGCGCACGTATATGCCCGACAATTTTTCCTTGATGGAATTCCAACCTGGAAGAAAGTAAAATTAGAAAACATAGACTGTTAACGTTTTCGACGCACTGCGCATGCTGAATGCTTTGGGTTGATTGAAATATCTTCCCCACTCATCATAATCAACTCCATCTACTTCCAATGGGAAGTACTGGGGATCCCACCCTAGTGATTGCATTAACTCAAGGATACTACAGAAGACGTCAGTTATGAAATAACAAGAGAAAGACAAAAACCAACTCGGCCCTTCTACGATCTACGATCGCATTCCTTGTACACTCTTTGCCGTACTCCGCCTCGGCTTTCCACATAAGCATGGCTTTCCCCTCCTGTAATAGCAAATTTCAACGGCTTGTCACATCGCGAGTAAATTGAATAGAATATACAGTCATCATCCTCGAGGCATAACGTTTCTGAACAGATAGAAATTGATCATACGCCTCTGGCGGTTCGTTATCGACAAGGTCTACGAGCTTATCTATCACATGAGAGAATTCGGGATAGAAGTATTCACAGTAAACGTTATTGGAATTGCTGTCGTAAGGCTCATCCTCTATGACTAAATTAGCGTCTATTGACACTATCCAACAACGAGAAGTACGCACCCAAAAAATCTCCGAGAATTTCACTAAACGACGCTGGAATAGCCTTCAATGCGTCTTCAATAATTGGTGTCGTGATGCCAAACTCGAAAATATAGCTAGATTTGATTTTATTAGCGATTGTATGAAACCAAAAAAAAAGACTGTCCACATACTTATTCCGCGAGCACGATACACATAGTCTTAGACGGACTTTGAAGTCAGAAGTTATAATTCCCCGATTACTGACACAGGCCTGGAGTCATAGTTGGTTAGCAGGTATAGAGTGTGAAAGCCGAAAGTATGCTGACCATACAGAATTTGTCGTACATCAAACTCGCATATTCTGGTTCGCACAGGTCTTCTGGACATGGTGGTAGATCTGGAACCTGACTCAAAACTCTCTTCCAAATCACAATGGAAGAGCGAGAAAGAAACAAGGAGCGAAAATCTTTCGTGAGACGAGCAAGGTTTAGTAGATCTGGTGGCTCCAAAAAAGAAACAATCTGTGACCAGTCCTTGAGATACATCTGATGGCAGAGGATGGAAGTCGTACTTCGTATATCACATCCAGCGGCAAGTCCAAGAAATCACGCAGCGCTCCTGCACCTCTTTTTCCAGTCAGTTTTCTGGATCCTCTCAATACGTGGGGTTTTGCCGATTCAGGAGCAATGATTAGTCGTAGTCGTTCTGCCTGTTGTGAGTGAACGATCCGGATAGTCATTCGGGGTAGAAAGTGAGCTCACTGGTTATGAAAGGTGCTTCTCCTGCTTCTTCAGACAACATTTGTGGAAATAAGTAAAAAGTGGCTCGGGAATCCAGTGGACGCGTCGTTAAATTATTGTCATTACGTAACCTCCCAGATTTGGGAGACTGTCTGGATCGCGTCCAACTTGTCGCGTGATTTACTGTACCAAATCTCCAAGACGCGACCAAGACGCGACAGTCGACTTTGTGCCAGTTCCATGTCCAACGATTATTAGGAGAGCATCTACAGCCTTATAATTGTATTCGCAATTTTTGTTTCTTTGATCGTGCAACTTATCGCGCACCTGACCAGTTATGTTCGAGCATGTGATGCTTAATTAACAGTCGCGTCGCCCTTGACTTACGCGTCGTTATAAGTCATAAGTCACAAATATGACTGGAAATTTCTCACATTTTTTTTAGATGCTACAAAGATGCATTTTAGTTAATGTGAGCGAAATAATAGATTCATGTTATACTTCATATAATTCAATTTTCCATAGCCAATTGTCTGGTTAAGTCCTACTGGTAGATCAACACAAATCATCGATTTAAAAAGTACAGTGAAGCTGGTTCCATAAGTATGATGATACAGGCCTTTGCACCATTCTAAAATATACACCCATGCCTTCCACCCCTTATGGTCATTCAAAGTATCTGCTTGCCGCTTCTGCCGCTTTGTACGTGCCCGTGACCGTGGCTTCCATTTCTCGATAAGATAACATTCCCCTGTTTTATTTAGATCATTTCCTATGTCTAAATTCAGCACGCTGCTATTTACCTGGATCCTTCACATATCATCGTAACTTTACTCTTCTCGGATTGACGGCGCCAGCGCTCAAGTAGTGGGTGTTCACATATAAGTACCGCTTAGGCGCTGAAATTCTGAAATTCTCCACAGATGAAAAATACCTTCCCCTCCCGACAGCGATATTCAGACTAATTCAGCACCAGATAACGGGCTCGGCCATTGCTGTACACTGGATTGGCAGCCGCTTTGTCTATCCTAATATACCAAACACAGTAGATTTTCTGTTTACATCCTTGTTTGCACTGTAAAGCAGCCTTACAAGTCAAAAAGATCTAATATTCTGGGTCATCACCAAATACCAATCGAGTCCCGTACATATCAATAGGGCGAGTGGCACAGCGCTTTGCTATAAAAGAGGCCAACCGAAAGCGCAGAAAGCCTTACTTCCCTCTTTTCCCTTGATCACCACCTTGTCCTTGAAAAACATGTCGCACCCAGCGAGTCCAGTTTTTCTTGTTTATTCTGACGATGAATATGCACCCGAGGTATCGGACTTCCGAGGCGTACTATTTCAAGATGCCAGGTTCCAGAGCAATACCACCCTGCACATCTCCATATGCGACAACATCTCTAATAACGCCCAGTATAAAGCAGACATTCTGCAACAAATACAAAATACGGAGATGGCTGCTTCATATCTGGACTCAATAGTCCTACTAATCAATAAACATGTGTGGACCCCAGCCTTTCGTACCGCCTTGAGGGACCATCTTTCCAATGCTATCACCAAGGCAGAAGTGCACATCATTGATGATGACCATCCCGGATTCCGTAAGGTTCTCAGGTACATTGGAAGGTCTGGCAGACCAAATATCACCCGGGACCCTTCCACGTACACGATTGTTGTTCCGCCCGAACACATAGAGCAAGATGGAACTCTCAATCCTACTGCTTATTCAGGGAGCCTTTCCAGTATCGACACGCTGTACGTTCTCAGCTATATCGGAGGAAGCGTCCCTAGGACGAACCTGTACGACAGGGTAATCCTCCTTATCACGAGGTTACCATCCCTTCGTTTGCTTTTCGTCTCTAAGGATTTCATAAAGGAGGGCGGGGACGAATTATCTTATGTTTTATCCCGATACCACCCAGAAGCTGGTTTGTATCGAATAGTTTAGTTGACTTGAGGCTTATGTACTCTTCGTCAAGTTTTCAGTACTATCGATTTAATTGGCCATTTTATTTTGTATCACTAAATGTCCCTGGCCCAATTTAACAGTGGCGAAGATCCCTCGTTTTATACAGTACTCTGTGACAACGATCGACTGTAGCTTAACGCATCATACTTCTTTTTATACATAGATTCTCTATGAGCAGTCCTCTCATCGTTCCACAACGGTACTATTCTGCCTAGAGCAGGCCTTGCTCCAACAATATCGTCCCTCAACGACTTGGCATATTCCTGTTCATCCTGTCCCAGGATATTATAGACCATGAGCGACGACGGGCAGTTCATTGCTTGTCTGCGTTTTTCTATAGCTTCCAACCTTTCTTTCTCATAGTGCAGGCGGCCCAGCGGGGTGTCAGGGTACGAAACTTCTCCTGCCCATGCGAGCGCCAACCAGATGCTAGAGACGTCGGCAATTGTGAATGGAGTGTAGGATAACGTCGTGCCCACAAATGCCAGAGTTGGGTTATGTGCGTACATGATGAGGCGGTGAAGAGAGGGGACACGGTTTGGCTTAGTGTCTTCTGTGACCAAAGGAACTATTGTCCCTTCGTCTTCGCGCGAGTGTCCGAGGACGTGAACAAAGCTGGGGAATGGGCGGTAGCCAGTTCCGACTTGAACGAAATCCAGGTCCTTGAGTAGCGTATCGTCAGCCAAAAGAGCGTCAAATTTCTGGGACGTGAAGGTATCGTCTCTGATGACATATCGTGATACCGTTGTAACTTTAGTTATTCGCTTGTCCTCCAAGCTGGGGTAATTAGAAAATGCAGGGCGCCGAATGCTTTGATAGACCGGTAAGTGGGCTGACTTTGCCAGTTGAGAAGAAATATCGTTCCCGGAGTTTGCATTTCCAATGACGAGCATTTTCTGGTGGTGCGAGGTTTAGTTTTTTAGACCGAATACACAACCAATCGCAAAAGCAAACACACCTTGCCTTCGTACCCTTTCGGGCCACGCCACCACTTAGCATGCTTTGCCAATCCCATATTTTTCAACTCCTCGAGGCCGGGAGTGTTCGGCCAAACCGGATTATCGAACCAGCCAACAGCGATCACAACCGCATCCCAAATTTCTTCAGTTTCTGCCCTGTTTGCACCATGAGTCCAGTTTTTCGAAACGACACTCCATCCTTGGTCGTTCCCCAGCTCAGTCACACGTAGGACCTCCCTGTTCAATTTTATGGCACCAGAAGCGAGGTAAGGCGCTGCAAAATTCCGAAGATAATCGTGGGTTTCCTTCAACGTCGGGAAGGGCTGGCTGGGTGTACCGGGCGGTTCAGGAAAAGGTGACCCGGAGAAGGACAGAAATTCGGGAAGAACATTTCCAATGAGGCCTTCATAAGCTGGAGATGGCCAACGAGTAGAATCACTCTTGGTGGAAATATTTGCATCATCAAAATACCTGGGAAAATTTTATGTTTTAGGTACACAAATATGGATGCACACATACACATTTAGTAAAAACTTACCAAACACCTCCAACGTCATCTCTTCGTTCGTATAACTCTACATGCTCGAAATTTCCATGTTCTATCAAATTCCGAAGGGTTACCAGCCCACAAGGTCCACCGCCAATGACGAGGATGCGCCGAGGAACTGGTGTGGGGAGCAAAGTATAGTAGGTGGTCATTTCTACAAAATCAAAGATGGGCGATGAGACTAAAGAAGCGCTACGCATTCTTTGCTTTAAACTTGCCTGCTATTATACTCGCGATGAGTTACCCCCAGGATCAGAATCGACTGTCTAATTGGTACGTGTATCAATTGTTTGATAAAATTTTGACTCTCCAGACTTCGGTTCAAGGTCATATGACGGGATCTATGATAACCCATGCGATATGTCGCAATAGGCTTTGTCAAGAGCCCGCATGATTGTGTCCTGTTCAACAGTGAACGTGAACGCTTATTGATTACCACTTATAATTAAACATGTTCCTCACCTACGCTCAAGGAGAGATATCGGTGTGTGTGTGTCCAAAGATAAATACTTATCATATATTTGGAATTCAGAACCGTACAAGCGACACATGTCATACTGAACCAATATTCAACCCCCACCCTCTGCGAAACCTAAATCAAAGAATACCCCCCGACATGTAATACCAATATTGCAACGATCAACGAGACGAGATAGCTAGACGAGAGCGAACAACCACGGCCGGAATTGGGATAGAGGTAAGATAGGCGAAAAAAGATTGTCTTACTTATTGAGTGTCATTTTGCGCAGCATTTGCACCCATGAATGACCTTCACCGGCACCTTGATCTGCTTGCGAATCATCTGGATAGTGGAAAGATCCAGGCATGCGGGGTTCGTGATCCGGATTGGGTTCTTCTTCGTCGACGGTCGATTCTGGTTCCGCGAACACCTGCGCGCTCGCATCGTCCAAAATGCTGGGCTTCTGCTCGAGGGATGGTTGAACGTCAGGATGATCCTCGCGTCTGAGCTCTTGTTTGGGATGAGGTTCTTCTTGTAGCTCGTCGTCCTCTTCCTTGGGCGCGGTGATATGGACAAATTCGTTGGAGCCCGGGTCGTTTGGTAAAGGTGAGGGAGGGGTGGCTTCGGCTGCTGCAGGCTTCGGTACTAGTTCGTCGTCTGAGCTATCGTCATTTCCCCATCCACCACTGCTGGTCGATTTGCTGCTGGCCCGACTTGCGAGGCTGTTCAAACGATGCAACGCACGCGCAGAAGTGATAGCTGAGCGCCAGCGTGCTTTGGGATCGAAGTGCTCGCGAAGACCAGTGGAGAGGTCGTGTTCTTTGGACGCTTCGTGTGTCGTAAGCCACTACAAGGAGTGAGCAGCAGTCTACCTGGATGAAGGTAAATACATACAGGGTCTTTCAAGGCTTCTGACGCCGTCGGGCGTTGCGCCGAGTCTGGATTGAGGAGACTTTTAATAAATGTTTTGGCTGATGGTACGTCAACCATTGTATATACGCTAACCACCGAAAAGGATTACCTTCGATCGAGATATTTTTCCAATAGCGGTCATGGAACTCGATTTTCGCGGAAGTGGTCTCCTTGATCAACACTTTCACATCTTCAGATCTAAATGGGGAATATCCGCACAGAAGGACATAGGTGATGATCCTGCAATGCCAATCATATGTCAACAAAAAAATCCGGACAAGGCCCTATGACAGAGCGCACCCGATAGCCCAAATATCCACCGGTTTTCCATGTCCCTGCTTCAGTAAGACTTCAGGGGCCACATATCCAAAACTTCCGGCGAGTGAATGGATTTGCTCGTCAGGTGTGTGCAAATGTTTTGCACTGGTGACGAGCGATTATGAATAGATCGTAGACCATAAATTTAGGTACGCACATCCCAAAGTCAGCGATCACGATGTCGGAATCAGGCTCCTTGGTGCGGTATAGGATGTTTTCCGGTCTAGGAGAAAAACAATAAAAGAGTATTGTTTGTCGAGACAAAATGAACTCACTTTAAGTCACGATGTACGATGTCGTGTTCGTGAAGATATTCAACACCTTTCAAAATAGACCTAACGACCATAACAGCATCCTGTTCCGTAAACTTGCCTTTCTGCAGTATGCGTTCAAAAAGCTCGCCTCCAACCGCAAGCTCAAATGAAAGGTAGTATTTTGACCTGGTTTCAAACCATTCGTAGAATTTGACCTATAGAACCCGTCATTATCACATTAACGGCTGCGTGAGTGTCGTGACGCACGATGTTTGGATGATTCAAACCCTTCAAGACTTCCATCTCCCCCCATACGCTAGCTTCATTCCCTTTGACCTTCTTCTTTGGTATGATTTTCAGCGCGACCTCCTTCTCAATACCGCTTGGAGTCCTATCTGTGAGTGTAGGGGACGGAGGCCTCGAGGTGTTCTTCGAAGAACTGCTAATTGATAAGGTCGATTTCTGTTTTGTAATAGCAGGCACGACCATTTCAGCTGCTGCACCACTCTCCGCGGTAGCTACTTGGTCCTTCGGAACGTGCCATGTAGCTCGCTGTTTTCAGTTCATTTCCATAAAGAGTTAACCCAATGTGTGGCGAGAAAGGAAAGGATTTGGTCAGATGAAACGGTTTCATTTGCTAGAGCGCTTCTTGATCATCACACGTACCAAGACTTTCCCAAACGTTCCCGTACCTAGTACCTGGTGCATCACATATGATTTTTTCTTAATGTAACTCGGGGGTTGTGGGAGGAGGGATTCAGTCAGATTTCTCATCATCTTGTTTTGCTTTTCCTATGCGGGGCTGGCCTTAATTTGTGGTGTGCTCGGTGATCGCAATAGACTGGGAGTTGAAACGAGAGTCAGGATTAATACCCTGACAGAGGTGGGCGTAAGTCTGAAAAATGTTTGTGGTCGACAAGGATGAAGGGAGGTTTATGAAATATATGTTCTGTTTCCATTGGACGTGCTGGTGATTTCAGATGGGTTGCGGTCGTGGGAATCACTTGTCAATCAAGGCTGTGCATTCTCGATGACGTAGGACGCGTAACAAACTATTTTTAACGAATGATAAGATAAGATAAGATAAACCCTCCCTACATATAAATTTAAAGAAACTCGCAGGAGGATATGCCTTTGCCACTGTTCTTGACGAGAAAAGGCACGGAAACGGACCCCGACTGGACACCTCAAAGAGGTTAGCCGACGTGAAACTTAGCCCTACCAAGTAGGATAACTTACACAGAGGCATGTATTTCTTACGCATGCTCAAATCTGTGAGGATTGTTGCAAATGTTACTATTTTTGATGCTTGGAAGTTTTGAATACGAATACTTACTGAAGTAACCATGTTTGACTCGAGCCTGTACATTTTGCACCACGAGACCCACAAGTCCATTCCATTGTTTGAAGCTTCGATGCCTGGATTTATTAGAATCGTTTTAGCAGAGTACTTAATGTATTTGCGTGTTTATTTTAAGAACGTACCCAGTCCAAGCGGCAGTATTCTGCAGGTAGAGACCCTTGATTCAAAAAGATCGTTTTCGCCGATATTTCTCGTAAAAATTGCCGCACATTGATGGTATTTGTTGCATCTGAATGGATATGAGTCTTGGTATTCTAGCCTTTTCAGTCGGGTGCTAGCGTACTTTGAGCTTGGGCAATGAATAGAAAGGTGTCAAAAATTACATGGGCATCATTCGGGACAATGTGATTGACTTCTTTATCCAATTTGGGCGCTAGACACGCAAGTTGACCTAAGGAAAGTTAGTATTATTCTAATTCCAATTCAAAGAAAAAACATTAGCGCGTACAGTGGGGCACCTCTGAGCAAACATTATTGACTGCAGCACCATTGCGATCTTCAAGAAGCAATTTAGAATAGAGTCCGGGATAGAGTAAAGAGTTAATTGCCTCCCAAAGTTGGACTGGCTCCAACATCAGAAAATTAGCGTCAATGATGCGGCGATGAGGGTTCCAAAGTACATTGTGAATAATCAAAGTCCTAGTGCGACAGAGAGGCCAGAATTGATGTATAGGGTTTTATATACCAGATTTTGACGTACGAAATGGTATATTGGGAGGATCGACAGGATACCTCGTCCTCGGAATTGTAAGACAGGTGTAGTACGTACCCGTGCTTAAGATACTTCAATCAATGTTAACCTCAGACTCTCATCCTATTAAAATTATAGTATGTCGATAGGATTTCCTCAAAAGGAGCAATCTCGTGCAATAACACCCGGGTGCTACTCATTGGAGTAAGATACTATAACTCTCAGCGTATAGTATTAGTACGCCGAGGCACATAAAATTAGTCGTAGCCTGCATGCACTCTAGACTAGAGCCATGTTTAGATTAACGCTAGTGGTGAGATAAATTTAGAAATTTAAGAGCAAGGATTAGACATGCCAGTCCTTGTACAAAGTAGAATTCCTAAAATGGTCAGGAAAACTGAATCCCCGTGGAAGACCTTTTTTAATGAAGCGTGGGGTCCGCAGCACTAGGCCAACCGACAAATTTACAAATATACCGTATAGTGTGGCAGCGTTCCACATTGGCTATGGGAGAATGTTGAATATGTATTTATTGCTCTACAAATTGATCCAGAGTTATAAGATACGATATATGAAGCTTCAAAATTCAAGGTGAAAATAAGCTGTACCTCTTGATCTCCAGACACGAACCAAAAACCTGAAAAGGGGAAGTCAGTTGAGACTCCGACACTGTGCCGTGCGGCAAAAATACTGAGTTGGCCAATAAACTATCAGCGGAGATCAAAATGATCGCCAGCGAAAAAAAACAAACAAGAGTGTGTACGATACAATTACGACACGCATTTACACTTTCATGTGGTCGCTTGGACCCTCTCACCCTACGCACGCCATTATTACAACATTCAACTTCCCCTTTTCTTCACCACTGGATCAAGGTACAGACACAGGAAAAGTAACAGAATTCTGGAATCTTGGATCTTGCAATCAAAGAGTCGGCCAGTGTTCCAGAATAACGCAGATAAAGTGGAAGTAAGTAGACTGGTCGAAGGGTCTTTTGCATCGGAACTTGGCCGACTTTGCTCTGGAAAATTTCTCTGACAGCAATATATACCGGACCGAGCTACTAGATATTTCTGAGAGCAATAGGTTGAATCTCTTGAGGTCACTTTGCTTCACTCGTGTTTCTCGTCCAATTCTGGGGGGCGGGAGACCAGAGATCTGCAATCCAGAAGGAAATATAGTGCCAGGCTGCCCCCTCAACTTCTAGACAAATAAATCGACGGTGAAATAGATTAGCTTTGGTGATATTAAAGAATATCTGCCATATCTGTGAATTCAAAAGGCCTGCTTCAGAAGTAATCATCCACCGTTGGGTTTATTCTATTTTTGCGTTGCTGCTACCTTGGAAGTCTTTTACATACCTTTATCCACTCACGCCCTTCACCAAACGTTCTGCCGACGGAGGTCGACTAATCTCGCGTCTTCTCGAGTTCTTTGTAACACATTTAGATAATAAGCAGGACAAAACCAGTCTAAACCAAAACGGGCTTGAGCGGCCACTTATCCGTAACCTAAACTAGGATCTTCATCCACAATACGTTTTCTCTCGAGACGGTCATTTACTTACTATCAGAATTTTCCAGTAGAAACGACTGGCTACTGAAGGACGCTCAAAAAAGCCTATCTCATCGAGCGCACCTCGAACCCATTCATCATCATGGGCCTGCCTCTCTGTATATGGCACCGCCCATCCCAAACCACCCTAATTACTCTCATTCGTCAAAGGAATCAACTTAACCCAATGGGTATTATCTTCGACTTCTTGAGGTGAAGTTAGTTGGCTTTACGCTACTAGTGCTTACCTCCTCGCGATGCGTTTCATGGGATGAAATCACATCAGTTCGTCCAAGCTGCGATACTGTACAGACACCGCTGCTTGTCTGTCCGTTCGCAACTGGAGGAGAGGGTACTACTATAATCCACCTTCTCCGCTTAATAGGCCTGCATTTCTTTACTTTATACTCGATTTCCTGATAGGAAATTGGGGGTATATCCTTGTGTGCTAGAAGCATCAAGATCGCTCATAAAACTTGTATCTTTTATTGGCTCAGAATCAAAAATATACAGTCAAAAGCTACGAGGACATCCTTTCCTGCTCCAGCCGTGAACCGTTGAACCCTCTATAACCAACGGCACATAAACCAGATATCGACATTGATGCAGGTACACTATGCCAAGTTCTAGCGGTGGCGTGAATCGTGATATCTATTACTACAGTTATCAGAAATGAACGAACGAACGAATGAATAACTAAAAATGAATCAGATCATTGTTGGGAAGCGTGCGTCAGGAGGGGCAGTGATTCCGTTCTAGCACAGTAAGGTATCATCAGCTCTTGCAGTTACTAATAACAATGGTGATTCGTCCATTCTGACTACTTGGTCCTGCCACGGGATGCCTTTGCTGGCCAAGAGAAAGGGAAATGAAAGGGAAAGACATGATATGATTAGTCCAGGAATTTTCTCCCAGGGTCGCTCGGCTCGCGCTGGGTATATATTTAATTAGTATCATGATGGGAATAGAACAAACGCATTTAAACCTGACCCGGAGACATAGGCCATAAGTAAGCAAATAAGCAAGCTAGAAGAAAGAAGTATGAGATACTATACTACTGCTTACTTGACACGGCACATGAGTTCAGGGACCGAGGTGAATCGTCGTAGTTCGTCAGTCAACTGGAAGTAAATCAAGCTCCCGCGACGCATAGTTAGTGCATGCCAAGAGAGTATTCCAATTCAATTGGACGAAGCACACCTTGCTCACTTGTTTACCTACGCGCGTGCATTACCCCATTATTGCAGTGGAGAGAAGAATGAGAACACTACCCAATACAATTTCATTTCTTGTTTATTCTACGACGCCGCTGACAGGGCGGCTCGACTGAGATAGCCATATAATTTATAATATAATTCAAAAGTACAAAGAAAGAAAATAAGAAAATAAGAAGGAAAGAACAGATATGATGGATGCAAGGTACAAGAAAGATATATACAATGATATGTATGTATGATGCCTGTATGCCTGTGTGTGCGTCGTTTATACTATCCGACTGGCCGGCCAGGTGTGGTACAGAAAAGAAGGGAAAAAAGAAGAGAGCAGAGAAACCATACTATGAAACAGCGATAGAGTAGTGGTAGTCAACTAGTAATATAACAGTGAAATATTTATGTATGGATATGTATATACAACCAGCTTTTCCAATCCAGGGTAGAAAGAATCTCAACAGGACAAAGACGAGGAAGAGGCGAGACGGGATGAGATGAGGATAGGGGAGAGGAGACGATAATAATGACAATGTGTGAGAGAGAGACAGAGCGAGAGCGAGAAACGATGCGACATATACACAACAAACAGAAAAAGAAAGGAGGGATGGGGATCTGGAAACGAGAAACAGTATGGCCGAGACTGCTGCAGGACGAACAAAAGGAGAAGAAGAGCGAAAAGACATAAGGATAAATAAATAACGTCTAGAGAGGGGAAAAGGAGAACGACGATAGAGGATAGAGAATTAAGACCAGATAAAATCATCAAAAGAGACCTTAGGCCAATATGTTCGCAGGCGTTCGTTCACTAGCCGAAGGCATGTGTACGATTGTTGCCTTGATCCTTGAACGTGAACGTTGAATGATGAATGTTGGAATGTCGAATGGTAAAAATGATTGCCAACCCAAAACAGGCCATAACGAGGATCCGCAACAAAGACAAAGACACACGGAAAAACAACAAATAATATCACCGTGGGATGCGCATGGGTGGATGGGTTTCAAGTCATGTCATCACCGTCTTTTGGTCTTCACCACCACTCATCCCTCCACAGAGCCCTCCAGAGCCCTCCTTACATTGCATAATGCGCTTCTGGGTGGCGCATACTAGGCTGAGGCTGACGAATGGCGAACCCGGAGGGTGTTGTGTTATTGTTATTGTTATTATGGTTGTTGTTGTAATTGTGGGCGGTTGTAGTGGTATTTTCCATGGTCATAGCGGCGAGGCTTTCCCTTTCACCACCAGCACCGGCACCGGTAGCAGCAACAGAAAGACCTCTATCTTCCGACATCATCATCAAAGCCTCCGACTCTTCGTGGCCGGGCGCCTGGAAGGCACCCTCCAACGTCGACGAGGACGAGGACGACACGCTGTCTGGCAAAGATGGTGGTACACCCAATGCCGCTGGTGTTGCTGACGAGATAGAAATAGGACACAAATGCCTCGTCGGTCCCGTGGGCTGTGCCTCTGCCTGCGCCACTCCCGTTGACTGTGTCTCTGTGATCGGAATCGCGTCTTGCGCTCGAGGCAGCGCCACGCGTTTATCGAGCGCAGGCTCGTACTGCAGACGACTATAGCTATCATAGTCCAAGGAGGCTGAGGGAAAAGAGGTCTGGAACTGCGATGTTATGGATCGAGTTGCATTGAGGTTTGACGAATGCGCTTCTGATTGGGGGTGTAATGTCTGGTTCTGGTTCTGGCTTTGGTTCTGGTATTGGCTCGCGCTTTGGCTCTGCTTATGGCTCTGGTTGAAGAACGACACGCTGGGGTCGTTGACGTAGTAAGTCCCCTCTACACTTGTGTCCTTGGTCGGCGTCGCTGCTAGTCTCGGTTTTGGCGTACAAGAAGATGACGGAGATGATAAAAGAACGGGGTCAATCATGGTATTGGGACCCCCGCCAATATCGTGCGGTGAACCTCCACTCGCACTTCCATGAACAGTGAAATAACTCGGATTGCTTCGACATATTCCGCTCTCGCTATACAATGTACCGTAATCATTGCTGCTGCTGATAACACCATAGCTACTAGAATCCAGCGCGGTCGCCACAGGCTGCGTCAGGATGATGCTTGTGCTCGTGCTCGAACTAGAGCTGTTCACCGAACCTTGGTTATCAGCTTGTACGCGATGCATTGTCGTCCAGGAGGATTAATACCGAACGTACCTGCCGCTGCCGCTCCTGCTATGCCCTAGCGCGTGCTGGTGCTGGTGCTGGTGCATATGAAGTTCTGGATCTATGTCTGCCATGTTTTCTTCTAGTCTCCGCGGGACATACTGCCTATCGTGGTATTCTGCATGATGTTGCTGGTGCTGGTGCTGGTGTGGATGCTGGTGTGGGAGGTACCCATCGTGCATAGGGTACATGAGGTCCCCGCCTCCCATAGAAGTCCCCCCATCCATCGTCATATCTGAGACATGCGCATGCGCGCTGCTGACGAGAGAGTGGGTGTGCTGCGCGGACGTCCCAGTAATCCCGGTATTGAACGGCATCATGTTCGAATGACGGTGACCCATTTGCACTGGCATGCGAGAAACAACACTCTGATAGGGGTCTGGGTTTTCGAACTGCGGCATTGGTCTGGGTAGTGTGCCATATTGCGACTAAAGTAACAATTATCAAATTAATGTAAGCAAACGACGTAGTTATGTGCCGTCTATCAAGAGGTAGGTACTTACCCTTAGTGGATCTTGATCGTCGTGCATAAGTGGAAATGGAATCCTCGCATGTTCCTGCTGCTGTTGATGTGCTTGAAAATGCGACGGATGGCGAACTGTTTGGTAAGTGTGGTCTATGGCCGATGATGGATGTCTATGCGCTGCTGTATCCATCGAATCAGCTCCCCCTGTCATGCGGAAGAAATTCGAGGCGCTTTCGAGCTGCAAGTCAGGAGGACGAGGCCTCGATGATCTGTGCTCGCTGAGTGACAAAGAATTGCGGCGGATATGCCTGAAACCTGGGGTATCTGCACGAGAACCGACGGGGAAGAGGGACGATGTTCCCGACACTGGCCCCTCGAGATGGCCAGCTCGTAACAGAGCATCGCGTATGGTATCAGGATTAAGAGGCTCTGTGGGGGTTTCCGAAGACCCGGCACTAGCGCTGCTGCTGTGTGTGCTAGACGTGCGATGACGTGCATGGCTTTTACTGGGTCCACTCGCGTCCTTGGTTGGTGTGCTACTAGGTTCTGGCGCAAATTCCATCGATGAACTACCCATTGGCTTCCCTGATTTGGGTTTGTTCGGCCCACGAACTCGGCCTTCTTTTGCGTATTCACAAACGAGTCCGCGTGTGATACATCGTTTACAAGATGGATGCTCGCCGCTACACTGTGATAAAAGAATGAGAAATTTTTTGAGGTAAATTGAAAGGAGTATTGCGTACTTTTGCTTTCCTTGTACGACACTTTTCGCATGCCTGTGCAGTGCGCAGACGCGGGTGTTCTGGAGTACGATAAAATATGCCTGTTGCAGGATCGAGCGAGCCCGCTAGCGTTGGACGATGTACAGAAGCAAGTGCTAATCCTTTGAAATGTGGCGGCGAGAGCCTTTGTGGTTGAAAGGGGGAAGACATTGGATAAGACATTGAATTTTGGTTCGGAAGGTCGAAGGAAGGCCAGTGGATAAGGTTGTCTGGCTGGCGGGAGAAAGATGGGTGAGATTGGTCGTCAGTGTACATATTGTTATTCCAGTTCGACATGGTAGAAGAGCAAGGAGATATATAAGGCTTTCCAGTAATCGTGGGTAAACTACATATGTTGCCGAGTGCCGTCAATATTTAGGAGATTTCTCTTTTCGGTCTCATACCTTCCCCATCCGGATATCCCTCGGGCGTCAATGTCTCCATTAGTACAAAAAAATATGACAATTCCCCCCGAGTTTTCCCTTCATTTCCCGCGAACTGTGGCTTATTACTATCCAACCAGGATGCCTTTGATCCAACCTCCGATGCGGCGTACAATAATCAAGATCCATCTGTATCCGGGGTCCTTCCTTCTTCAATTTATACATTCGCCGTGTACTCAGTGTACATCAAATCATACCAAAGACGCCGCGTATTTCTCTAACGATTTCCTGAAAGCTACTTTCCTCGTTCAGCGCTTAAAATCATATTTTATGATTCAACTGATAAGTTTTCATGGCTATGAATAGTACTTCAAGTCTGGGAGCGGCGCGTATATATATTTCAACTGATCTCCAGTCCAGAATCACCCTCGTCCGCGGTCGGTGGGACACCATCGAAAATGTAGACGGACATTGACACCCATCAAACAGTCATCACTGATTATTTATTTATTTAGCACACTCGCCGTGCACAGCTCTCGGTCAGGTATTTATCATGTATCAAGTCGTTTTCGTCTCGTCGTCGTTTGAATGGCTCTTCCAAGAAGGGGCACTGAGTGTGCCTAGGTTTCAATTGATTTAGTACGTGGCTTAATGTCATCCTAGTGTTCAATTGATAATGCTACCCTCAGTGTGTGTATCATCTCGAGGGCCTGGACGCAGAGACCGAAGTACTCCTTCACTCCCATCGTTATATCATGTCGCCCTTCTTCAATTCTCTATACAATAATCGTGGTTGCTACTACGCCCAAGCTCATATTACTGATCTATGGCTACTGCCTCTTAGATTACCCATTACCATTAACACAACACGCAGCATTAATCTCACCCGGGCACGTACGCGTCTCGCTCACGAGTGTACTGATACAGTATGATGCACCGGTCCGAAGGCGGTGTATATGAGATTCTATATTCCCTTCTGTCAAGTTCTTTTCCTAGTCCTAAGAAGGATGATGTTAAATAATTGTATCTAGGGAAAAAGAACACTTGAATACCGCCGGCAATGAGGGTACATGTGTACGCACATGGGAGTAACTACACTCGCTCGGTTCTTGAATTTGCTTACTCGCTCCTGACCACAGCACTGCGTGGTGGCGTCCGAAAGATCAAGGAACGTATCATGTACTCAGCATCCCCTTCACAAATTAATAGGTAATTATCATTCTTATAGTCCTTTAACCGCTTTCTATTTCCACTGGCGTATTATACTACACCTCTTTTTCCCGTCTGTCCCCCCATCGAGGGAGCCCAGTGCTAGGTACCGGGACGTCGATTTCTTGGTAAGGTAAGATACTCACCCCCTCGTAGCTGGCAATCAAACGATAATACAGTAGCTCAACCTCAAGCAGCGTAGAGTTGGCGTACGACCATAACGATCATATGCTTGCCACATGCCAGTAGGTCACCGTATATTAATATTCTTTGCTTGATTACCTACCTTTAGTTACCTTTCTTATTGCCATACTTCCTTTGTGACTTTACCTATCCATTTTCTTAGTTTATTTATTTACTTAGCTATATTACTTACGACTCTAGTGAGATGCAATTCTGATTTCGTTCGTGCATATGAACACCTGATATGACTTTATTTTATCCCACCTCCCACAATGTGGGGCCGTCAGTGTAAAATATCAACTCTTGCAGAGAGGGTGAACTTTTGCCTTCCACCGGAGAGCCAACGTCAAACGATGGTGCATAGTTTATTTGCCACAATCACACTATGCTATTATTCCTGGTATGTCGCTCATATATCCTTCACGAAGAGAAAGAAAAGAAGGAATCGAAATAGAAGAGGGAACGTAAGAAAAGGGAAGGGAAAGAAAGAATTCCACGTCCACTCCACGTCTGTCTGACTGACTCTGACACAGTGTGCTCAGACTCTGTCATGTCCCCGTCAGCCCGTCCGTCGTGCTCCGTCCGAGTCATGTACACTTTATAATGATATACACTCACTTTTCTGGCTCTTCTTAGACCACGAACATTTAATGAGAACAGGTTTTGTGATATGAAAGCGAGCCTGAATAGGAATAGGATGTGCTTTTTTATTGGCTTAGTATTAGTACTACTACTTACCGTCTGCGCCTGCGCCACATCAAATGACACGAGCGAACGAATGCAGACACACCTGCGCGTCATCCCTTAATCAGTCAGTCAGGTCAAAAGTCAATTATCTACGTGCACACACACACACTTGTGGTTTGTTCCGTCTCCTCGACATTCCTGAATTCATTTTATTCACAACTCAAACACACTTGACGTGAAGCCGAGAGTATTTAAAAATAGATTTATCATGTCGCCGAACGCGTTACTACTTCCGTGTGTGGGTATCACACCGCATGTCTGAAATATAAATGCTGACAAAAAAACACCTACTAAAAACACCAGATAATATTTGGCCAATTAAGAAACACCCTCCTCGGAATTTAGATCAAAGGTTAGAAGGAGGACCCGAGAGAAGGCTAACTATCCGAGTCACCCTTTTGCTTCAAGGTTTACCTTTTTACTATATACATACGATGATTTATTTGGATTTTTGGTTTGTCACGAAATATAAGTAAGAGTTATCATCCTAGATCCCAGATTTATTTTTGGGCATTTTCATGCGAAGCAGGCATTGTATTACATACATATTACGATGCAGTGGGCACGAGGACGCATCCATCAAAAGTCTCGCCAAGAGATGGGTCGATGCATGTCCGTAGGAAGCTCGAGAGATCTATGGACGGCGACCTCTCGCGGGAGGTTATTGCTTCTTTCTTTTCATGCTAGCTAGGACTTATAACGACTTTGTGGCTGTAGCGTATAAGACCCGGGAATGAAAATGATAACGCGCGCATGCTATAACCCCTTCATCGGTTAGTTGAGAACACCATAGTGATGATAGTACAAGAAGAATATGGGAGATAATTTGAAGAATTTTTGAAAAAAGTGGTGAAAGTCGAAACACTAAGAAAGAGAACACCCCGACCGCCCATTCCAGGCCACAAACGAATTGTAAAAGAAGAGTAAAGTGGAAGCGAAGAGAACATCCAACCCATCAACATACATACCCGGCAGCATTCAGCTGAATTGTAGCTGTAAAGTATTGCTTCTATTCTGCACCATTCAGTCACAAAGAACGCAGTCAAGTCGTTTGGTTTGTCATCGCCCGACCTCGCTCGGAGTCTGGCGTCGCGCCGCGCGCTACGATGGGACTTCTGTCTTCGGGTTCTATTGTGACTCGTTTTTATTTATTTTCTGAGGTGAGGTGTCGAAGCTATCATGATTAGTCACTAACGGTGATTTTTTGGTCTGGGAAGATGTCGATGAGGCGGGAAATATCGATCTCGATGAAGGAGCCCTTCTTTCTTCAAGGCTAGTGATTCTATTTATAGATGTCCCATCAATTTGCCGAATAGCCGAAGGTAGCAAAAATAAAAATGCCGGCACTTGGACCCATCGAATGATTAATCGATTACAGAGCAAGTCCGCCACAGTGAAAAACATGAATTGTGAATATCATCTTTCTATTGATTGCAATAATCGAAGGAATTTCCTGTGGTTTGAAGGACACGAGGAAAATATGGGGAAGAAGATTTCCCAGCCGCGAAGCTCGGGAGCAGACAGAGCCGTTGACAGGGAAGGAAAGGAAGGGTAGTTAGTCGTTGGTACGAGAAATCGAGATTCGGAATCTGGAATGAATAACGTTTCCAATTCGAATCCGGTGGTCATTAATAATCGGTGGTCAAGGTCGTGGTCGCGGTAGTACATACATAATTCTCCGAAGACGTGAATTTGAATTGAATGCTCGCGCACGCGACTGAAATCCAGAATCTTCGACAGAGAGAATGACTGAACGCGATGTTCGCTTCTTTTCCCATGAGTTGCTGATCAAACAACGTGATTTGAAAAATAATTAATATATGTTCAACGGAGGATGCGCGCCCTGAGGTGAGATTAGTTTTTCTCCAATCCTGATGGATCTCGGTGCAGGATGAACTAGAAAAGGCCTGAGGACAATTGAGAAGTGTGAGCCTCAATTAACCTCCAGGATATATAAAGCCGTTCACCGTTGTCGACGGAGAGTTTAGAGTTCCAATGTTCACATAATGAGGCGGATTCCTTTCCGTCGAGCGGGGAATTTGTTTCCCTCCAGTATCGAAGGAGGATATATTTGTGTTGTCTTGAGCCTGGTAGGATAGTGTCACTGGAGCGCAGAATGCGCGTGTTCGTAATACAGAGGAAGAAGAAAAATAATGAACCTGCGTGTCATTTGTCACATCAAATTTGTGTGACTTAACGCGACGATCACGTGGAATACGTCCCCAGTGGCCGCGCGTCCGCCGTCGGCCTACAGCTGGCCCTTAAACGGCAACAACCCGAACCACCCAAGCTATGTACTCTGTAGTTCCACGCACCGCGTACTTTCGCAGCCTCCGCATAGAACCCTGAGCGGCAGCTTATTCTTTTTGGTCATTGGTATTTTCACACGTTATCCAAGTATAACCTTGAGTACGTTATGGATAAACTTGGAAATTATACACTGTTTGGCGCTCAGCTCATGGCAAAGTCGTCACATCTTGGATTCCCCAAATTCCGGAATCCAACAAAGGCACTATTTGATAGTGCTAATGACAGATAGTTGACGCAGACTCTGTCCTAGTATCATCCTCGTGCGGGGAATTATATGGAGATTTAATCGACTATTTCTCCGAATCTATTCACTGTGAACCCCGGGCCCGGGTAAATATACTATGTAATAGGGTTAAAAAAGAAAAATACCATGTTAACGGGGCCGTAAATGGCAATCGTTCATTTTGTAGCACACCTAGGTATTAATACCATATATTTACCAGTGGAAAGTTAAACTAAGTAAAATAGCTCGGATAACGCGCCAGGGGTAATATGCACAGTTTGGCGAAGCATTATAACCCAATTCAAAACTGGTGAAATTCTAGTAAAAATAATACCTGGTAAGAAGTTGCGTTTAGCGGGTCATTTCGTCGAGTATTTAGTACCCTATGAAGCAGAGCATTTTACCACGTAAAACCACCCGAAATAGAAAGAAAAACATGACATATTATTGCCGGAATATCAAGGTAAAAACACTAAGTACAACAGGCCTAAAAAACCACGAAAATCGGGACAATATATTGAAGGGTATTTTACACCGCTTTACCGGCCAACCCTCAGAGGGCGAAATAGCCACGGAAATCAAGGCCTACATTCAGATATCAAGGCAATTTCAAAATCCGAATATGTAGGTTGTTATTGATATAAAATAATGTGGTACATGTAAAATGTGCTCGCAATACAGTAATATATGATAATAGACTCGGCGGGAATATCTAAGATAATATTTGGATAATATCTATACAAGTCCAAAGACGCGTCATAGGTTCCAGTGAGTCAAGTGGCTTGTTCACTTGGGTTATAAATATAACGCGACATACGCGACATCATCACTCTTTCTTCCTTTCCATTCTCCCCTTTTCTGCGACACCACAACATCATATCCTCTTGCGCTGCCTACCCCGCCGCTATCATGTTCAATCCTCAGAGTCAGTTTCAAAAGCAGGGTGCCAATCGCTCGAACAGTACAAATTCTGGAAAGGTACGTACTCTTGTGCTTAGTTTCCATCCACATACACTGACTTACACTTGCTTTTTTGCTCATTTAGACGTCTCGCCTAGTAGCCTTGACCAATGTATGTTTGTATGCCCCATAACAACAAAATCAAGTGTCTCTGACATCTCAATCCCACCAGCTTCCCCGACCCCGGCACTTGGAACCACGCCCATAAGTCACCTCCATATATGAGTTGTCACATATACTTACTGGTTATATCTCCCACTAGTTACACTCAGCAACTGCTGCGGGTAGTGTAAGTCTTTTGTAACAGTCGAATACACAGCTTTCTCGTACATAGACATAATTACCTGTTTACATACTCTCGAAATATACTCGTTCTTTCATGGTGATTAATACCCTCCTTTCCTGATGGAAATTATTACACGAAAAATGGGCTCTTTATCCCTATTTTATTCCCTCGCTTACCTGGCCTTTTATGTACCCCGTCTACCCAGTCATTCTCCACGGTTATTTCAACTACTAAAACAACTCAAAATGACCACCCATTCTATTCTTTTTAATAACTCGTTAAAAGGGTTCTATTTCTACTCTAACCTGGTTGCAAAATTACCTGTTTCGCATAGGCAATTCGGACATAACCATGCTTATTTTCACCATGTAATGTCGTACTTTCTGCCCGTTTGTCCCTACCCGTTTAACTGGGTGTTTCCAGTTTATCCGGTAATTTCTTCCAGTTCTTCTAGACTACTTGCACCCTTTTCAGTGACATTTACCGAGTAATTTTAACCCTGTTCTGGGCTCACAGTGATTTTATATGTGATGTATTTTTAGTGACTCTGTTCAACCCATGAGGCTTTAACATGCTTTAATTCTTTTTTTTTATTTCTATCTACTCCCATATGCTAATAATCCATAATCATCTAATACCCTACAATTTTTACGATTGACCAAACAAACAGTGATGCATTTCCTCTAAGATCTAGGCTCAGCGACCCGGATACATACCATGTAACCTACACACAGACGTACTGGAAGAATTCTTTCAAGATGTTTTATCCAGTGTTTCCTGCCAGATGTCCGTTACAGTATCAAATTACGCCTCTACTTGACTTCTGCCTGCCTCTGCGGAGAAGATTTCTGTCGGCATAAAGTCGGCATAGTTTATCAAATTCCCACATATCGCTTGACCTCCGTGATCCCAAAATTTCCCAGGCGCTACAGTCCAATTTGCCCTTTTATTGGTGCCTGCCATCATCTCTGTCAGACTAATGTCAGACTCAAATTGAACAAGCTAATTACTTCCGTTTTTGCAGATTCACAGTCCTTGCGAGACAATCAACGAGCCCCTATCTCGATGCTGCTGCAATTTAGGCTGAAACCAAACGTATTCATGCTCGCTTGGCTATGACAAACTGGACTGAAGTGCGGTATTCTTCGTCTCAGCTCAGTTATATACAATCGAGGCGAACAAAAGTCTGCCTTCAAATCCACATCTTGGCTCTCGAACTACTTCCTCTCCTTCGTCGTTCATGTTGGGAGCCTCTAACCTTCCGATATCCAAATCTGCCGCTCTTTGCCCGCTATACGAGAAGCAGGACTTTTCGAGTTCCCCTATCCATTCTCTTGTTGACTCTTCCACGTCGTATTTGTCTGATACAAGTAGTGGGGATCATTCGAAGTCTAACATCCTGTCCGACACGACGCCTCCTTTTCGGGACATTACCAAGGATGATGATAGTACAGACAACGAGGCGGGGTACCAGTCTGACTTTGAGGACAACGGTGACTCATTTGATGCTGTCGCACACATCAAAGGAAGGCTCTCGAGAGCGAAGTCGTCAAGAAATTCTCGACGCGCATTGGAGATTATCGAACAACGGAAACGCCAACTTGATTCTGACAAATATCGTTCTCGGCTCCCCGTTTTAACGATAACTCCTGTTCAAAATGTTGCATCTCTCGAAAACCGCCTGCGAGATTTCGAATTTGATGAAATCCAGGTAATATATTGACCTACTATTTTTTTTGCTTATTGTCACTGATTATTCTTGAAGGACCAATATAAATCCGAGGTCAACGGCATCCCTTCTCCGACAGTTTCTGCTCTTGTTCGAGCTACAGTTGAAATACGAAGTGATAATATCCAGAATATCTGGCCTCACCACCCAAGGACGGAGGAACTTGACCATAAAAATCTTGACATTCCATTACTTAGCGGGTCAAACGTCAATCCATATGCAGAGTCATTGGGTTGCTCCTCTGCCTTCCTTACATCGACTCCGATATTTTCTATCAAGATTGGAAGCATTCGTTCGTTTGAAGATAATGTTTCTTTTTGTGGCTTAAACGATCCTGCATGTTTTTTGTCCTTTAATCGGTTGTATTCCTTCTTACTATGTTTACTTTTCTAGGCTAGCATTTCACCTAATGACTTTACCATCGCCAAAGAACTCAAGCGCAGTGCTACTCTGGACTTACTCGTCGACATATCATTAGATACACCCCAATTTCATACCTGCGCTTCGTTCATGGATAGCCCGGCGATTATGGCGAACGATGAATCCTGTTCACTTGCGGCTTGTGACCAATCTAGGATTCTCGTGGGTCTTGGTCTAGAACCTATAGCGGAAGTTAGTGTAAATTCTTCTTCTTCAATTACACAGTTGTGCGAAGAAGGGCTTATTCCCAAATCGCCACTGCCGGAAGTTGGGAATGAAAGTGAAAGTCTCGGATACCTAGCTCAAGTCCAAGCACCGGTACTTAGTAAGTAAGACCTTTTTATCCTCAGAATCCAACATTGCTGATGTTTACACTTTGGTAGACAATTATATCGAGGCTGAGGTTTTTCCGTCAGAGATCGATCCTATAGGTGGTCTCTCTGCAACGACAAATGCTGCCGATGACAAACATACAAAGCCCATATCACCGTCTAGTTCATTTCAGCACTATGAAGAGTCGGTTCTTGAAATCGTCGCAAAACGACCTAGTCCTTCGCATCACTTAAAATCTCCTCCCTCCATCTTCAACACCAGAGTACGAGACACAAAACTCATAAAAGAGCGGATCGAGCGTTCGGCTGCTCTCCAGGATAAAAATTCTCCACTCAAACACACGTACCCCGTCCAGAAACAACCACATCGTGACAATCTTCCCACATCTCCTTTCCAGATAGTTGCGAATTTGGCCTTGTCTTCGGTTTCGGCAGAAGAGATCGACTTGCTACAGAAGCTTGGCTTATGTTCTTTCAAGCTCAGCCCGGACAACGATCCTCGTAGCCCCAATATATCGACGACCGAACAGCTTCTTGACCGTACGCAACACTCATGGATTGCTTCCTGTTGTCTCAAAGTCGATTATGATAAGGTTACTCCAACTCTCGAGGTCATTCCGGTCCATACCGCCAAGCCCTCTAGTTTATCTCAGCAAGGAAAGCTGGCAGCAGATTCAGGCTTAGAAGGGATTGGGATTGGATTACCATCGGATATAACTTCCAGAACCAGTGATTTATCGTCCACATACTCATGGGATGAAATAAGCCTAGAAAACATCTCTTCAGCAGACGAATGCCACAACTTGGCTCAACTCGCTTCTCTTTCCTCTCCGAATTGCGAATCTTGTCTTTCTGTAAATCGTGTCCCTCTCAAACGACAAGTGCGAGCTCCGCTGAAGAAGATGCAGTTTCTCAAGATTTCCAAGTTTGCCAAACGTCGTTTGTCAACGATACCTGAGTACCCGACAACGCCTTCTCCGAAGGTTTCCCCAAAGAATCAAAAGCCTCCAACTACTGAGCCAGGCTCTGAGGCCAGCGATTCCAATTCATTCCAATTGACACCCAAACACCTTTCATTCTGGTCCAGTTCTCGCCGCTGTATCCTAACATTCCTTCATATAAAAAATAAGACTGGTTCACCAATCAACACGCCAAATTCCACGACACGAACGGAAATTGGCCTTACTTGTACGACTCCCCCTGAGCCTGTACCCAATAACAACGGGTCCCCTGGCGTCATTGAACATCCTCACATTCCGCGAGGACTTGGTATTTTCAAGCGCGGAGACCCTCTTCCTTTGGTTAGTAACAAACCAAATAGGCGACCCAAGTCTTCGCCGTGGAGACACAATCTTTTATTCTAGTCAGTCCATAGTAGGTACTTGACAACCAAAAAAATTAAATTAAATATTTTAAAAAGCGACAAATCACTGTATTTCTGGATGTAGATTACATGTGTATCATTCGAGGAAATACATCGTTGGTTCGTTGGTCAATCGTAGGAATCATAAGGTATCGGGTTACTAGGGTCATTAGTACCCGGAAATATTTAGAAATAAAAGAAAGAGCAAATCGGAGTAGGTACAAGCCTCATGCGTACGTCTATTAACGCGTTGAGGTAGAAAGGTCATTGGAAATACATTACATATAAAATAAATCCGGAGAAATAGTCGATTAAATCTCCATATAATTCCCTGCGTGAGGATGGTAATGTGACAGAGTCCGCGTCAACTCTCTGTCGTCAACATTATCTCGAATTAGGGTGGAAGATGCGTGAAGCATTTTCAGGCCGTCGAATCGTGCCAAGAATAAAAGACACCTATCGAATAGTGCCGTTGTTGGCATTCTGGAGGTTGGAGAATCCAAAATGTAACACTCCTTGACGTGGGCCAGGTTACCGGAGAAAAGTTCCCTGAGCAAAATACCATCTGCTTTGAGGAAGATGGATGGGATAAAAAATTCCAATACGAGTATAGGACCATTGGTAGTACATCGAATAACGTGTCTCCACTCTGGATAATCCTTGTCCAGGATGTGCACTTCTACCTGTTCGATAGAGGCGGTGGGGATGCTGCTCTAGAGTAGGTTCGCTGCGAGCGGCCGTCCAAGTATCCATATAGACCAGTAACACAGCGGACGATAGATGGCGGACGTATTTCCCCATACTTTGAATATGGTTTGCTACAATGTTCTGTCTGTCTATGGTATTTATAAAAGTAGACGCGGTCGCGAGTAAGCACTCCTCGGAAATCCAGACTGCTGAAGACTCGTCCATGAGAGAAATTAAAAGTACTTTTCTGCATGGTTATTTGCTGTATGCGCCTTTCTTGCCTGCTTTACAAAGGTGGCGGGTACGGGAAAGTTGGAAGACCTATATCTTATTCTCCCCCTTTTGTACCTACAGCCCTCACTGTGACTCGCCGGCGTCCTATAACCCTAAATTCTAAAAAAGTTATACCACGAAAGGAAAGTCTCAATCCCAAATAGCTTTGCAAACAATT
Organism: Agrocybe praecox; assembly: GCA_964017145.1. Lineage (NCBI taxonomy): Eukaryota > Fungi > Basidiomycota > Agaricomycetes > Agaricales > Agrocybaceae > Agrocybe > Agrocybe praecox. The sequence continues at coordinate 412,236 of OZ024847.1, read as the reverse complement.
AACACTTCCTTCTTCAGTAAGTTGTGATCAAAGCGCCCTTGAAGCGTCTTCAAAGCGTTCTTTGATTCGGAACCGCGCTAATCTGTGAGAATGCGGCTTTATGATGTATGGTACTTTGATTTCCCATTACACTCCATGTATGTACGTTTAGAGTTTACAAGAAAGCCTATTGAGGCGGTCTGATGGTGACATGTATTCAGGTATATCCATAACGTCCACACGATAAGGTTAAAGAAAATATTTCAGTCTCTCGCCTGGTTCATATCCTTGCCGCTTACCACTTAGGGGCTGAAGCGCTAAGCGCCAAGCATTCGCCGCGCGTCTGAAAGAACTTATGACGTCATAGTCGCGTAAAGTCACACAGATCATGATGTGACTGCGACACGCTTTTTCTTTCGTTTGGCACTTCTGTTCACTTCTGTTCTGTCTTCTTCCCATAAACCAGCCCAAAAACACACATTTTTATGAGCTTTGTCAGATTTAATTAACTTACCACTACTACTGCCGAGAGTTCTACGCAGTGTCAACTTGGCCTATAAACACATGCCAAATGTCACTCACGCCATGCTTGGTCAATACAATAAGAGTGCGTCCACTCTTTGTTTTTTGACTCGTAGCCCATAGGTATGTCGCTCATCTGAACCAAAGAGTATACCGGTGCATAATTATGGTCCATTTCGAAGAATATGTTGACCTACCGGATCGGAACCTCTTTCATTTCTTCAAGTATCACAACCAAGTGTCTAGATATGTGTTCGCACTCAGTCATACCTGTTGTCTTTTCCATTGGCTTCAAGATATATCTTCTATTTTCCACTCTATTGCATTGCTTTCATGCTCGCTCATGCTGGTGAAGGACCAGCGGTCAATATATGCGCATGTGTGGACTTTGATTCTCGGTTCTGTCGGGTTGTGTTGTGGTCGACGAAAATATCTTTTACACTGTTTGTGGCACCTTTATGAGGTTCTAACCTCGGGAAATCCTTTTCAGGACGGTTATCAAAATCTGTCTTCGATAATGAAGTACTTGTATGTTACATTTCTAGCTATTTGTTCGACGTATTGACTTCCTCCTTTCAGCAGCTTTCCTCTCGTTTCCTGTCAGATGTATGCACTGAAATCCGCTATTTCGCTCCGGCATACCTGGTACAAAACACGCATATGTAGATGGAGACACAAACTCTAGCTGCTAAGCTCGTTGATAACGGGCAACCGCCTGCTGAAAATCGTGAACTCCCGCCTGAATAACTCTCTCAATATCAACAACATATCCATTTTTACCCGCCTCTGACGACTGTAAACCTTTCCAGGGTATCCTGCCCAACACATCCCACCATGCATGTTCATACGGATGGCCAGGAGAACCCAAATACCCCCACGGCTTGGAAGTCGGAGGTTGAACATACGGATTTAAGACCTCTGCCATGGAAGGACTTGCCGGGCCTGTGAAATGCACAATGCTCGGGTCGTCCATTCTCGTTAGTGGAATGTTGTTGCGCTCCTCGGATGGTTCTAAATCCAAGCTCATCCATTCGTCCTTGAAGTGAGCGTTCAGCACGTCCTGGTCGCGGAATTTGGAATCGCAAGTCATCTTGAGCGCAAGGTTTATCAATTCGCTCATCCTTGGGCGAATTTCGGCAAGATTCATCAAAATGACTCCAGCGTTAAAGTAGGGGTGCGGGGAAGTTTTGTCGTGGCCCAATGGATGCCCTATGTCCAGAATTGCTCCGATGCAATTCCCTCCTAGATCTGTGTTCCAACGGCCCATCAGGCTTCGACGGACCAGGACATCGGAGTCGACATTATGACTCGCTCAACGGGCAATAAACCAATTAGGTCTATCTTTGCCCAAGTGGGACCGTGTTTTTTTTTTTCTAGGCAATCCGTGGATATTTTGATAAACTTGAATGTGATACGACTCCTGTTTTCAGCTCATGCTCTCAGATTCACCCTATCGGTTCCTCCCAGCCCACTCCACAATGTAAAAGGTTATGCGCTCGTTATCGGTGGTTTCGATCACGCTACGTATCGCTACGGCAGCTCCGACAGCGTAGGCGGAATTGATGGTCAGTGCGATGGTAATCCCGTACCCGAATATGTCGTTGAGATCCGCCTGAGGCCCTTCAGTAGAGTTGTCGAAAAGAAATCCAATTCCTTTATCAGTTTTCTTAAGAAGAACGACTTGATAGTCTTCTGCTCCAGTCAAGCGCTCGTATTCGCCCGCGTGTAGCGCCAGGAAAGTTTCAATTCCCCGCTTCGGATGATGTATGCTGTCCTCGGGCTGTGCGGGCCAGTGATAATCGTCGAAAATGAAGATAGAACCCTTTCTCGCCAATAGCCATGCTAATTCTCCGTCGAGCAAAGTATCGTCGGCTTCATGTGATCCATCCACGTAAATCCAATCGAAACCTGGATTGTCAGACATGGATTCTTCTTTTAGCACCGACATAAGTGCAGGCGCACTAAATTGGCTAATGATACGGAATTGTTTCCCCGTGGACGCCAGGTTGTATTTAACTCTTTGGAAACGCTGCTGGCCCGCATCTGTCTTGGAAAAGTCGAAGTGATCAATACAGACTATTTCCTCGCCGCCCTTGCAAAGTGTATCGAGCAAGAAAATTGCCGAGCGGCCTTCCCAGGATCCGATTTCTAGGACGCGAGGCTCCTTTGCCCCGATAAAGGGAAACAGCTTGGTCCAGCTGTCGATATTGTGAGAAAAACCAGTCTTGGGTTAGCGTGAAGTCGTATGGATTATTGTTGTCGATTGAAGCTGGCATGATGGTTCTCGAGAGAATGAAAATACTGCAGTGCGTCGCTCCTCGTTCGGTTATAATCCTTCCTTGTTCAAAGGTTATTTCAGCCACATAGATAATATCTTTGCCCCATTAAACGGGAGGCCCAAGGCAGAAAGACAACCCCGAGTATATCTAATTTATGGCTTCTAATGGGGTACGTTATAGGCAAAAATGGTCCCTCCAACTTTCTGTTCGAGTTCGCCGTCAACATTGGCGCTTTTGCCTTTCCATGGAAAATCATCTTCCACTAATATCAGCCAGTCACGTTGTCTCTCTCGACAAGCCTGGCCGGTGTTTGCGTCAAATTTAGACGTTAAGACAGATATCAACATTCTCAAAAGCCGCGTATATATCGCATTGATATCATAATGGGCGCCTATTATCTCAAACTTTTCGAATGGAATTATCCAGAACACGGCCTACTTTGCCTTTGGTTCAGCCCCTCATCAGGCTGCTATAAATTGTGTACATGCTGGGCATTTTTCTGGCAGTTCTTTCTCGAGTATTGGATATGCCCGCTTCCCCAAAAATATACCTCATAACCGGTGGTCATGGCTTCATAGTACATCTTCATATACAGCTTCTATGTTGCTAATCTGACCGTCACTCTCCTGTAGGGGTCTCATATTGCCCGCTGCTTGTATAAGCTGGACAACGTTCACGTTCGTGTGGTGGATATTTCTCCTAGATCATCTTTTGTGGAACCTATCTGCCCCGAGTTTATCCGAGGCGACCTTCGTCTCCCAGCTGTTTGCGAACATGCCTTGAAAGGCGTGCACACCGTTCTCCATTTTGCAGCAAACATGGGCGGCATGGGTACCATGCATTCTGACAACGACTTTGTCCTGTATCAGGACAACCACACTATGACTACGAACGTCCTTCACGCTTCCATTGCTACTGGCGTACAGCGTTTTGCTTATGCATCCTCGGCCTGCGTCTACCGAGAGGAAAGGCAGTGTCATCCGAATGAGGATGTGTCGCTCAGAGAGTCTGACGTATGGGCATGCCCTCCCCCAAAGCATCAGGGTCTTTACGGCCTCGAAAAACTCGCCTCCGAACTTCTCATTCACCATTTCTCCTCCGGCATCGATTTCAAAGTTGCGAGATTCCACAACGTTTATGGACACAAAGGATCTTGGAATGATGGCAGAGAGAAAGCCCCGGCGGCTCTTTTGAGGAAGGCCCTTTGCCTAAAGCATATTCCTGACCAGTCGACGCGACAAAACTTCGAAATTTGGGGCGACGGTCACCAGCGGCGGAGTTTCTTATATATCGACGACGCTGTTGAAGGGTTCCTCAAACCTTTGGATTCCAATAAATCAGGATCCTTCAACATCGGTTCAGATGCCATATGCACCATTCGTGAACTGGCCAAGATTGCTCTTTCATACGCAGGGATAAACCAGGAAGATGTATCATTCACTTATGATATGTTGAAACCAACAGGAGTCGCCTGCAAGAATTCCAACAGCGATCAAGTTCTTTTGCACCTCGGATGGTCTCCTAAAATTACGTTGGCCGATGAAATGAAGCAATGGATAGACGAACAAGTCTACGATGCAATCTGTTCTTCCGAATTCAATCAGCCAAAGGCCAAGTTGCTTGACTGGCTTTCGAGCAAGGTCGTCCAACTAGAACCCGAAAAAATCATATTCGGAATCCTCCTTCCAGTTACGTCCCGTGGAAGTGGGAATCCGAATGATTGTCTCGACAACCTCCGTCGGTTTGCCCAATCCTTAGTTCAAACAACTTCGCAGGACACAGCGAACCGATTCACCAACATCATATTTCGATATGTCATATACCTTGCCATTGACGAGGATGATTCTCTTCTGCGCAGCCGTGACAGAGGTTACAATAAAGCGGAACGGGTTTTGCAGGAAGAGACCATCTTCGACATCGTTACTCTCTACTGTAATCATCCTCGAGGGCATGTCTGTAAAATATGGCGCGATTGTGCAAGGAAGGCTTGGAGGGACAAATGCGACTACATAGTTCTCATGGGCGATGATGTCACTTTGAAGAATGAAGGTTGGATGCGAAACATATACAGAGAATTCACGGACATTTCAAGGGCAAACAACGTTCCGCTAGGGTTTGGTTGTGTCGCATTCACTGACATATCTTTCCCTGACATGCAGACCTTTCCTGTTATTCATCGAACACATATGGATATCTTCAACGGCGAAGTTATACCTGATATATTCGTCAACCAAGATGGAGACCCATATATATCGACGCTGGGGCTGTTCTAGGATGATATCGGCCCAATTGTCTAATGGCATTGGCGGAGAAGGAGAAGCGCGTTATGATAAACAATCAGCTATGAACTGGACATTTCGGACGACGGCATATCCACTACAGAGTTGTGGCTCTCTGGCCAGGGTATCCCCACAGGATCGAAGAAGATAACCTTAGACGTTGTCGTCCCTTGTTACCGAGTCGATATCCCAATCTTGGAACGCATTCTGGCACTCAAATCTTCCCCTTCGTGCTCGGTGATGTTCATCATCATAATTGACAATCCTTCGTCCTCCAACATTACGAATAAATATGGCCAGAGACCCGACGTCCGAATTCGCACAAATAAGACAAACCTCGGTGCATCCGCGTCAAGAAATGGAGGCATAGATGAGTCCGCTGCCGAGTAGGCACATTTTCTGGATGACGATGTCGTACTATGCAACAACCTTCTTACGCAAGCGGAAAGAATGATCAGGGCTCATTCGCAGGCTGCAGGTTTTGTTGGCTCCTGTCTTTCCTGTCGCAGATTCAAATTTTACGACTGCAGTGCACCTCGCGGGCGTCACTTATTTTTGGGATATTGCTTCGAAATTGGACAGCAAAGCGGCCCATGATGTTTCATGGGGCGTAACTGCCGATCTTGTTGCGCGGCGTAATCTTCTGAAGGACAACGGACAAGTCAAGTTTGACCTGAGTTATCCCATGACAGGCGGCGGCGAAGATATTCATTTCTGCCTCATCAAGCGCAAATGCTCACTAGAAGCTGGGGGTGGAGCTTTTGTTGCCGCACCGGAAGTCCGTGTCGTTCATCCCTGGTGGAATGGGGGAAACAGGAGCTACTGGCGATTTTATGGTTGGTCTGTTGGTGACGGTGGCCTAATCAAGAGGTTTCCGGAATATGTATACCTGGATCTTGCGCCCAACAGCGCGGAATTGATGCTCTTTTGCGGTATTGGTATCGTCTTTTCTCTCGCTTGTGCACAAGTACATGTCTTTGCGCATCGCTAATGTTCTCTCTGACTGCTACCGGCACCTGTACAAACACCCGGAAAGAAATGTGTCAATGAACATGAGCCTGCAGATTTATTCTGTTCGTTGGATTCTTGCTGTCATCGAAAGCTCGTTTATTCGAAATTGGGAGGACGCGTGGGATTATTGGCCGGGCGGAGTACTCGTTGCTCGTTAGACGGTTTGATTGGTTCGCTGGGACGAATAGCAATGCTATCAAGGATGTCGATGAAAGGTCAAATAGCGTTCACAGGATTGTACCTGCAATTACTCTTTTCTTGATCATTTCTTGACCTATTTCAATCCAAGACCCCACCCACCACCACCACCACCACCACAAAAAAAAAGCTTGTGTCTTTTCTTTTTAAATTTCCCATTTATTTCTTGATCTCTTGATTCTTGAAACCATATTTTTGTTGCTTTCTGTACATGCTGTTCCCGAACTCCCAATCAAAATGTGTCTCTATGTCCCTTCCACCCGACATGATTTGCGCTTTAAGTTAAACCCTACTGCTGCGTAAGAAGCGCACCATCACAATCTACCCAACTTTAAGGACACCGGATCCTCCTGGAACTTTCGACACATTATTAACTGGTCACTGGCGAACCCGAATACCAACGAAAATACATCTGTATTAACTTCGGGCATTTCCGAGGGTCGATATGACATAATGTTAGTCAACCAACTTATCTCGACTGGATATTTTAGTCGGTGTCAGCGGCGACTCGACTATTCTTTTTAGGCGTCGACTAGAACAACACTGCAAGCAAGGCCACAGTAAAGGCCAAACAATAATGAGGCATCAGGGATGATCGATGATCAGTGCTAGTGACTCACCACCTAACGTACTGGTCGCGAGTCTATGTACTCTGTCCGCTTCATTTTCTTTGCGATATCCGAAACGCTTAGGGACGCGAAGGAGAAGACTGGGGAAGCGCATTTACTATCTTCGTACTATGAAAGTTTACCATTTACATGGTCGTGTAACTGTCATCGATCCTCAGCAGTCGATTGGCATAGACTTCGTCTGAATAAATTACACCTCAGGCAATGGATCGATATCAGTCTTTACGTTTAATATTATATTTTTACATGGCTAATTTTACATTGCTCACATATGATTGCGGCGAGGTGTGGCGACCTTATCAAAATTACTATGTACCAGAAATCCATTTCGCCTACTTTGCACAATTTGTATTGGACGGATCCGGAAATGCTCAGTGGAGCCAGCTGACTGGGGGAGTTCCGGTTGTCGATCTGCTTGACCCCAATATTTACTTTGTTTCACACAGCGAAGGAATACAAGGAATCCTGGTATATAAGAAGGGTCCTGAATCGATAAATTAAATCAATCCAATCCTCTATATTTCCTACGTCTTTGTACCTCTCTTTCCCAACCAACATGCCCTCTACCTTCGAATACAAGTGGGACACCCCAAAGTTCAAAGGCCAGACATCGTTCAGCACTGGACTATTTATCGGCGGTCAATTCGTCGATGGTTCCAGCGGAGGCACTATCGAGTGAGTTTTTATCGACCTTGACCTCTCTAGAACCACCAATCTAATCTCTGTTGATCATCGATCATAGCGTTATCAACCCCAGTAAGTTTTGTTTGCGGTGTGGGAACATTCACTGCTTCGTACTGATAGCCACATCCTAGCCAATGGCAAGCTCATCACCACAATTTCTGAGGGGACCGAAAAGGATGTCGATGCCGCTGTTAAAGCCGCTCAGAAGGCATTCGATACCGTCTGGGGCTTGAAAGTCGGAGGTCTTGAGCGCTCGCAACTACTATGGAACCTCGCCCAGGTGATGGAGAAACACCAGGAGGAGCTGGCCGCTATTGAGGCTCTTGACAACGGTGAGTGGACTGCTTTATCTCTGCATTGATCAAGCTTAAACGGCTCTGCAGGAAAAACTTTTGATTGGGCTCTTGGAACCGACGTGACGTTCTCAATCGAGGTCGTGAAATATTTTGCCGGATGGGCAGACAAGATTTCTGGTCAGACCATCGAGGTACGCGTCATATGTGTCCCATCATATCGAGAAAAAATGACCGATTCTGTCAATAGACGGATGAAAGAAAATTGATTTATACACGCCATGAACCAATCGGTGTCGTTGGCCAGATCATTCCTTGTGAGCTTTTTCTGGATTCTGTGAAAATTCATTATCCAAATTTACGCGTGTGTGTGTTCCTATGTTATTTTAGGGAACTTCCCTCGTAAGTACATGTCAAACTTTTATATGGAAAACTTTGATGCTAAATTTGAATCAGTTTTAATGTGGGCATGGAAGATCGCTCCTGCTCTTGCGACAGGAAATACAATCGTACTCAAGGTACTTACCAACCTCATCGTCAGATCCAGAGCACTGTTGTTGATGACCTTCAACCCAGCCATCCGAGTTCACGCCTCTGACCGCTATTCGTATGTGCAGTCTCATCAAAGAGGCTGGTATCCCTGATGGTGTTGTGAACATTGTCACTGGTTATGGACAAACCGTCGGCGCTGCCATCTCATCGCATATGAATATCGAGAAGGTCGCGTTCACTGGAAGCACCCTGGTCGGTCGCAAGGTCATGGAAGCAGCGGCTAAATCGAATTTGAAGACAGTCACTCTTGAATTGGGCGGAAAGAGCCCCAATATTATCTACGACGATGCTGACCTCGAACAAGCTGTGAACTGGGCCGCTCATGGTATATTGTGAGTTATGTGATGATGACTTAGCGCGCATATACTTACCGTTTTTGTAGCTGGAACCACGGTCAAGCTTGCTGTGCTGGTTCTCGTATCTTCGTCCAAGAAGGAATTTACGATAAATTCCTTGAGAAATTCGTAGCCAAAGCACAGTCCATCAAAGTGGGCGATCCATTCGGTGTAGACACACAACAAGGTCCACAAGTTTCCCAGATTCAATACGACGTACGTGGAATACTCAGAGCATGTACCGTTTGACTGATGTTCTATGCAGCGCATCATGGGATACATCAACTCTGGAAAAGAAGAAGGAGCTACGGTCGTTACTGGTGGCGACAGGAATGGGTCAGAAGGATACTTCATCAACCCTACTATTTTTACGGATGTCAAGTCGGACATGAAGATTGTGCAGGAAGAAATTTTCGGACCCGTTGGCGTTGTCATCAAATTTACAGACGAAGATGATGTTATCCGCCAGGCTAACGATACGGGTGAGTGATTTGCAACCTTCTTAAAACCTTACCTTGACTATTTTTCCCAGTGTACGGACTCGCGGCTGCCGTGTTCACCCAAAATCTCAACCGTGCCATCGAAACGGCTCACAAACTACAAGCCGGTACTGCCTGGATCAACTGCGTCAACCAACTCCATGCCCAGGTTCCTTTCGGCGGCTACAAGCAGTCCGGTATCGGACGCGAGCTGGGAGAGTATGCCCTTGCCAAGTAAGTTGCCAGGCTCGTGGTTTATTTAGTGAAGGAAATAACGTCCTGCACAGCTACACCAACGTCAAGGCCGTCCACATTAACCTCCAACACAAGAAGTAGATTCGGAGCTATGCGCGTTTTGCTATTGCGATGTACTAGTTCAATGTGTATTATATCATTTTGTTACATGTATCGGAGGATTTGTACCTACATTCAATACTTCTTTCGGTTGTCGGACTTCTGAAACAACATTCCTCGGACATGCTGGATATGGGAAGCCCGGTCCTCTGTCACTCGATATAGAACATGTTCGCGTCATCTTCTTGATGTAAACTTTCATTCAGAATCAGCATCTGCTAAACGGAAGCCATGTCAATTCATGGCCAGTACACATGGGCTGGATGCATTTGTGCTCGTCAATGAGGCGACAAGGGGTAGTATTCCTTCGACGACGAGCCATGTTTCTCGGGCTTCTTTAGCTACGGTAAGATTTCTTGTCGTTTCGAATAACTCATCGAGCTTATCATGATTTTGTTCAGACCTTCCGGAGTCTGCAGGTTCTGCATCCAGTACTTTGGAAATTGTGAATTTCTCATTTTGATAATTGAGCCTAGAACTAATTGTCCTAAACACAGTGGGGTCCCGAGACATCTATTGGCAATGTTACACCCGTTGGTGGCTGGAAGTGTCTCGATTGCGCTTCGGGTGTTTTGAAGCAAGATACTCGATTTGTGTGCAAGGAAGGCCGCGAAGAGGATTGTGCTCGTCTTTGTACTTCTGGCCCAGTGGGAAAAGTTGTCCGTCTCCCTGAGGAGGTAAGTGTTTCGTCGAAATGATATTGCGTGTTCAACTACTCATAAAAGTCGCTGGTTCGCAATGCGGATTGAATCCATCTGCTGTCTCTTTGCCCGAGGTGAAGGCTTCGGGGATTACGACGGAATTAGGACGCCGGACCCTCCTGTAACAGCTCTAGATTTTCGAAACATTGTTAACAGGTACACCGGTCATCGGGCCTGGATATGAGCATTTGACAATGCGGGGTACACACGATCAAGGTGTCATGGCCTGTCTACTTCCCTTCTCTGCGATGTCCGGCGGAACGCCTAGGGACGCGAAGGAGAAGACTGGGAAGACCGGGCGCTAAATATGAACGTTTGGATGACCATCGTTAAATGACATCGATCGTTGATCACTGAGCGGTCGATTGGCATAGACATCATCTAAATAAATCACACTTCAGTCAATGGATCGAGAGCTTATATCAGTCTTTACATTGAGTATTATATTTTTACATGGCTATTTTTACATTGCTCACGTACAATCGCAGCGGGGTGGGGCGACCTTGTTAAAGTTATGTACCAGAAATTACACTTTGCCTTACTTTGCATAATTTGTATCCGGAAATGCTAGTGGGGCCAGCTGACTGGGTCTGTTCCGATTGTCGATTTGCTTGACCCCAATATCTACTCCGTTTCACACAGCGAAGGAATACAAGTAATCCTGGGGCTATATAAGAAGGATCCTGAATTGATAAATTAAATCAATCCAATCCTCTCCACTTCCTACCTCTCTTCCCCATCCAACATGCCCTCTACCTTCGAATACAAGTGGGACACACCCAAATTCAAGGGCCAGACGTCATTCAGCACTGGACTCTTCATCGGTGGTCAATTCGTCGATGGTTCCAGCGGAGGCACTATCGAGTGAGTTTTTATCGACCTTGGTCCCTCTGGAACCACCCTGTTGATCACTGATTATAGCATTATTAACCCCAGTGAGTTTTGCTTGCGATGTGGGAACATTCATTGCTTTATACTGATAACCACATCTTAGCCAATGGCAAACTCATCACCACAATTTCTGAGGGGACCGAAAAGGATGTCGACGCCGCTGTTAAAGCCGCTCAGAAGGCATATGATACCGTCTGGGGCTTGAAAGTCGGAGGTCTTGAGCGCTCGCAACTACTATGGAACCTCGCCCAGGTGATGGAGAAACACCAGGAGGAGCTGGCCGCTATTGAGGCTCTTGACAACGGTGAGTAGACTGCTGCATCTCTGCGTCGATCAAGCTTAAACGGCTCTGCAGGAAAAACTTTTGATTGGGCTCTGGGAAGTGACGTAACGTTCTCAATCGAGGTCGTGAAATATTTTGCCGGGTGGGCAGACAAGATTTCTGGTCAAACCATCGAAGTGCGCGTCATTGCCCCGTCCTATCGAAAAAAAATGACCGATTCTGTCAATAGACGGATGAAAGAAAATTGATTTATACACGCCATGAACCAATCGGTGTCGTTGGCCAGATCATTCCTTGTGAGCTTTTTCTGGATTCTGTGAAAATTCATTATCCAAATTTACGCGTGTGTCTGACCCTATGTTATTTTAGGGAACTTCCCTCGTAAGTACATGTCAGGCTCTATATCGATAACTTTGATGCTAAATTTGAATCAGTTATGATGTGGGCATGGAAGATCGCTCCTGCTCTTGCGACGGGAAATACAATCGTACTCAAGGTACTTACCAACTTCATTGTCAGATCCAGATCATTGTTGTTGATGACCTTCAACCCAGCCATCCGAGTTCACGCCTCTGACCGCCATTCGTATGTGCAGTCTCCTCAAGGAGGCTGGAATCCCTGATGGTGTCGTGAACATTGTCACTGGTTATGGACAAACCGTCGGCGCTGCCATCTCATCACATATGAATATCGAGAAGGTCGCGTTCACTGGAAGCACCCTGGTCGGTCGCAAAGTCATGGAAGCAGCGGCTAAATCGAATTTGAAGACAGTCACTCTTGAATTGGGCGGAAAGAGCCCCAATATTATCTACGATGATGCTGACCTCGAACAGGCTGTGAACTGGGCTGCTCATGGTATATTGTGAGTGATGTGATGATGACTTAGCGCGCGTATACTCAACATTTCTGAAGTTGGAACCACGGTCAAGCTTGCTGTGCTGGTTCTCGTATCTTCGTTCAAGAAGGAATTTACGATAAATTCCTTGAGAAATTCGTAGCCAAGGCACGGTCGATCAAGGTCGGCGATCCATTCGGTGCAGACACACAACAAGGTCCACAAGTTTCCCAGATCCAATACGACGTACGTGGAATACTCAGAGCACGTACCGTTTGACTGATGTTCTATGCAGCGCATCATGGGATACATCAACTCTGGAAAGGAAGCAGGAGCTACGGTTGTTACTGGTGGTGACAGGAATGGATCAGAAGGATACTTCATCAACCCTACTATTTTTACGGATGTCAAGCCGGACATGAAGATTGTGCAGGAAGAAATTTTCGGACCCGTTGGCGTTGTCATCAAATTTACAGACGAAGATGATGTTATCCGCCAGGCTAACGATACGGGTGAGTGATTTGCAACCTTCTCAAAATCTTACCTTAACCATTTTGTCCAGTGTATGGCCTCGCGGCTGCCGTTTTCACCCAAAATCTCAACCGTGCCATCGAGACGGCTCACAAACTACAAGCCGGTACTGCCTGGATCAACTGCATCAACCAAGTCCATGCCCAGGTTCCTTTCGGAGGCTACAAGCAATCTGGTATTGGACGTGAGATGGGAGAGTATGCCCTTGCCAAGTGAGTTGCTAGGCTCATGGTTCATATAGTGAAGGAAATAACGTCTTGCACAGCTACACCAACGTCAAGGCCGTACACATTAACCTCCAACACAAGAAGTAGATTCGGGGAAATGCGCGTTTTGCTATTGAAATGTACTAGTTCAATGTGTATTATATCATTCTTTTTGCATATATATAACGGAGGGTTCGTTGTCCTGCTCCAAGAATAATGTGCGTCGGGCATGCTGGATATGGGAAGCCCGGTCTCTGCTACTCTTCAAGATATAGAACATGTTCAACGCGTCATCATACTTAGTCGTACGTATCGATCTTCCTGATATAAACTGTCATCCAGCATCCGCTAAACGGAAGATAGTTATGACGGAAGTCATGTCAATTCATGACCGTGAAAGCTTTGGGGGTTACGATGGAATTCAACTCTGCCCCCCGCCCCCTCGAAGGGCTGATCCAGTCAACTTTGCTATTCGGGCAGCTAATGTTCCTGGAGCTAATGGCGCTCTCGACGCTGCGACCGTCTTTGAGGACCGCCGAGTTAGCAGAGTGTATGAACGTGGTTTTTTGGACTGGGCTGTTGCGAGTAAGTAAATTCCTCGCCCCCTGGTCTACCGTCTAATTTGTCTTCGAACAGCATTGGCTGCTTTGGACTGTGACACCTTCAACCGGAGTCTCTTACACTGAGGATCGACGTGATGCGAGTGCTCATGCCGTCACCAGCGTCGGTGTCGCAGTCACTGGAACCATCATTCCACTTTTGATCACTGATCTTGCTGTCGTTACTGATGCGTTGCAGAGTCATTTTTTGAATTATTGTTTCTCATACATATGTACATCTAAATAGGTCGGTTGGATGGAGCGTTGGACATCGCAGCGGGCATCACAGGATCTGCCGACACGGGTACCGGTACCCTCTATAATGCTGCGATTCTAGGACTTTCTTTCCCTGGGTAGGTACAGAGACTCTATTGAAATTGACGCACAGGCCAACGCAAACTTCCACGTAGACATTGATATGACCCTTGGAATCAACTACAACCAACATTGATGCCCAACTTGAATTCCCTCTTCGAAGCGGTCTCTTCTGGAGGTACATTCAAAGTCAATGACACAGGTATGTCTTTCTCTGATTGTTGATATTTAACACTGGATATTTACTCTTCGTAGCCCTCAAACTCTCCGCTAGCTCAGGTGCAACAGGAAACGTGCAAGTCCATCTTACCCCCGTCGTTAGCATTGGCCTGGGCGCACTCAGTGGCGTAGCTACGGATAAGGTATTCCTCGAGCTTGATGCGAACTCCTCCCTTGCTCCTAACTTTCAGGCTTCTGCCAATGACGGTGTCACGATCTCCAACGCTGTCGAATCAGCCGATACCAAGGTTGCGTTGCAAAGGAGATCGGGACCGGTAAAGCTCTCGTCGGAGCGCCCAGTCGCGTCACTTTACCCGTCGCTACGCCCGTTGAATTGGCGGCGAGAGCTACTGCCAACGGTTCAGCTTCATTCTCGGGATGCGTTGTCCAATGCAGTTGAATTGGACGTCAGTGCAAACTTTTTCGGACTTTTCGACAAGAGCACCTAGGTTTCTCTGTTTAACAAGATAATCGCAGAAATGCTTCTGGGGGTGCACTGTGAAGGAGTCGAAGAGAATCAGTAAAAAGTTCTAGGACTGTCTCGGCTGGTTACCGCGACGCAAAAACCCATGCTATGGTTCTATGTACGAGGATGGGCTCGACATCTTCTTTCTCTAGAAAAGGAAAGGAAATTCTCAAATATAGAGGCTCGTGGCGCTCTGCCGGCGGCCGATGTGGTCACACCTCTTTTGACTAGAATCCTGAAATCGATCATAGATGTACTTGGGTTTTGTACATCTATCAAGGGGCGAGCGTTTCGTCGCGTTTATTTTTATTATGGTTGCCAGTGGGCACTGAATAGTAAAAATATATGTCCCCAATGTTTTGTGAAGCAATATGTTTCTCTTACCGATAAAAAACTTCAGCAGCCTTCAAAAACAGGAATGCTGTGTAAACGTACACAGACATAATAACAGAAAGTATAATTAAGAAATTAAGAGAGAGATGAAACCGCCGCCGAGCGCGTCACCGCGTCACCGCTTAAGGCGTGAGAAATTCTACCCCAAGACTCCAGAGGCTTGACAAGAATGCTTGGAAGTACCCATTTCTGTTGTGATTTCCAACTCGCTACGCTCTTGTTAATCTCTGGATAGTCTGATAGCCTCTGACCGATAAATGGCAGAAAATGGCGCATTGCTGTCAGCGACAGGCTCTTGTTCGTATTCGACAAAGTTTCTGCGTGTAATGCCATAATCCACTGACAATGTTATCAGCTGAGCCACTTTACCAAGTCAAGTTATTAGCGGCTCTTCGCAATGGTTAGAATTCGCCGGCGACTCCAGAGAATATCACCAGCTAACTACTATGCACAGGTGATCCCGCCGTTATACATCCATTTCTGGCCGAAATTAGCAAGGATAAACGCAAATCTAGTGATGGGGGCGAAATTGATACAGCTGCTGCTGCACTTCATTTAGCTGTGCGATGTGGATCTGGTAAGTTATCCCTCAAAATTCTAGATTATAGCTAACATGATGTCTAGTGCAAACCGTGTC
This sequence comes from Agrocybe praecox, assembly GCA_964017145.1. NCBI lineage: Eukaryota > Fungi > Basidiomycota > Agaricomycetes > Agaricales > Agrocybaceae > Agrocybe > Agrocybe praecox. The sequence goes on along the minus strand of OZ024847.1, from coordinate 396,566 downwards.
TATTCTTCTTCACCACCGTGCGATCTCGCCCAATGGCGTCCATCCTCCGGGTTCTGGGACCACGCCGTTACATTTGGCTGCGTCTCTAGGACGAGTCGACGTTGTTAACCTGCTATTGGAACAAGAGAACATTGACGATAGCATCAAAGATTCTCAAGGCAAGACTTGTAGAGAAGTGGCAAGGAATAAGGATGTCGTTCGTGCAATTGACGGTAGGTGTTTCTCACAATTGATTTTCCATGCCGCAGTCGAATGTCTAGTTTTCAGATTCCAGAGCTTTCCTCAATGCATCTTACCGCTCCCTATTACGCAGCTACATTCTATCTCCAGCTGGAGAATCGCCATCGCCTACTCTCATCCAACTCCTTGAATCCCCAAGGGCAAAATTGATCGACCTCTCTTATTTGGATGACGACTCCGGGACGTCTCTTCTACACGAAGCTGCTCGCCGGAAAGATTTACGATTGATTGAATTGGCAGTTAGAGCTGGCGCGGATGTGTTTGTACGAAACCGGAAGGGAAAGATGGCCTATGACGGCGCGCATAAAGATGACCGTGTTAGAGTATTTTTGAGGCAATGTGAGTCTTCAATTAATTCATTTTACACTTCACTCAACCATATCCAGTCGCGAATCACGACAAAACCTTAATCAGCAACCCTACCCCGTTAACAGAACCGCCCACGTTACGTGGTTATCTAAACAAATACACGAATGTCGCGAAAGGATACAACACTCGGTGGTTTGTGCTAAAAAACGGGGTACTTTCCTGTAAGCTTACATTACTGTCACTCTATTCGTTTATTCTAACTTCTTGGCAGATTATCGACATCAGGAAGATGAATCTATCGCGAGTCGAGGCTCGATATCTATGAAGAATGCTGTTCTTCTTGTCGGCGAACGATCTCGATTCGAAGTACACTCTTTACCTTCTCGTGGACATACTACCGTCCAGAAATGGTACATGAAGGCCAATCATCCTGTTGAAGCTCATCGGTGGGCAGAAGCCATCAAGAACAACCTCGACTGGTACAGGCAGCGTGAAGGAGCGACTGATAGCGATGCATCGTCGATAAATGTCTCAATTCGCAGAAGGAGCGGGGAAAGCGACCAGAGTGGAGTCAAATCAACGCCTTCCATGAGTTCGCAAAGTCGATCGAGCACACTATGGAGAAAAAGTGTACCTGGAAGTCAACTCAGAGATCAAGATAACCTTTCTGCCAATTTTTCGCACGAGCTTGCGGACGGAAGTCCCAATGTGTCCCAGGAAGCGCAAGCAGGTCCTTCGACGGAGTCGCGACATACACACGAAGGAGACGAAGATGAAGATTCGTCTTCGTCAAATTCAGATCATAAGGTTCCTCATCCAAACATCGAATTGCACGGAAATGCTGCCTCTGCGCAGCTGGAACTAACGACAGAGCTGGCTAATGGCTTTGTTCTGCCTCCAAACTCTTCCAAATCCATAGTAGAGAGATATGCTTCCCTCAAGGATTCTCTGAATACCACCCAAACGTTGGTTAATGAATACCTACAGATGTCCAGGGGGCGAGAGGAGTGGTGGGCACGCCAGCTGAAGAAGGAACGCGCCAGACAACGTTTTTGGGAAGAAAGTTTGGCAGTTGTGGTCAAAGAAGGAGAAACTCTTGAACAGGAGTTACGAAATAGAAGTAGACGAAGAGGTAGTCGAGTGTTTGGCCCTAGTGCCACAAGTACTGTCACAGGTGGCACGGAGAAGAGACGCCCTTCGGTTCTGGGACTAGATCTGACCACGTCTTCTTCGAGATTTATACCACCTCTGTTAGAAGAGCCGGCTTCTCCTGATGCTACTAGCCCTCCTCCTCCCACTGCAGCTCTTACTACACCGAAGTATTCTCCTCCTCCGCCCCTGCCTATTCCAAGTGTTGCAATCACTCCTCCGACAGCTCACGCAAAAGACAGTTTCTTTCCACCAACACCCGTGAGACCTCCCTCGAGAAGCGACACCCTTAATACAGTTGTAACCCGTGATACTCTCGTCGACCACCGACCTGCTCTCGTTTCAGCTGAGAGTAGTCAGCCACTTCAACGCCAACTATCTGTAAATGATGAATACGAACACGACACTGATGACGAGGACGAGTTTTTCGACGCTATCGAATCCAACAATCTTCCTAACCTAGTGGTGCACGAAAGTATTGCCAGTCCGACCAGCGCCACATTTTTGCCGACCGAAGGAGATAAGGCATCGTATGGCGACCTCTTAAGTTTGGCTACTGTGAAAGGCCCACTTCCGAAGACAGTTGATGTTCAACCATATGCTGGATATGCTCACCTACGAGCTCAACTTGCGCTGAGGAGCGATCAGAGACCGAGCACGAGTTTATGGAGTGTCTTGAAGCATAGTATCGGGAAGGATTTGACGAAGATTAGTTTCCCGGTCTTCTTTAACGAACCTACGAGTATGCTACAACGTATGGTGCGTATCAGAGTTCTGAAATTGAAATGTGTCTCTTATCGGTGATTTCTTTCATAGGCAGAAGACATGGAGTTCTCTGAATGCTGTTAGTATGCTCTCCTAGGAAAATAAAAACCCGATGTTGAATTTTCTTTTTATACAGTGGATGTCGCCTCTCAGGAACGAGATCCTCTTCGTAGAATTGCGTTCGTCGCTGCGTTTGCTATGTCTAACTATTCCTCTACGATTGGGCGAATCGCCAAACCTTTTAATCCTATGCTGGTGGGTTTATTCTTGGTGACATGACATATTTATGTTCCCTAATCTAAGAAAATAGAGCGAAACTTTCGAATATGTGAGATTGGACCGACAATACAGATACGTATCTGAGCAAGTCAGCCACCATCCTCCTATTTCTGCATGTTGGGCGGAGTCACCATTGTGGCACTATTATGGCGAGGTGGGTTTTAAGTTCTTTGATTTCTATTTATCATGCGAAATGTCTAAATGAACTATTCAGGTTGACGCTCAGAACAAGTTCATGGGCAAGTCTTTCGAAATTCGGCCGACAGGTGTTGCGCACACCAACTTGCTCCTGCCTGAAGAACTTGGCCCTGGCTATCCAAAAGCTCAGGGCGAAGCCAGGAAAGGAAAGGTCGTCGAACACTACAGTTGGAAGAAGGTTACAACAAATGTTTCTGGGTTCATTCTTGGATCGCCGACCATTGACCATTACGGAGACATGGTGGTGCGTATGATTACTCTTAATATGACAGCCAGGTTATTAATTGTGACTTTTTTTTTTTTTTTTCAGATAACGAATCATCGGACAGGAGATCAATGCACTCTCACCTTTAAGCCTCGCGGCTGGAGAGGAAAAGATGCCTATGAAATTTCCGGCCAGGTTATCGCTGCAAATGGACGTGTAGCTTATGAAATAGCAGGCCGATGGAACTCCCAGCTTGTTGCGAAACAAGTCGGTGTCGGACATGGACAGCTTCATCCAGACATCTCAGTTCCGGGTCCCAACTCACCCTCAGTCACTCCCGAGTATATTCTCTTGTGGCGCAATTCCGAGAAGCCTACTGGATCGCCATTCAACTTGACTCCTTTTGCCATGACTCTGAACGACTGTCCTCAAGATACTCTTAAGCCTTTCATCTGTCCTACAGATTGCCGCTTGCGCCCTGATCAACGTGCCTTCGAAATCGGAAAATACGAACAAGCGAATGATTTGAAGACTGCACAGGAGGAAAAGCAGCGCTCGATTCGTAAGGCTAGAGAAGATGGCAGACTACCGTCACATCGCCCAAGGTGGTTTATGGCTGAAACTGATGGCGATACTGGCGAGAGAGTATGGTCTCCTCTCCGCACAAGTAATCACGGGCTGGAATATTGGGCAGAACGAGAAAAGGTTTGGAAGCAAGGCGGGAATAAACCTTGGAAAGATGTCGACGATATATTTATCGAGGAGCCGTCTTTCTTGAAGGAACTCCTCGCGAATCAGGGTCGAGATTAGGCGGATTGTTGATCAATGGACTATTGTATCTCTCCCTTTTTTTTTCTGCCAGGTCCTGTATCATTCGATATTATACATCTTTTCTCCTCTGTAATTGTTTAAATGTTATCTATAGAACCTTAAATATGGGCATCTTGAGACTTGAATGATGGTTTGATGTTGGCTTGACCAACTTCTTCCAATCAAGTACTAAGGTTTAACTCAGGTATACTGCCGCACCACTGGCAGTGTGACTATACGTGACGGCGGGGTAACGCTAGGTAACGTCGCACGCTGCCTTGACGCTGTCGCGCTGTTTGATTTTGACCTGTACTTATCATCATCATGATCGTCATTTATAATCTATGGCCTTTGTTAAGCTTACCTTTGTAAGGGCTCCAGCTGAATGCTCCTGTGTAGGCGCTTGCACGGTTCCGACCTTCGGAAAACTATACCTGGGTCTTGTACTCGTCAGGACAGCCTTGTGAATGTACGTCACTTTTCTCTTTCTTGCCCTGTTCCCAGAAATTTATAGAATGCGTCTCATTTAGTTGCATATTTACCACGCGTTGTAAAATTGACATGCCACTAATTCTAAAGCAGTGCGCGTTTGGCTGTACTTTGTACCAAATTTAACACTATATGTCCCCGGTGTCCGCATTTCATTTGACGGCACTGGCCCACAGCTTCGAACTAGTGACTAACCAGAACTCTCCCGGGTCCCCTACTTTCTTACCCAGAAGCTGCTTTGTTTCAACACGTATATCCAATTTTTTCGTTAATGGAGCGCTCACCGAAACTACTGTGGGGCGCTTTGAGGAACTACGTCGGGATGGGACATGTATCCAGTACCTTATCACTACTCGGCAGACGCTTTCCTTTCCAGCACGATGTAGAGAGAGGTGAATCACGAGCAGAGAGTAGATGTATACGTGACAATTCTCTATTTTATTTGTGGTATCTAACTCTCCTTTCAGTCTATCGACCGTCTTCGCGAATGTCAATATCGACGTCGTGGTCCAAGGAATATTCACCTCAACCAAACTCTGACCTTCTCAATCCATTCTCTGATTACCTCGCAGAGGATGCTAAAGTGTGGACGATGTATCTTGACCTCACAAAATCGAAGGGTGAGGAATTGATGAGAATATGGAACAGTGATTTGGATACCATCCTAATTTTTGTACGTCCCACATTCGCTTTGCAAGTGGTGTGATCCTCATTGTCTGCGTCGGATAGGCCGGCTTATTCTCTGCCATTCTCACTGCGTTTCTAATCGAAACGCGGAAAAGCCTGCAGGAAGATAGCCAAGTCATCACAAACCAACTTCTCCAGCAAATTTCGGAACAGTTGTCTTCAAACCCTCGCCCCGTTCAATCCTCCTCCCTAAATTCCTCTTCCTTTGTTGCTCCGTCGCCTCTTGTATGGGTCAATGGGCTGTGGTTCGTCAGTCTGACTTTCAGTCTTGCCGGTGCCTTTGGGACTATTCTCGCCAAGGGTTGGGTCACCCAATTCATCCCTGCATCAGCGGGCTTGCCCATCGTGGACGCGTGCAATCGTCACCAACGTTTCTTTGGTGATGACCAACTCCATCTACGTGCTGTTATCGCAGCCCTGCCCATCACTCTCCATGTCGCATTCTATCTGTTCTTCGGGGGCCTTGTCATCCTTCTGTTCCAGGATGATCCCAGAATTGCATTGGTCGTCACTGCTCTCATCGGTCTTACAATGTTACTTTACCTCGGATGTAGCATGCGTCCTATTCTGAACCCAAACTCGCCTTTCCGCACACCAATTTCCGGTCTCCTTCCGATTGTGAGTCATTTTTCAGCTGGTCGATGTTCACCCCTTTGAAATGATTGTTGACCCTTGTATGTCTTCAACGCAGATACCCGGCTTTTTTCTCCCGTGCATCATTATATGCGATGTTATGGGCCACATTCTGTTCTCCGTTAAAACGCGACGCCTCAAAGCACGCAGCTTGCTACGGTCGGCTGAGTACACAAGACTCGAAGGCCTATTGCTATCGATTACAAGAATACGGAGCAAATGGACCAACGGTATACTCCAAACCTGCCTTGCTCTTTATCATCTTGTGCTCGTCTCCAACCCACCGTCGGATGAGCTTCGTACGGATGTTCTTGTCAGCCTATTCTCCCTCGCCCGAACGCACAATCTCGACGATCCGGTGGGCGCTCTCGCTGGGTTACCGATGACACCTCAGTTACAGGAAGCGCTCTATAACACTGACCCTATTCCAGCACTCACACGTAACCTTTCTGAGATATTCTCTGTACAGCACAAAAACAAATCGAACGGTCAGGATCTTGCGAAGGCGTATCTTACTGTCCTATTATCGTTGGTGCAAACCACTAGTTCTTCGTTAAACTGGACCGCGAACTCGCTGGTTCCTCTACTCGAGGACGGTGGTATCTTGTCGTCATGGGAGTCGTATGAACCTGAAGTGCTTGAACTGGTTGTTTGTATCCATATTCACGTTCGCGCTCGTTCTGGGTTCATACTACCCGCGGACTTTACTGACCGTCTTCCGGACGTTATCGCAAAATGCACAAAGGCCCTCCATCGTCATTACTTGGTAGACGCCTGCATGGTTTTGTCCGCCATGGATAAGGGTACTGCTCTAACAGGTCTCGTGGAAATAAGTAAGACTGCAATTATGGCCGTATTAACAAATCATAGCATCTGATACATTTCTGTGCAGAGGCGTTACACCCTATTCTTCTGGGCCCGGATCTTCTGTCGACGCTTTCTCGTATGATAAAGCACCCACAAAAGAGGATCCAAAAGGCTGTTTTAACCTCTATGACAGCGATTGGCGCTCATGGTCAGTGTGTATTATCTTTGATCTTTTACCTATTCACCAAAGAATTTTTGTCGGAATTTTGTAGAGATTGGCCGTGCCGCTTTGGTCAACCAGAATATTTTGGGGCTTCTATTGGATCACATACCCGGAAGAGATTATCAGTTTCAGATTGAAGCTCTTCGTACTTTTTCTGTCTTTTTAGAGCATGATCTTCAAGATCGACCACCAATGGATAATGCAGAATGTAAGTAGTCGTCGTCCAAGGTAAATATTTGTTATTTAACTGATCGATAATCAACTGCGTAGCTGTTGTATATGAACCGACAATGTTGTTGCCGTGGATTGATTCAATCTTTCGATTATGCTTTGCAGCTATGCTCAAAAGTGACCAGTTGGGTATTCAGCAGGCAGCCGTATCTGTGCTATCTCTATATGTTGAAAATGGTATGGTTTTATATCTAGTCTTTGGCTTTGATTATGGTTATTGATTTTCAAACAGAGGTTTTGCGTGTCAAATTCTTGGAATTGGACTATGTCTCTGCTTTATTGACCATGCTTGAATCACATCAAGATACAGTGATTATAGCATCTCTTAAAGTGCTATCAAGCATGCTACATTATGGTAATCTCCCTTTAAAATTCTCTGAAATTTGATTAACAAGTTTTTTAAATATAGCAAATGTTCGGTCTTTTCTAAATAAAGTTGACTTTGATTCTGCAATAGCGGGTGCTTTGCAGCAAAATTCTTTTCAAATCCAGCATTCCTTGCTTGATATTATTTTAGATTGTCTTGCTTATGGTAAGTGATATGTTTTATTCTAAAATAATCACGAGTGTATTGATATATTATATTTATAGACAATTTAAAATATTCACTAATTCCAAACATTATCTGGACATTGACTGTGCTGCTCAATCAAGTTGACAATTCAGTGCCTGGTCTTCAAAATAAGCTATTTATGGTTCTTTATTCAACTTCATGTGATGGTAAATAGATTTAAAATTTTAAAAACATATTATTATTGACTAAATTTATAAACAGAAATATTATGCAAATACCTAATAACATCTGAATTGCTTCAACATCTTCTCAATGTTATAATGGATACAGACTCCAATGTTTCCACTATTCCACATCCAGTCTATGATATATTAATTAATGTTCTTAATCAAAGTAAGTGTTTACATAGAAATTTACAATAAAATTAACACAGGTTCAGATCCAGGCTCTTTGAATTTTATCAGCCAATTACAACACAAGTCTGCATCTTTGTCTATATCAAATGATTTGGTTCAGACTATCATTTTCTTAATGACAAGCAACAAATACTTTTCACAAGTATCATCCATTGGTCTTTTGAGGCACTGTTTACATTATTGTATGTTATATTCATTCTTATTTATTTATCTTTCTGATGAATTCCTAGTTGATCTCCGTCAATTTATTGCTGGATCTTCTATAATCACTATGTTGAATAAACATTCAGTTTCAGAGGAATCACATATCCAACAAGCTTCATTAAACATTTTGCTATCAATGGTTGAATATGGTACTTCTCATATATTGTTCTCAATACAGTTAGTAATCTATTCATTTTTTAGATCATATGCAATCAGCCATTGCCACTGCTACAACAATCAATACTACACTTGTTTTAATCCAAAAAAAACAATCTGTACTCTCTGAGCTTGCTTTTAAGCTATTAATCAAATGCATCAAATATGGTAATTTTGTATTGCATATACCTTATTAATGCTTTGGTCAATTTTTTTTTTTCTAGACAATACCCTAATTCTTTTACTGCCAGATTATATTTCAGCTCTGTTGTTTGATTTTTTAGAAAGCTCCAACCAACATTCCCAAAGACTGGCTTTGTCTCTGATATATGAATGCAGTAAAATAAAACTTAGCAGTCAAGGTGAGTGGTATAATATATGTATTTTCTATATTTTGCTTATTACAAAAAATCATATTACAGACAAGATTTTGACAAAGTGTCTTTCTGCACAAATTATATCTACAATCATTGATATCTTTTGCTTGACCAATACTCTTGATATTCAGGATGCTACCAAAATTACTTTAAATCAGATAATCAAAAATGGTGAGCAATACTACTTTAACACTATATATATAAGGAAAATTAATATATATTTTTCCCATTATTCTCAGATTCTGTCAGCATTTTAATACCAAAAGATTATTTCATAACAACTCTGCTACATGCTGCTTGCACTAGTGATGTGACATTTCAACAATCTGCTTTAAATCTTATTCATACATTTTCAAGGACAGGTATGTTGCTATAGTTTTTGTTTTCTGGAATTATGATTAATATTATTCTATATAGGCTTGGAAAATCCTTTATCCAACAAGGCCAATATGGATCTACTTATCACTATGCTCAAAATTTGTGATTCTGATGCACAAGTTACAATTCTTCAGATTATTTTCTATATTTCTCAATTTGGTGGGTGTATTTAACTGTTCTCTTTGATGCACATTTAATTAAAAAGATTATAGAGAATTTCTTACCTGTCTTTATGGAGGAAAATATTATTAACCAAGTCTTGGCCCCTTTGGTGCAAAGTTCTTCTGATTTCTCTGTCTCTATGGCTTCGTTATCAGCAATAGAGATACTGTTTTCATATGGTAAGTTCTTGAATTTAATTCTATTTTTTATCTTCTTTAAAAGATTAACAGACGGTCTGCGGGAAAATCTGGATATCTCAAATTTCATTCAAATGATTATATCTGGAATATGCTTTCATCAATCCAAGCTGCATCCGTACATTCATCAGACTTTTGAATTACTTATGGGATACAGTAAGCTCTCTTTTTCTTTCTTCTTCTGACCTAAAACTCATCTATTCTAGGTGATATTCGTCATAAGATTATGAGCTATGATACTATTAGGCTTCTATATTCTAGCTTATACCGGAATTTTTGGCCTTTAAAATTTGATCACTCTTTAACAAGTGCGTGTGTTTTACACTCTGTTGAAGCTTGATATTTATTATCACATATAGACACCCAAAGATCATATCTTACAAGAATATTGAAGACCATCGAGGGCACAGATCCATCTGCCTTTCAAATTATTTCACGAGAAATCTTACCCCTTCCGTCACCTCCAGATCACCAGATTGAATTTGAGCACGCAATGCTCCATTTTCCTGAGGACGTAGATTCGGAATTCTCTGGACACACCATACTCGATGACTCCGATAGTAGCTTACTCTACGTAGAAAGAGAGGATCATTCCGAAGATCATTATAGCTTGTAAAGTACAGAAGATTACACAAATACATTCAGGATTGGCACGAATTTTAATCACTCTGCAGTGATTCTGTAGAAGAACGAAGTCACGGACATGTAAAATATTGAATAAAGAAAATGAAACTTACTGATTGGCAGCCACAGTCTCGTCAGTAATGCTTTCAGGACTCGTGCTTGTAGTGTCTGTTGCCGGGCACGCTAGACCACCGCGCGCTTGAAGCGTCCTGGCGAAGAAACGACCCAGGTGTAATAACCCAGGTGAGTGTTGCGGCGCGGATAGCAGAGAGCGTCTTGCCGCCGCATTCGAACCGAAACATTTCTGCAACAGTGATATCAGTGATCACCTTCAACGTACGACCAGCCATAGCATCGCAACATAATAGACAGCTCCAACGTACCTTCAGTACTTGGAACTTCTTACTAAATAATTCGACTTTGGTGTTCTTATCGAAGAGTCCGAAAAAGCTTCCGTCGGCACCAGCATTCACATCAAGCGCTGAGTCTATTTCGAAGCAACCCCCAAATGATCCACTGCTCGTATTTGCCACTCGCGCCGAAGAGGCAGCGACCTCTGCATTCGAGTCTTGTGACGACGCGGCCGATGAATCGTCGGTTGACGAGGATGCGGCGGAGTCATCGCTGGATGTTGATGCAGTGGATGAGTCGTCGGTGGATGATGACGAGTCAGCAGTGTCGGAACTACCGTCGGTGTCCTGGGTAACACTGCCGTCGTCGTCGTCCGAATCCGTATCGTCTGAGGATGTATCATCGCTTCCTGCAGTAACTGTAGAGTCAGATTCGTCGTTTGAGCCATCGTCGGTATTAGCACCGTCGTTGTTATCGACTGAATTTGAACCGTCGTCAGATTCATCGTTGGTACTGTCGTCGCCGTTTCCGACAGAATTGACATCTGCAGAACTATCATCCGCACTTGCAGAAGCATCCACCCCGGAGTCGTCACCGTCAGCGCTACCGTCCTCCACGTCTCCCGAAGAGCTGTCGGAATCGTCCAACGAATCGTCAGCGTTATCATCCACGTCCGAAGATGTGTCGTCTGCGCTATCGTCTGAAGAATCGTCCTGAGAATCGTCCTGAGAATCGTCATCCTGAGCATCGTCATCCTGAGAGCCGTCATCCTGAGAGCCGTCATCCTGAAAGCCGTCATCCAGCGAGCCATCATCGCTGTCGTCCGAGCCGTCTTCATCGTCAGTTTGTGGCGACCTTGTGCTCAAAGATGGCATGCTCCACATGTAACGTCGGCCATGGGGCTCTCGGGCAACTAGCTCACGTCTCTGAGAACCTGATCCATCAACCGTAGCACTCGCACTACCCTGAGCTTGAGCAGTCAAGGACATGGATGCGCTAGCATCAAGCTCCAGGAAGACATTGGCAGAGACAGTGTCGTCTAGCGCAGAAATACCAAAGTTGAGAGTAGGGATGAGGTGTGCTACAACTGTTCCTGTTGCCTTCGCGCTCGGACTGACAGAGAGTTTGAGAGCTGACAATAATATGAAAATGTGAGCACGTCTGCTCAGATGACATGTTCGAAATAGCAACGTACGGGTATCTCCGATATTGAACGACCCAGAGGACTTTTGGTTATTCGGCGGGAAGGTGAGTTGAGCATTATCGATGCTGTAGCTCAAGCCAATCGTCATGTCGGCTTCGAGCTCCAAAGTAGCCGTTGCTTGTCCATTAATTACGAAGGATGGGCCAATAGTCAGGATTCTAATAAATATAGATGTTAAAACCATGCCCAAAGCTAGAACGAATAAACGCACCCAGGGAAGTCAAGTCCTGGAATTCCAACTTCGAACAACTTAATCTTGCCAGAGTCTATAGTACCGGAAGCAGAGGCCTGCATGTCAATCGTTCCGTCGATGCTAGCAGTAAGGCCTGTTGAAACAATCAGACACCAGCTGCGTTAATTAAAATGTAAGATGATGTTACCTGCAATTATAGAGAAGTCGGAGACTTTTGGAGGAACGATGGTACCACTGGCGGCAACTCCAATAGAGGCAACAGCATGAGCTTTTGCGTCAACGTCGATCTTGACTTTGCCGTCAACAGGGCCGCAAGAAAGACTTTGGTCGAGAAGGTTGAAAGATTTATCGACATCGAGAGGTTGAAGCGTCGTGCTCTTATCGACGTTAAAGTCATTCAACGAAGCTATGTCTAGAGAGCGGCGATGACATGAGGCGGGAATAAAGCAATTTGTAGATCAGTTCACGCACCGTTGACAGCGCCTTTAACGAAGGATCCAACCCCCCGTTGGAAAATACGACTGTTACTCCTCCTTTGTTGCTGTGGGCTGACAGTGAGATCCCCGTTCGCGCCAGGTACATTGGCTGCACGAATTGCGAAGTTGACAGGTCCCGCGGAGCTATATCAAAATGTGAGTATTATCACCGTATAAACATGAGGCATTACTGACGTTTTTGGAGCGGATGCAAAGCTGGTATCGAGACTAAGACCACGAACGGTTGGCTTAGCTCCATCTCTCCGAGTCAGAGACGCTGAAATGTTAGAGGGTATAGATTGATCTTGTGGGGTATATGACTTGGTGACCACAGCGAATGCACTTTTCCCGCACTGTATAGCTAATTAGCTGCCTTGATGGCCCAAGACTCTTCGTAAAAAATCTCACATTTTCAGGCAGGCGGACAACCTTTCCAATAGCGTTGTTGCTATCACTGGTTCCGTCATACAGGTGAGCGCAATTTGCCGAACTATCATCTTTGCAGACAATCCTGACATCTTGCTGAAGGGCGTCAGGAGAACAGTTTATAATCTCCCAGCCGGCAGCAGGTGTGATATCTGATATAGCCGTGTCTGAACCCCACTGAAGAGTCAAATATATGCGCGTTAGAAATGTTTGTCAAGGTTCAGTATGATCCGTATACTCGCAATCTTTAAAGTACCGGATGCTCCTCCACTCGATGAGGGCAGATCTGGGGACGAACGTTAGTATCATCTAGGGACAATGTGATTTCATTGCTTACCGTATTCGCAAACACCAGATAAACAAGGTTTAGACCAATCATTGTCAGCAGAAACCAATGAAAGCAGAAGGGAGAACAGAACAAATGAAACGGGTGCCATGATCCGAGGAAGAAAAAAAAGAAAGAAAGTGACCAACCCGGGTCAAAAAAGGAGAGAAGGTAAAACGAAAAGAAAAACCGGAAGGGAACGAACGATGAATGACATTGGAAAAGCCTGTATTTAAGACGCGCGCTTCCCACTACAGATCAGACTCGTTGCTGAGGAGCAGCTGCGTCGGATACGCGAACATGGGACAGCAACATGTTTAATATAATTCGTGCATATGGTGGCATCTTTTGAAGAGCGCTGACATCTCTAAAGTGCATCAAAAATAGTCATTTTTGATGCAAGCAACCGTGAATGTTAAACCTGGACAGCCTGCGAACAGAATGTTACTCCTACGCCTGAAAGACGTCTTTTGGTTGTTGGGTACAAGACTTCTACGGAGCATTCAAGGACAAAGAGTACCTGAAGCATTACTTGTCATATTAAGAATGACTGACAGACCATGGTCGGTGTTGAATTCGTTATGGTGCGGTTGCCAAATCAAACGAGCTCAGAGAAGCACAACGAGAAGTCGCATTTCTAGTGAGGGCGTTGATGATCCATTGCAGATTTTTCGTTATCCATGCTATGGTTGTAATGATGTACGGAGGAAAAAGTACTTGGGTCAAACTTGGGTGAGTCGTGATCATGACGATCCGTGAAACGAGTTCACGGCGGTAGCCGAGATCAATTTCCACAGTCTAAGTTGAGGATAGCCTTTTCAAGTCCATACCTCCTTCGACTTCCACATTCAAATCCGATATCCTTGTTCAACAACAGAAGTTATGGGACTGTTGCGTGAGTTAGGCCCAGGTCGGACCCTCTGAAAGGTGCAGAGAACAACAAATCTCGACGACCCGGATGCACCCCATCTCACATACCATCTATTGTAAAGGCATACATCAACTGGCAACGCCCTAGACACTGTTTCTCAAGTTCATTCTTGAACCACTCAACCAAGGAAATTTTTCGATTCGCGTTCGATAGCTAGATGGTCTTTATGCACCTCATATGAGTAGGAACCAAAAATAATACGACCATTGAAAACATTCACGCGAAAACCCGTCGCACTTGCGCTGCATGCGAATCGTTGGCTCATGATTATACGTCGGAGGTTTGAATACGCCTTTCCGACAGGAACTCGAATATTATAGGGATATGACTTTCAGTGGTATGTGTGTTTCACCTCAGTTCGACTGGCTAAAATGTCAAGGCTAGAACAATCGGAATACTTCCACTGAACACCTCCCCATTAGCTCTGACCAGGTCATGCGCAAGTCTATGGAGAAAATGCCTCAAGTGTCTTGATTGTGATGCTCTTGTACTCCAAGAGGACGCGGTTAAGGAAGAAATGCAGGAAACACGACCTGGACTCGGAGGGCCCTGTTAAATGCCTCATTCTCGCAGTCAGTTCTGTATTATAAGTGTGGGAGAGATTACTGGGTTCAGACAACGATTGCTTTGATTCTATACTACGCAGTGCGTTCTATCCTCGAACCCGTGTTGACTTCTGTTGCTAATTTGTCTGTAGTCGAAATATATTTTTGGGCCATCGGGCAACCGTGGCTGTACTCTTCTTTTTCATGTACAGGTTATTTATATGGAAAAGCCTTTTCCGTGGCATCCTCAATTCCTCTGCACCGAAATAAATGCTGCAACGTTAAATTAGAGACAAGATGGTTGGTCGTTTTTTATTCCTATCCGATTACATCGACCGTCGACGACACCCTTCGTTCCTCACAAACTACAACTTGACGACGTTGTTTTTCCTCATGAGATTTATTTGCCTTATAATTCGCCAGCCCTCGACCCCCGCCTTCCTTTTTCTTTCGACTTTTTCGCGTTTGATTCCCAATTCTCTACAATCGGAATGACTTGGAACACATTAAATAAATATATTTGGGTATCGACATGACTGACTCTGATCTTAACCCGAATACGAGTCTCTCCTTTTGCCGACGGCCTCAAGTCATCGAACACAACGACCTCGAGATTGACCTTCGCAAGTGGGCGATTTCTGAGCAACAGCCGAATCGTCGCTGACTTCTGCTTATCCTTCGAGTTACATATTGGTCGCAAGGAATCCTATAATCCGAAGGGACGAGAGTTATTATGGAGCCTGTCAGGGATGCAATGCTAACGGGGAGTGGTGTTTCATATTGAGCCAAAATTCGCCCTCTGGGTGACTGGAGATGCTCGGTGTACAGATGTGAAGCTGCTCCTTCGCCGACGTTTTCGAGCCTAATCTTGATGAGAGGTGTACCAGGATACTCCGCAGCGATTGCGTTTTTGATGTCAGTAGCGAGTTCGACTTTGGAGGGCAGGCTATTGACGACGATGCGTTTCACCGACTGTTCAACTCTCAACCTTCTCGAAGAAATGGCTCCTTTGAAGACAGTTATGCTGTTAGGCCTATATCCTGTGGCCGACTTGCCATTTTCGTTGTTGGCTTGGAGAAACGGGGCGGAAAATTGAGTGGGCGAGAGATGAAGTCTACAAATAATGTGCGGTTCCCATCCGGTTGACCAATGGTATGGGCTTCTCCGTGCACGAGCGTCGGATTCATGCTCGGGGCGCTAGTCTGGAGCAGCTGTATAGTTTCGTTTGACTCGTAACTTCTGCCTGCATCCAACGCAAAAAGAACAGAGATACCTCATACGGTTAACTTGATTTCTTAGACGTCAGAGATAAAACCTTCGATGGTCTTTGTCAATGATGATAAGTGAGACGGGGAAGAGGTCTTGGTACCGATTATCGAGCCATCGTGATCCGACACTAGAGGAACAGGCGACATAATGGTGTTCTCTGACTGGAGATACAGCGATTCCTGCAAGTACCTAGTACGTCAAAAAAGCGAGATTGGTGAACTAGTGAATGAAAACACCAAGTGTTATGTTTTCATCCTGGCAACACAATTCAAATAAGTAAGAGTAAAATGATTGTGGGGATCAACTTTTTAGACTCGTAGAATACGGATAAGGGTGAAGGGAGATGTTTGCCTATAATTTTAATATACAACGTTTTCCATTTATTTTTTGCCTGAGCATACACACCTACTTTATCTTTCGATTTCATTCAGCCAGCTCCCCTACGACGTCATCTGAAAATTCCACATAATTTTCTTCTCTCTTGCTCGAGACTTGATACACGTCGTCCGCATCGTCCGACAGTCCGGAAAAGATCCGAGGGAACAGGTAGGACTTGCTAGGCCCACCCTCCTGCGAGACTGTAATCGTAGCAGCCTTTCGCCAACCATCGAGATGGCTGACTTTGATATTGACCCGGATACGAGCCTTTCCTTTAGGCAGCGGCTTCAAATCTTTGAACGAAATGACTGCTCGTTCAAGGTTGTCCTTCGCCAGTGGATGATTACCCAACACAAGCCGAATTCTCGCTGATTTCTGATCATCTTTCGAATTGGTTAGAGTCACAGATTGGTTGCAAGGAAGCCTATAGTCCGAAGGTACGAGGGTTATGATGGAGCCTGTTGGTGACGCGATGCTGACAGGAAGTAGCATGCCATATCGAGCCAGGATCCGCCCTTCTCGTGGAAGGAGAGATTTACCGCGCAAGGACAATGCTGCTGCTTCGGCAATGCTCTCAAGCGTGGTTTCGACGATGGGTATGTCGGGATACTCAGCCGCAATTGCAGCTTCAATGTCACTCTGGAACTCGGCTTGGGATCCAAGGTTATTGATAACGATGCGCTCTATTGGCTCCTGTGACCTTCTCGATGAAATAGCACTTTTGAAGAGCTTTGAATCCAAGGGAGTCGACTGAGGAGTAGCCGATATAGAGATCCTCTCTTCGTGGATTATATCTGCCTGTCGCTTGCCATTATCGTCTCTGGCTTGAAGGAAAGAAGTAGAGAATTGGGTGGACGAAATGAAATCCACGAATAATATGTGGGTGATCTCGTCTTTCGCCGTATGTCCGATCATGTACGTTTCTCCGTGCATCAGAGTTGGATGTATGGAGGGGGAGGACGTCTCCAGTAATTCCATGGCTTTATGGAAGTCAAAGATTCTATCAGCATTTAAGGCAGATGAGATGGAAAAGACGTATCCTTGTAACTTTACATCTTGGAGTTTCAAGAGCACGCCTTCGATGGTTTTCGTCAATGATGATAAAGGAGACGGGGAAGAGGTCTTGGTGCCGATTATCGAGCCATCATGGTCGGATACCAGAGAAACAAAAGCGACATAGTCTTCCCCGGCTGGAGATACTGATATTCCTGCGAAGGCCATGGTAGTCAGAATGAGATACAAGCTAAAGACTAAATGGGCGTGTCTCGCTAGTGTTGTTCCTTTACTTTTAGTAAAAATAAAATTGGCACGCGCCACTCTGATGCAAAGCAAGTACTTGGTCAACAACCGGATTCAGTTTGTGGGTCTTGCTTTACAGTCTCTCATACTGGAAAAATAAAATCGAAATTTGCCCACGAAGTGCATGGCCATCGAACGAGTTGAAAAGAGGGAACATCGGGCTTCTTTCCCATGTAAAACTTCACATGCTCACTATTATTCTACCAAAATATCAAGATGGGATCGAATTTCGTCATCCCAGCACTGGCCCTGAGTATAAGCGATTGGCTTCATAGGAGTTGAACGTTGATAGACCGGTTTGACTGAATCCAATAAACCAAGCGTCGCGCGATTTGTACGTCCTCGTAATCAAGGTAGGCATTAACTTGTCTTGAAGTTATCGAAATTTGTCGTTACCCGACAAAAACATGAGAATTGAGATGTCCAGAGAGCTTGACAAGAAGTGCTGACTCGTGAGGCTCTTTGAATAACTTCTAGGCGTCGACACGTCGGTAGGGTCTCGAAGAAAGGTCGTCGTGATATTGAATTGCGACTTTCCAGGGTGCTTTACATCCAAGAAAGTTTCTTTCAAGTGGTAAAACATATTCGTGGAAAGAGAGAATTAATGAGCAGGACGTCCAAAAGTTTTCTGAGCGACGCCCGAGGGCCAGAATGTGGAAGGCTTGCGGCTAGGGGCCCAGGACAGGAGAGACGATGACGCAATGTCACGTGAGTAAACAGAATCCTAACGGCCAGCCTGGCAGTGCAAGCGGCTCAGCTTGACTTCAACCTGACAACTTTCTTCTGTTATTTTCAAGGTCTATTCGAATAGCTCTGGACACAATACAAATCAATTTCTTGCTCTAACGCTTCCAAAATAAAGAATATACGGCATTCTAGGTCATATGAGGTTCGTAGGACTTCACACTACTCTCTCGCAGCTTGCTTGCAGCTTCATAAATTCTAAATCCTCAGTGTAATAACAATTATGCCTGCTATCATTGCGTGAAAGCTCATTACATCAGCCAAGAGGTACCTTCTGCTTTATGCCATAGTTAATTATATTTTCGTCTTTTTCGGTTGAGCTGTACAAAACTCACATCGACCCATTCTATTAATGGGATACAGACATTTGACCGTGCCGAGAAAAGTGTTCTCGTTATCTGGATGCAGTGCTGCGATTGGCGCGTTCGCCCGGGGATTCAAGGGACCCCTGCGTTTGCCTGCGGTCCGATCGAGCATTTTAGTAAAGCGTGGTTCGAGGCGTCATTCGACCTCCTACCCGAGCTCTACTGTTTCGATGCATCCCTCCAACCATCGAGATCACTGACTTTGATCTTAAGTAACCTGAATACGAGCCTCTCCTTTCGGCAACGGCCTCAAATCATCGAACACAACGACTGCTCGCTCGAGATTGTCCTGAGCAAGTGGGCGATTTCTGTTGGACTGTTAGCCGCCAGTCACTTGGCATCACTTTACCCCACGAGGACCCAAAAGCACTCGCGTTCGTTTAGACGCGCATCGCATGTGCACCATTTAGCCGCTCGTCCGTTTTACTTTCTGGGCGAGCGGAACGAAAATTTCTTTGTTTGTCTTTATCTTGACCCTTAGAAGACAAAACTCGTCGTGGATGTACAAGAATGTTTTTCCTCAGTCAACCATAGCGTGACTGAGGTTAGTCGTACATCCCTTAATTTATCCTTTACATTCTTACTGATTAAATAATCATCCTGTAGTTTTAATTACAACAATTTCCGAGCAACAGACGACTTGTCGCTGACTTCTGCTCATCCTTCGAGTTGGTGAGGGTTACATATTGGTCGCAAGGAATCCTATAATCCGAAGGGACGCGAGTTATGATGGAGCCTGTCGGGGATGCTATGGTATTCCATATTGCCCCAAAATTCGTCCTCTGGGTAGCTAGAGACGCTTGGTGTACAGATATGAAGCCGCTGCTTCGGCGACATTTTCGAGCATCATTTGACGAGAGGTATGCCAGGATACTCGGCAGTGATTGCGTTTTCGATGTCGGTAGTAGATTCAACTCGGGAGGGCAGGTTATTCACGGTGATGCGTTCAACCGACTGTTCAATTTTGAATCTTCTCGAAGAAGTGGCTCCTTTGAAGACAGTTATGCTGTTCGGCCCAGATTCACCTTCACTTCGTGGGTTATCATTGGTCCCTTCTTGCCATTTTCGTTGTTGGCTTGGAGAAGCAAGGCGGAAAACTGAGTGGGCGAGATGAAGTCCCGGTTGACCAATGGCGTAGGCTTGGCGGGATCTTTTTTCTCCCGTTTTTTCTTGAATCCTGCCACTATAACGGCTGTTTGGGGCCTAGATACGAGACGAACAATGAACAATTATTTTCTGTGTTCAACCAGGTATAGACTCATCATACGGATAAGGTTAATTTAATATACAACGTTTTCCGTGTCTTTTTTTCCTGAGCATACACACCTACTTTATCTTGCGATTTGATTCAGGTAGCTCCCCTACTACGTCATCTGAAAGTTCCACATAATTTTCTTCTCTCTTGCTCGAGACTTGATACACGTCCGTATCGTCCGACAGTCCGGAAAAGATCCGAGGGAACAGGTAGGACTTGCTAGGCCCACCCTCCTGCGAGACCGTAATCGTAGCAGCCTCTTGCCAACCATCGAGATGGCTGACTCTGATATTGACCCGGATACGAGCCTTTCCTTTAGGTAGCGGCTTCAAATCTTTGAACGAAATGACTGCTCGTTCAAGGTTGTCCTTCGCCAGTGGATGATTACCCAACACGAGCCGAATCGTCGCCGATTCTTGATCATCTTTCGAATTGGTGAGGGTCACAGATTGGTTGCAAGGAATCCTATAGTCCGAAGGTACGAGGGTTATGATGGAGCCTGTTGGTGACGCGATGCTGACAGGAAGTTGCATGACATATCGAACCCGGCAAAGCCCTTTTTGTGGAGGGGGAGATTTAGCGCGCAAGGACAACGCTGCTGCTTCGGCAATGCTCTCAAGCGTGGTTTCGACGATGGGTATGTCGGGATACTCAGCCGCAATTGCAGCTTCAATGTCACTCTGGAACTCGGCTTGGGATCCAAGGTTATTGATAACGATGCGCTCTATTGGCTCCTGTGACCTTCTCGATGAAATAGCACTTTTGAAGAGCTTTAAATCCAAGGGAGTCGACTGGGGAGTAGCAGATATGGAGATCCTCTCTTCGTGGATTATATCTGCCTGTCGCTTGCCATTATCGTCTCTGGCTTGAATGAAGGAAGTAGAGAATTGGGTGGACGAAATGAAATCCACGAATAATATGTGGGTGATCTCGTCTTTCGCCGTATGTCCGATAATGTACGTTTCTCCGTGCATTAGAGTTGGATGTATGGAGGGGGAGGACGTCTTTAGTGATTCCATGGATTTATGGAAGTCAAAGATTCTGTCGGCATTTAAAGCAGATGAGATGGACAAGACACATCCTTGTAATTTTACATCTTGGACTTCCAAGAGCACGCCTTCGATGGTTTTCGTCAATGATGATAAAGGAGACGGGGAAGAGGTCTTGGTGCCGATTATCGAGCCATCGTGGTCAGATACTATAGAAACAAAAGCGACATAGTCGTCCCTGGCTGGAGATACTGATATTCCTGCGAAGGCCATGGTAGTCAGGATGAGGTACAAGCTAAAGGCTAAATGGGCGTGTCTCGCTGGTGTTATTCTTTTACTTTTAGTAAAAATAAAATTGGCACGCGCCACTCTGATGTAAAGCAAGTACTTGGTCAACAACCATATTGAGTTTGTGGGTCTTGCTACGTTTGCTTTACAGTCTCAGCTCATACTGGAAAATAAAACGAAATTTGCCCACGAAGTCCATGACTATCGGACGAATTGAGAAAAGAGAACATCGGGCTTCTTTCCCATGTAAAACTTCACATGCTCACTATTATTTTACCCAAATATCAAGACGGGATCCAATTCCGTCATTCCAGCACTGGCCCTGAGTATAAGCGATTGGCCTCATGAGTTGAACGTTAATAGACCGGTTTGACTGAATCCAATGAACCAAGCGTTGCGCGATTCGTACGTCCTCGTAATCAAAGTAGGCGTTAACCTTTCTTGCAGTCATCGAAATTTGTCGTTACCCGACAAAAACATGAGAATCGAGGTGTCCAGAGAACTTGACAAGAAGTGCTGACTCGTGAGGTTCTTTGAAGTAGCTATTTCTAGGCATCGACGCGTCGATCGGGCCTTCTCAATTAAAGGTCGTGATATTGAATTGCGACTTTCCATTGTGCTTTACGGCCAAGAATTAATTTTTTGTAAGGTAAAACATATTCGTGGAAAGAGAGAATTAAATGAGCAGGACATCCAAGAAAAATTCTGGGCGACGCCCGGAGGGTCGGAATATTGAATATTGAAGGCTTGAACCTAAGGCCTGGGCCCTAGACCCAGGACTGGCACTGTTAAGGCCTGTTTGGACCCCCAACTCCGACTAGAGTCATGGTTCGATTGGTATAAGTCGGCTAACAAATATTAGCCCCAAAAGAGTAAGCGTAAGTTAAGCGAACGGCCATTAGTCGGCTCACTGCCTTGTTGTCCGCCGTCTGATGCGTGTGGCACGCAACACGCGTAGTTAGTGCAATCGCAACGCGTGTGTCCGACGTACTTCCAGTACGGCGCTTATTAGAATAGGAGCTGCTAATAGTGCTCGCATCTTCGAAGAGAGGTAAATACTGGGTTACTGATAATATAAAAGGTTTCACTCACCGAATAAATGGTTTCCCACTGGAAGTAAACTCGAAACGGAGTCGTCCGCCGCATGTTTCCTTTCCTGGATGCCCACGGGTCTCCATTTCACGAATGTGTTTTCTGTCTGATTTTTCTTCCAACTCGGTGGCGGTTAAATTGCCAGCAGTGACCTCGAGGCGCCAGGCTGTGGCTATCAGGAAATCCATCAAAATGTGACGGCAAAAATCGGCATCACAAGCGAACTATGCAAGACAATCCATTCGACATGTTGAGGACAATGCAATTTGTGTGTTGGATAATCCTACATCTATGTTAGACAATCAAAATTACCTCTTTCAATATCAAGTTTGAGCATAAAAGTGTCAGTATATATATATCGGATACCAAAAACAGTGTATATATGTCACATGAAATCATTTTTTCGGTGGATGGACAGACATAGAAATATACCTCATGTTCTTTCTGATCTTAGATTCGCAGAAAATCATTGCTGATATCTAAAGTTAGGCATAATCCATGCATGATAAGAGTTTCCTCGGGCTACAAGCTGAGAGCAAATGCAGTGTTATTGGAGTTAATGCGTGGCCTACCTACTCAGTGCGCAGGGAGGCTGGGTGGCGACACTAATGTGGGCACACATTTGATGTATCGTTACACAGGTCGTGTGCACAAATATAGCAGTATATATCGCAGCACACGAGTGTGCACACATTCGCAATTTCGATTTTTCCGACACAGGGTCAAAAAAAATCGCAAGTTCAAATCTTTACTTGGTTCATTCTATTTCTCCAGACCGATAGCGCGCTTTAGCACATTTCCTCGACTATGAGTATGACGATGTGGCTACTAGAACTCGTCAGTATTTGCACTGTATTAACGCTTGCTTCAAACACGTTCACGTCATTCTGTACGTAAAGGAGTCCGGATATTCTGATTGATGCTGTACCATCTGACAATCCTGGGAAACACCGATGCATCCACTCTATCCATTAGATAAAAACTCATCCAAGAGAGAATGGTCCCCCATTCCTATCGCAGGTCGATTTGATACCTCCCCATCCTTTCAAAAGTCGCAGGTCGAAACTAGGTGCAGGTCACCATAATAAATAAACTAATTAAAACAGAAATAATCAACAATGCATTCTAATTTCATGGCTACTGTCCTTATCGCTATTTCCGTCGCTAAAGGTGAGTAACGACTTATTTTCAGTGGTTGTGTTCTTATCAGTGCTAATTCTTGCCAATTAAGGCGTCTTATCCGTACCTCTGGCAATTTCTCATGTCGAAGCTACCACAGACAAGGAAAAAGAAAACCTCGCGAGTTTGCAGGAGGCCACAGCCGAAGGTAAGCCGTAATCCCACCAGTTTTTCCCAGTATCAATGTACTTAATTCTTCCATCGGCGCGTCATAGCTAACAGACAAATCCCCTACATGGAGAAGGTCCTTGCAGACCCGGAAAACGAGAAACACAAACCCCTTATCGAAGCTGCCTTTGGCAAGAGTGCCGATCTCGACGAAATCAAAGCAAACGTTGAGAAGCTCAAGACTGGCACCGTCCGTGTTCACTTGCCGACGGTGAAGGGAAACGCGTATAACCGGTACGACGCAGAAAAACCACCCATGAACCCTTTACGTATCGAATTTGGAAAGGAGTATCATAGGTGTGAGTGCTATTCTCATAATTCAATTGAAGAAACGGGAAATTTTACACTATAAACGTCTTTCTCAGCGGCTAAGAGTACCCGAGCTGGTACTTTGATCCATGAGGCCACCCATTACCTCGGGAACACGGGAGACTACATCGAAAATGGTCAAATGCTCAAGGGAAATCAACATGAGACCGAATTTGAGGGCTGTGAGTTTTTACTTATCCATTGGCGCTCGTGAAATCGACTTGAACGCTCCTGAAATAATTGATCTTTTTATAGACATTAACAAGCCCAGCTTCTACAAGAAACCCAATGGTCTTAACAGCAACAAGCACTGGGCGACCATTCGTGATTCGTGTGTCTTTCTAATTGCTATCTTGGCTCGCTATTCACACTAACCATCGTTCTGTTTCTAGGACCAAGAATATGCACGATAACGCCGAAGCTTACCGCCAATTTGCCAGCTTATGTGCCAACGCCGGCCTCAGCCGTCGGGAGCTCCACAACTTCCGTCGCGCACTCGCATCGGGTGATGACGACGCTGTAAGTTTTCAACTTCATAATTCCAACTCTGAAAATTAATAACATATAATCAAACGAACTATAGGCTCTCACATTCCTTGCCAAACGCAGCTCCTGTGCCCTGCCCAAGGACTATTTCAAGAAGAAAGCTGCCGATAAAGCCGCTGCCGCGAAGAAGGCCCCCGCCGCTGGCACGCCCAAGTCGAAAGCCGTCAATGCTAAGACAGGTGCTGGATCCAAGTCAAAGATCCCCGTCCGTGCCAAATCCGGTGCTGTATCACCCAAAGCCAAAGGTTCTAAGACACTTGCCACCAGCAAATCAAGGGTACCCTCTGCGAAGGGTGGGAAGACCGGCAAGATCACAGAGACGCCCACTACCAGACCTAGATCCTCCAAGAAACTCTCAGGTGGACGTACTGTCAAAGCAGTCGGAAAGACCGCCGGTTCGAGACGCCCAACGACCAAGAAGGCCCCTACCTCCGCTCGTGGAGGAAAGCAAACACTTCCCAGGAAATCAAAGACAGGAACAGCAGCGGGTAAGAAAGCTGGTGCGAAATCGTCTAGAACGAAGGCTGTTGGTGGCAAGAAATCCGTTGGTGCTCAACGAGTTGCCAAGACCGGAGCTAACAAGGGAGCTTTGAAGACTGGCTCGAAGAGGCCCACTACTGCGTTCAAGAAGGCTGGTGGTGTAGCTGGCAAGCGTGTTACGAAAGTTGGTGGTGCTGCGAAACGCCCATCGTCGAAGGGTGTTTCGAAGTCCGCTGCTGCAAAAGTTGCTCCCAAGGCTGCCCCAAAGGCCGCAGCGTCGAAAAAAGGTCGTCGTGACCTTGAGCTCGAGATCTAGGTAGCGGATGTGTAATTTTAACCGTCCTATAGTAGTACATACAGGAGGAGTAGAGTGCCAATATATTCTGTTTATGAGGCAACTTCGTATTCACGAGAAAAACATAACTTTCGAACAAGCAAGAGTTCGGTTTTAAGCTTTTGACGATGACATACTACTAAGGAATCAAGCTCAAGCTTAGAGTAAATAGTTCACATTCAAAGAGCCGTGATGCCGCTTGCATCTCCGATTTCGGAGTTGGACTTACGAGCATTCCTCAGTGCTCACTCTGCTTTGAACCACTTAGTGACACAAACTAAAGACACACCACACTGACATTCCGCCGCACTTCCTGATTCTTATGCCTTAAATGACAGTAGATACCTACATTCGCCCAAATGGATGATTAAATGTCGTGGGAGTGCTCGCAGTTCGAGCATGCCACATCAAAGATGCGAGCTTGAATATTTCAATGGGTAAATTCCAATACTTTCCAGACAACTCTGGGAATACTATGGGCGCTTATACCGTGGTATGTCTTTTCACCTCCTCCGATAGACCTTCTCTATGAATCGTTATATCTATCTTCCAGTGTCCGGCCTGGCGTACTTGATGGGATCGGCCTGGCCAGTATGGGGTAACTTCAGCCACCATTATTTATGATTTGGGATTTGGTTCTGACCTGACGAAACGTCAGTTTATTCATGTTTTTTAACCCCTGGGTTACAGCCATCTGACTCGAGCAGACACTCGTCAGAATGATATTACTTCTCCCTCTGTGTCTGAATATTTCTATTAGAGTCTCCCACGACATCGATAGAGGCCCACAATCGCGACGTACCATATGAATTCAGTGGGGAATATTGTGACTCAAAAGCATACATGCCGCTTCATAAATATGAGCTGTTTCCATTAAGAACTGGTGTACTACGACCTATCGTTCTCTTCACGACTACTGAGTGATGCCTGCTTTCGAACTCGAAAACGGCATCACCTTTTTTTACACGGATAGTGGTCCCGTTAGCTCTGGGGATTATAGGACGCATTTCGTGCTACATGGATACACCTTCCACAGTGGTAGATATTTCCTTCACTTCTCATAATGGAACTGGTACTCACGAAATCCTTAGTATCATCAAGGCACCTTCAACCGACTCCTCCCTCTGGCTCAGGCATATAATCTTCGCATAATTTGCATCAATCGCAGAGAATATCCTGGGACTTCTCCTTATTCAGATGAAGAGCTACATATAATAAACGAAGGCACAGATATGATCGAGCGATCCAAACTGTTACGAGAGAAGAGAAAGCTTCCCACTCTTCTCATTGATGGTCTCATAGAGACGCTTTCGTCGCCTAAAGGTGGCGGAGTGACAATCATAGGCCGGTCTCTGGGTAACACCCACGTCGTAGCAGCAATGGCTGCCCTCGACCATTTCGCAAAGGATGTCAAAGACAGATTGACGTCGTACGTCGATACCTTCCATCTCTAGGGTTCGTTTATTTGCGAAATGTCCTTAGATAACCTAGTATATCTACACCAGGCTGACGAGGAGCAACATGTCCACCATCACAGTCGCTGGGTATACCAGACCCTCCTGGGTCGTATGTCCCATTTTGGGACGAAACTGGTGCTAAGCTCGTGGTCCAGTATTCGGATAGTGATGTGTTAGTTACTTCCAGCACGGCGACGTATCGTTAAACGACTTTGAACAACTGAATCAACGCAACCCCGACCGGTCGCAGCCGTCCACACTCGATAAAATGAGCACCAAAGAAATATTGTCAGTCGCTAACTTTGTTGCTGGTCCCAAATGCGAGACGATTTGGGTTTCACTTAGGTTTCACCAGATTTTGTGGACGTTCTTGCAAGTCCTTTTCGACCCATGGGTTCGCGAGGACTGGAAGGGGATCACAATTTGGCACTTATACGGAAACATGAATAGCTGGATTGTGTTATATGCCATGCAGAAATTTAAACAGCGGACGAAGTCTGCAGAAACAAATTTCAAATAACCATTTCGTGAGTTCACGTAAAAACGGTTTTCTGGTTTTCGGAAACGTTTGGTTCATCTTAATTTCTTCAAGTTAATATGGGAGTACCTAGAGAAGGCTCTGGACCTTTTGAAAGAATGCAGACCATGATGTACTAGTACTAACTAGTAGTCTCTTTGGCTGATAGCATCTATGGCTCGAGCTGAATCGCACGTTCTCTTGTGTATCCAGTGGTCTCGTAGGTCGTAGCCAGAGTCCAAGAGGGAGTTCTATAATGCGGGTCGTGAACCATCCTTTCTCCCCGGGAACGCAATGCTCCTACGTATGTCAAAGTCGCTGCTGCCAAACCTGTTTTCCAAAATTCAGTTCTAGGTTGAATGAGGCTTACTTCAGGCAAAAACATACAGGCCAGAAGACCGACAAGTTGAGTAGCCAAAAGTATAGGAACGATCTGATTGTGAATTATGGATAGATTGTGTGTGTCTCCCCAGCTAATATCACGTATAAATAGTTTCAGGATAATCATGCAGACTGCAATATCTAAGTCAACGACTCTATGGAAAACTTGATATGGCCCAATACTTACAGATGTTTGCCCAAGCACACCAACGGGATAATTGGTGATGCTTGCCGGCATTCATGAGATTTGCACACCATGTAGACTCATTGGAGTAGTGGCAAAATATTCTGTACGAATCCTGATAAGCATAAAACTATCGATATCCTGATCAAAAACCGATCTTACAAAAAGGGGATACTAATCAGGACGCCCGCTGACACAATGGATCCGATACAAAAGGTCTGTGTAATTGTGAACAGGCCTTTTTCCCACACACAAAGCTGCATTTAGGCGCCAGATCTATTGGTATAAGATGAGGGAAACACGCACTGTATCGATGGCTTTCTTTGTCGATAAGTTCGTATCCCACAATTTGACCCGCTGTTTGACAGAGTTGAGCAATCAAGGCGACCCCTATGATTTCAGAGCTATAAGATTCATTTCAAAGAAAAACGGATAAAGGGACTAACAGTAATAGGTGACCCTTTGAAAGAGAAATCCAAAAAACCTTCCAGCACATATCGGCCCTTGCTCTTCAGCCTCTCCTGTCATTTCGCTCAGACTGTCCGCTACAAATTGCTCGGATTCTCTTTCAGGTCGAACCTGGTTCAGTTCAGGGCCTGCCACACCCTTCAGAGGTGAATCATCTGTGTGCTCGTCGTTGGACACGTCTCGAGAGCTTTCGGGCATGGAGGCGCTATGGCAATGTCAGCAGTCAGAGGGGATCGTGGTGGTGTAGAGACAAGAAGCGCCGGCATATATGGACAATATAAAGAATCTATCCATCATCACCGCCCGTTGCGGGACACGGCGCGTCTGACGCCAGAACCTGGACACGAGACGGCAACATAAGTTATTAACAGATATTTGGACGTATTCAAAAACCTGCAGGCTTGTATTATCGCGTTTTGATGATTCCATTTACCCCGCTCGTATGATGCGTATCGGACAAAAATCCTATACAAAAATCCGATGCACACAAAAAGGACATTTTTGTCGGATACAGTGCGTTATATATACGCTCGTGATTTAAAAGCCACTATGCGCAACACGAGAGTTTATATTTGTCCTCATCCTCTTGGTTTTCCTGATAGGTTGACGTGAGGGACAAGTAGCTCATCATCAATATATATAATCGGATCCTTTCTCTCCAACAATCAAAAAATATTAATAAAACTATGCTGGGAGTTGGATGGAGCCACTATCTCTCGTAAATCCAGTTGTTTCTAGAGTCGTCGCAAGAGTCCATGCCGGGACTTTATATTCGGGGTCAGTCACCATCTCTGCGCCTCGAGCACGCATAGCCCCTCGATAAGTCAAAGTGGCTGCAGTGAAGCCTAACTAAGAGTTAGTAGATGTTACCAGCCATGTTTAGTACGATATACGTACATGCGAGCATACCGACGAA
Organism: Agrocybe praecox; assembly: GCA_964017145.1. Classification (NCBI taxonomy): domain Eukaryota; kingdom Fungi; phylum Basidiomycota; class Agaricomycetes; order Agaricales; family Agrocybaceae; genus Agrocybe; species Agrocybe praecox. The sequence goes on along the minus strand of OZ024847.1, from coordinate 367,444 downwards.
TTGGAACCCAACGATGAGAGGGGCGATGATCGGCAAGACATCATCGCTCAGAGTAGAGAAGCGTGAGTCTGACGTTGCGGACATGATCTTGGTCACTGTGGGCTGGATAATGATATAGCAGACTATAAATCCTCGTGAGTAAGTTGCGTGCACCTATGTAACAACAACCGTTGATGATGAAACTTACAAATGTTCATCCAGGCGCAAGATTTGGACAACTGATAGTGTTTACCCGCAGTCATACGTTGCTTGCTAAGTTCAGATCCCTTGATGTAATGAGAGACGATCCTGAAGACAACCTGGTGAGCACATGCCACGGTCTAAGGTGGTTGCGATGAAAAAACTCACAGGTAAGAAATAAACCCCAAGATCATGATATTATATAAGGAACAGATAAGGAAACTCTGGGTCCCTGTAAACAAAGCTGGGGCGAATTTAGCCGGTGAGGAAAACCCAAGACGTTAGAGTACAACGCACTCGAAGTAGTGACTTTCCCCTCATTGAAAGATACTGAAAGAGCGTATCCGAAAATCTGGAGGACAGCTTGGCAGAATTGAGCAATCTGGGCAATCCCTGACCAAGTACGTCAGAATATCATTAGCTGAAATCGAACAGGAAATAAATCTCACAATAGTAGGTGATACGTTGGAAAATGAATCCAAAAATATTGCCCATACTAAAAGAGCAGCGTTTGGTTCCCGCACATTCATCTGAGTTGGTGATCATTGTTACTTCGGATACGAGTTCTTTCTCATTGGAATTAAGTAAAGGAAGGCGACTTTCGTCTACCAGGATGGTTGTGTTGGTCTCAGCCATTGATGTTAAGGAGCGTCAAAGTTCTGAAGAGTTGGTCAGGTTAGGATGGTGGAGGTACAAGAATTAGAATGCGTGAACAAGAAAACAGTGCATGCCTTTCTCCCGGCATGCCGTCGCAACGTACACATAGAAACATCCGAATTCCGTGAAACCCGCGCTCGGCTAGAGTGCCTAAATATCAGAACGTCAAAGTAAGTCTATGTATATTTTACTGTAACGCTGTAAATAAACTGACCTGCCTCAACGATCCAATACCTCGCACTCAAAGATACAAAACAAAGTTAGTTGATGCAAACAGACGATTTCGATGCGCCTGTTGTATCTCGTATGGGAAGATAGGATCAAGCAGTAAACATTTTGATTTTTTTTACGGGTGGTGGTCGCGCGGGGCAGAAAGCAATTAATAGCACAGCCACGCAAAGCGCCTTTCTTTCTCCCACAACCACCATTAGTACTGCCGTCACACAAGTCCTTGTTAGGATTCTTTCAACTTATACTGCTTAAAGCTATTGACGAACCATGGATTTGAAGGATTAAGGCAAAAGATGTAGCTTTTTACCTTCATTACTATTTCTAGAACGGGAAAAATCAAGGGAAATTCCCCTTTAAAACCCAAAAATACCCATGTCCTTGATGAAATTCATCGTTATTTTCCTTTTATTAGGCCGCTCGGATGCTATAACAGCCCTAGGCACTGGTACTGCCTCTGGTAAGTAAACTCCGGCGAGCTCCCATTGACTCCGTATATCAACTATATCAGCGTGTTTCGAGCTATTGACAGATGAACAAGTTCATTTGCCATTACATCAACATCAGCAAACCTGCATACCACGGCTACTCCAAGGCGAAGAGAATGCTTCTTTACGGCCATAAAGTCCGCATTTATATGAAGGAGGTAGAACAATCAACAACATCTTTCTTTCTGTCGACTCACCCTATGGCGGGTACTTCAAATCCAACTGAATTCTTGCAGCTGCTGCGCAGCATAAAGCTGGTTTCGGTGAGTATATGCGCATTTTTGTCATTTCTAGCAGTAACTGATCGTGTATCAAGTATTTTGACGGTCAGATAGAACCCCGTATTCGCAAAATAAAGAACTAACATATGTTCTTCAGTCGCCGCAGTCACCCTTTTTATCTGGGACTATTTACTGACGCTAGAGATGGAAATTGATCTCGTCTGGATGTCGAAGTGGAACTTCACCAAATCCCTTTATTTTCTCCAGCGATATCTACCTTTCGTAGATACCGTGTGGTTGATCCTGTATCGTAAATCCTTTCCAGCACCGTACCTTTGTTTTTGCTGACAATACGGCATAGAAAAGATGGGAAAAGATTTGACTATAGACCATTGTCAGAAGATCTACGAGGTTATAGGATGTTCGTACCCGAACACAGCCAATAACGAATGTTTTACGGAACGCTGACTCTTTTATTTGGATAGGGTCAATACTATTTGGAACAGCTCTATCGGAAAGTAAGGACGGTCAGATACATATACGAGTCTCTCGTCACTGATGTTCCTCAGTGCTCCTTACCCTGCGTGCATGGGCCGTTTGGGAGAGAGACAAGCGCATGACGATATTACTTCCTACTCTCTTCGTGCTGTTCTGGGGGCCGGACATTGCGTTTATAATTAAATTCCTCGACTCACTGCGGTGTAAGTACGTGCCCCTGGCCTTGATTCGTAATTCTCATTCTCTTCTCCTATCCTGAAGTCGGCGAGCACCCGTACCCCGGCTTCCTCGGATGTCTGTTGTACAGCGCAGATGAAATTCTGTTTGTGTGTTTTCTCGATCTTATGTTCTGGGATACTCGTGAGTTATTCGTGGCTCGGCGCGAAACTATCAGAATGCTTATGCTCTCCTTTTTGCCAAGTTATCCTCATCTTTATGATGATACCTGGGTATCATGCATGTCTGTATCAGTTACTCCATTTACTGGTCGTAATTGCACTGACGAGAATTTATTTCACAGACCAAGACGGAGGAAATTCTGCTCTTTTTCACGTTGTTTACCGAGATGGTCAGTCGTTTTTATCAATACAGCCTGCATATGTCTAACGCATTGACCCAATTCTACAGGTGCCGTTTACTATCTCTATGCCGTTGGTTTGTACAGGTTCCTGTTCACATAATTAATTCCACCCAACTGACCAAATGATTGATTAATGTACAGCTCTTTCTTGCGTAAACGTGGTTACCATAAAGACCTTTCCCGTGTGTGCCATTTCCGTGCCTCGTTGTACAGACATTGATTTAATTGTTACCAGCCTGGATCTCATTACATCTTATTGTCGTGCGTGACTCTCATGCCAAATGAACTATCACGTTGACTAATCTTTGAAAACAGAGTACAGCGATGCGTCCACTCTATGCTCGCTAGCCGGATGCTTTTACATATACGCGCATACGTCAAGGCAGAGAGAGATAGAAGTTGTCAGAGTCTGAACGAGATCCAAACAGATCACCTATGCATGCAACTTGGGGAAGAATCTCGACAGCCAATTGTCAGCAGTCAAGTCTGAATTTTCGCGAGCTGGGCTTGCTCTGTCACAATAGGCGGAATCTCGTCCCATGCCTGCTCGACTGGGCATGTTGTTAAAGGACACCTTTGAATCTGGGGGCCGTACGCTATATAGCCGCATTGTGGTGAGTCGTCGTTTTCTTCCGCTCGACTTTCACTCCTTCTCAGTGGACTGTAGCACCACTCCATCAGGTATTAATGTAAATTTTGGAGCAGCAGACCTTCAAGAGTTAGAGAAACCAAGATACCATTGTAATACAGCGACGAAACAAGCGCAAAGAATCCTTTTTATGTAATAAAATTTGTATTGTACCAGTTGTATCATAAAAAGAGAAAAATCGAGACAATGTTGAACAAGATACAACTGCAGCGAGTACGTGCAAGCAAGAAGGGAATGAAACACGAAGAAAAAGGCGGTATTAAGTTGAAGAGAGGTGTTGGAAATTCTTCTGTGAGTAGAGTGATAGGTACATCGATGAGTGTTGGTTATTGTATGTGGATGAAGATCGAGGTGGTGTATTGAAAAGAAATGTAGGAAAAGGGGGAGGATATTTCGGCATGTAATATATAGAGCTGTTCAACCGATACAAGGTGGGGAACTGCTTTAAAATAGCCAAAGAGAATTAAAGATGAGGAGAAAAGGAGAAAAGGTCATAATACAGAAATGGAATCAGGATGCATTACGCAGTGACCGATGACCTCCGTCCATTATAAGCAACATTTTTACTGTTGCTTGCACTCTTCAGGGTTGACCTTTGCACCGGAATTCGCACCACCTCGGCCCTTTGGAGGAAGACGTCGACGGGCAGGAACGTCGTTATCCGAGTCCGATACCTAATCATTACAGTGATGAGCAAATGAATCTCTCAGCGGGAAGAGAAAAGACACACATCTTCGAATCTGTCCTCATCATCATCCTCGTCCTCATCGTTATCCAAATCATCATCGTCTTCATCATCGAGATCCCCCTCATACTCAAGAGCCTTGCCAGTAAAGTAGTCAATGGCGCGAGGGATGATCTAGGTTGACAGCATATCAGAAAATAGATATAAACACGAGAGATAAAGAACGACACACCTTCTCCTTGAAATCTTCACCGATTTGGTAATCCTCCTCGAGTTTCTCCTCGAGCTCTGCAAGCTCCTCCTCGTCATACTCGCCGCTTTCGATGTCTTCATCCGTGGGTGGGACTGGTGGTGAGAAGAAGTTGAAGAAGGAGTCTGTTGGGTGTGCTTTGCGGACGAGACGTGTCCTGTTTGTGTCTGATGTAGTGTTCCAGTTAGCGTCTGCTAATCATCGATAACATGGAAACAATGCGAAACTTACTCTTGTTTCTTTGCTTCTTGATCTCGAACTCCTTGGTGAGATCCTTGTCCTCCTTCCACTTAATGGTGGTTCCAAGGGCCCGATCGTAGACGAAGTCGCCAGAGTAACCGACTTCTTCTTGGTAGAGGTACGTCTTCTCTAGTACTTCGTTTGTGAAGAAATCGTTTGATGCGAATTGGAAGATGATCTTGAACCCAGGTTTTCCGTTGGTCTCCTTGGGGGCTTCCTCACCTTCTTTGAGGTATTCGAGGCGGACATCAACAAGGGACTTGAGAGCCTCAACGTCGCGTTCGGTGATTAGGTCATTCAAACCGACATGGTTTTGTAAAGCAGTCAACCAGAAATCGGGAATTCCAGAAGGCGAAGGAGCAGTATCTTTGGGAAGAGGGCTGTATTCCTCATCTTCCTTGATCTCTGCGTCTTCACCTGCTTTGATCTCTTCGGCAGTCGGGGCGGCCTTGCCGGAGATGATCGCACTTCTACGCTCGTACAAAGGTTTCTGTAACTCGAGGTACTATGAAATAGAAGTCAGCTATAGTAAATACGAGATCAGCAAGAAGAGAGGTCTAAAGAAAGGAGAGCTGAAGATAGATCTGCGAAGATTGGAATCGAATGGGACAACGTGGATTTCGAATCTTTTGAAAGGATAAAGCGCAGCCCATCGATGGCATCGATATCATGTAGCCCATGATTAGTGGCCATCCATCCATATCGTATCAAGTACATTTGATGATGCAAGTCACCCACGATTGACGATAACTGGGGCATCGAAGTAGAGAGATAGAAAATCCAAGCAAAGAGAAAAAAAAAGAATGGCAGATAAAACGATAGGTACCTTCTTCTCCAGTTCGAGGCACTCTTTCTTGTACAGGTTGTGCAGTTCATTTTGCTTGGTTTGCACACCTTTCAGTGCCTCGACATTGAGCTTGATCTCCACAGGCAGGCTCTCGATGTATCCAGAACTCTTTCCAAGAAGATTGGCGAGTTTTCCGTGGACCATACCGAGCATATGATGTTGAAGACCCGACAAAGGATCGTCGTCTTCACCATCGTCGGCAGGACCAGCATCTCCTTCGTTTTCTTCAGAAATGTCTGGGACTGTAGGCCTAGAAAGACCAAGTGCGATGGGTGCTTGATTTAAAGGCGTATTTTGAGGAGTTGGGGCAGTTACGCTTCCAGCACCGGAAATGGGGACATTTGTAGACATTTTGAGAGAGAAACCAAAGGAGATTGAGCAAAGAAAATGGAGGAAGAGCAAAAACTTGCTTGGCTCAGCGCTGATCGTGATTTTCGATTTTTCGTGACTAAGCGGAGATTAGCGGAGATTCGGAGTCTGCCGAATGACTATTCAAATATTCACTCTCGAATGCAAGTCGAGATTGAGTCAAAATTTGGTCAAAATTTTTCTTTAATATTAGAAACAAAACAAAACAATCTAGTTGTTAGCTAAAACCTCAGAAAGGTGAGAAACATATAGTTATTCATGGAGACGACAGCATAGCAAAATGGGGTATGATACACATCTAAAGATAACTTCGTGCCAGTGCAAAAATAAAAGCAGGATATACACAATAACAAGGAAGGTTTCAAAAATTACGGCAAAAAGTGCAATTGAAAAGCAGGCGATGAAGGATAACGAACCCCTGACCAAAAAAGTCAAATTTAGCGGGAAATAAACAAAATACCAATTGAAAAAGTAAGAGTCGAAGACTCAGAATATCAAAAACTTTTGTGACTGAATCTGTGAGGCCAAGTATAGATTATCAGGCTTATAGGCAGGCGGATATCGTAGCACTAAGGAAGTGGCGATAGAGGGGTTGTGAAGTGGTTTAAATGTCGAAAATGGGTCATGAGAGATCAACGTCAACTGTCGAGCTTCAGATGATTGCAGTGCCCATCCCGGTGGTTTTCGTTGTTGCCTGCATCCACTCAAATACGTCGAACAATGAGCTCAAGGAGCCAAATGACTTGCTAAAAACGAGGACGGAATTGTTCGCCCAATATAGGCGCCTTGAGGAAAGTATATCAGCAACTGTATTTGATGAAACGCATGGGAAATCAAGAATTATAATAAGCTACCTGTTCTTTACATACAATTTCGCGAAGATACGCCTCGACCCCAAGAGGCCGCGAGAGTGTCATTTTGGAAGAATCGAAGAGGTGTGCCAATGCTCCCAAGTAATGATTATCATCGAGCGGATCTATTTCTCCGCCATCTCTTGATTACGTCGTTTCGGGATATTCTTTGACATGGTTTTAGGAAACCGGTCCCAATCAGGTTATACCGGTACAATTCCAAGGCATAGAAACAGTAGGGCTGGGGTAGGAGGTCAAATGACGCCTCAAACCATGCTTTACAAAAATGCTCAATCGGACCACAGGAAAAAGCGGGGTCCCTTGAGTCCACGAGCGAACGCGCCATTCGCAGCACTGCATCCAGAGAGCGAGAATACCTTCCTTGGTACGGTTAAATGTCCTTAGTACCCCTTTTCTATGAAAGGTCGATGTAAATATTATATAGCTCAACTAGAAGGGACTTGAAAACATAATTAATTATAGCACAACAACTGATAAAGCAGAGAATACCCCTAGGATGATGCACTGGACTTTCACGAAAGATAGTATTGTGAGCAGGATTTCGCTGCATGGAATATGTACTATATGCAGAGCTATACAAATAGATGATATAATCGAGAATAACAGAGGAAAGTTGGAGGAAAGTTCTCAGGTTGAAGTCAAGCTGAGCCGTTCCTGCGCTGGCGAGCCGCAAGGCCGTTGAAAGCTTAAGATTTCGTCCACTCACGTGACATTGTGTCTCAGTGCTGACTCCTGGGCCTAATTAGTTCAACGTGCCGCCGGGCGTCGCCCGAGGCTGGACGTCCGACGCACAGAAAACTTTAGGATGTCTTGCTCATTAATCTTCTCTGTCCACGAATATGTTTTACCACTTGAAAAGAAACTTTCCTGGATGTAAAGCATAATGGAAAGTCGCAATTTCAATATCACGACGACCTTTCTTCGAGACCCTACCGACGCGTCGACGCCCTAAAACTACTTCTAAGAGCAGGAGCCAGCACTTCCTGTCAAGTTCTCTCGACATCTCGATCCCCATGTTTTCGTCAAGTAACAGCCAATTCTGATAACTTCAATGATTATGAAGACATACGAATCGCGCAACGCTTGATTTGTTGGACTGAGTCAAACCGTTCTTTCAACTCCTGAGACCATTCGCTTACACTCAGAGCCTGCGCTGCGATGACGAAATTGGATACCATCTTGATATTTGGGTAGAATAAAAGTGAGCATGTGAAGTTTTACATGGGAAAGAAGCCCGATGTTCCCTCTTTTCAACTCGTTCGATGGCCATGCATTTGGTGGGCATATTTCGATTTTATTTGTTCCAGTATGAGAGACTGTAAAAGCAAACGTAGCAAGACCCACAAACTCAATCCGGTTGTTGACCAAGTACTTGCTTTGCATCAGAGTGGCGCATGCCAATTTTGTTTTTACTAAAAGTAAAAGGACAAAACCAGCGAGACATGCCCATTTAGTCTTTAGCTTGTACCTCATCCTGACTACCATGGCCTTCGCAGGAATATCAGTATCTCCAGCCGGGGACGACTATGTCGCTTCTGTTTCTCTAGTATCCGACCACGATGACTCGATAATCGGCACCAAGACCTCTTCCCCGTCTCCCTTATCATCATTGACGAAAACCATCGAAGGCCTGCTCTTGGAACTCCAAGATGTAAAGTTACAAGGATGCGTCTTGTCCATCTCATCTGCTCTAAATGCCGACAGAATCTTTGATTTCCATAAAGCCATGGAATCACTAAAGACGTCCTCCCCCTCCATACATCCGACTCTAATGCACGGAGAAACGTACACTATCGGGCATACGGTGAAAGACGAGATCACCCACATATTATTCGTGGATTTCATTTCGTCCACTCAATTCTCTACTTCCTTCATTCAAGCCAGAGACGATAATGGCAAGCGACAGGCAGATATAATCCACGAAGAGAGGATCTCCATATCTGCCACTCCCCAGTCGACTCCCTCGGATATAAAGCTCTTCAAAAGTGCTATTTCATCGAGAAGGTCACAGGAGCCAATAGAGCGCATCGTTATCAATAACCTTGGATCCCAAGCCGAGTTCCAGAGTGACATTGAAGCTGCAATTGCGGCTGAGTATCCCGACATACCCATCGTCAAAACCACGCTTGAGAGCATTGCCGAAGCAGCAGCATTGTTCTTGCGCGCTAAATCTCTCCTTCCACGAAAAGGGCGGATCCTGGCTCAATATGTCATGCCACTTCCTGTCAGCATCGCATCAACAACAGGGTCCACAATAACCCTTGTACCTTCGGGTTACAGGATTCCTTGCGACCAATTTGTGACCCTCACCAATTCGAAAGATGATCAAGAATCGGCGACGATTCGGCTCTTGTTGGGTAATCATCCACTGGCGAAGGACAACCTTGAACGAGCAGTCATTTCGTTCAAAGATTTGAAGCCGCTGCCTAAAGGAAAGGCTCGTATCCGGGTCAATATCAAAGTCAGCTCTCTCGATGGTTGGCGAGAGGCCGCTACGATTACGGTCTCGCAGGAGGGTGGGCCTAGCAAGTCCTACCTCTTCCCTCGGATCTTTTCTGGAATATCAGACGATGCGGACGACGAGTTTGAAGTCTCTAGCAAGAGAGAAGAAAATTATGTGCAGTTTTCAGATGACGTCGTAGGGGAGCTAGCTGAATGAAATCGAAAGATGAAGTAGGTATGTATGTTCAGGCAAAAAATAAATGGAAAACGTTGTATATTAAAATTATAGGCAAACATCTCCCTTTACCCTTATCCGTATCATACGAGTCTAAAAGGTTGATCCCGACAATCATTTTACTCTTACTTATTTGAGTTGTGTTGCCAGGATGAAAGCATAATACTTGGTGTTTTCATTCACTAGTTCATCAATAAATATCTCGCTTTTTTGACGCACTATGGCCCTTGCAGGAATTGCTGTATCTCCAGTCAGAGAACTCTATGTCCCCTGTGTCGGACCACGATAGCTCGATAATCGGCACCAAGACTTCTTCCCAGTCTCACTTATCATCATTGACGAAGGCCATCGAAGGTTTAATCTCTGACGTCTAAGAAATCAAGTTAACCGCATGAGGTATCTCTGTTCTTTTTGCGTTGGATGCAGGCAGAAGTTACGAGTTAAACGAAACTATACAGCTGTTCCAGACTAGCGCTCCAAGCGTAAATCTGACGCTCATGCATGGCGAAGCCATTGGTCAACCGGATGGGACCCGCTTATTATTTGTGGACTTCATCTCGCCCACTCAGTTTCTCCAAGCCAACATCGAAAATAGCAAGTCGGCCACAGGATCTGGGCCGAACAGCATAACTGTCTCCAAAGGAACCACTTCTTCGAAAAGGTTGAAAGTTGAAAAGTCGGTTGAACGCATAGTCGTTAATAACCTGCCCTCCTGGCAAATCGAATTCGCTACCGACATCGAAAACGCAATCGCTGTGGAGTATCCTTGCACACTTCTCGTCAAAATCACGCCCGAAAACGTCGCCGAAGGAGCAGCTTTTCTTCTGTACACCGAGCGTCTCCAGCCACCCAGGGGACGAATTTTGGCGCCATATGGAATACCACTCCCCGTTGACATTGGATCCCCAACAGGCCCCATCATAACTCTCGTCCCTTCGAATTATAGGATTCCTTGCGGCCAATATGTAACCCTCACCAACTCGAAGGATGAGCAGAAGTCAGCGAGGATTCGGCTGTTGCCCGGAAATCGCCCACTTGCGAAGGACAACCTCGAGCGAGCAGTCGTTGTGTTCGATGACTTGAGGCCGTTGCCAAAAGGAGAGGCTCGTATTCAGGTTAAGATCAAAGTCAGTCATCTCGATGGTTGGAGGAATGCAACTACGATCACTGTCTCGCAAGAAGGCGGACCGACGAAGTTGCACTTATTTCCACGGTTCTTTTCTGGCCTCCCAGACAACGTGGACAATGAATATATGGTTTTGAACAAGAAAGGAGAAAGCCACGAGTAGCATTCGGACGAAGTTGTGGGGAAACTGCCCGAGTGAACAGGGTAGCTCGCGCTTTGCGATGAGATAGGAAACTTGTGGATTAGGATTACAATGGATGAAGGGATCCCAGAAGCGGTTGTATATGCGGCACAACGGTGCGATGGCACGAGGAATAGGTACCCAAATACATTTATTTGATGTGTTCCAAGTCATTCCGATTATAGATAATTGGGAATCAAACGCGAAAAATCGAAAGAAGAGGATCGAGGGCCGGCGAATTATAAGGCAAATAAATCTCATGAGGAAAAACAACGTCGTCAAGTTGTAGTTTGTGAGAAACGAAGGGTGTCAGAGTCGACGGTCGATGTGATCGGATAGGGATAAAAAACGACCAACCATCTTGTCTCTAATTTAGCGTTGCAGCATTTATTTCTGCGCAGAGAAATCGAGGATGCCACGGAAAAGGCTCTTCTCGATATAAATAACCTGTACATGAAAAAGAAGAGTACAGCCACGGTTGCCCGATGGCCCAAATATATATTTCGACTACAGTCAAATTAGCAACAGAAGTCAATATAGGTTCGAAGATAGAACGCACTGCGTAATATAGAATCAAACCAATAGTTGTCTGGACCCAGTAATCTCTCCCATACTCATAATACAGAAGTGACTGCGAGAATGAGGCGTTTAACAGGGCCCTCCGAGTCCAGGTCGTGTTTTCTGTCAGTGCGTTTCTTCCTTAATCGCGTTCCCTTGGAGTATAAGAGCATCGCAATCAAGATATTTGAGGCATTTTCATTTTCTCTATGGGCTTGCGCATGACCTGGTCAGGACTCAGGGCTAATGGGGACAGGGAGGTGTTCGATAGAGGTGTTCCGATTGTTCTAACCTCGACATTCTAGCCAGTCGAACTGAGGTGAAATACACATACCACTGAAAGTCATATCTGAAGTGGATATATTAGCACTCTATTTCTCCTGTATGTACTCTTCACACTATAGGATGCTTAAGCCTACATAACCGCTACTTAGATCTCGAGCTCAAGGTCACGACGACCTTTTTTCGACGCTGCAGCCTTCGGGGCAGCCTTAGGAGCAGCTTTCGGAGCAGCCTTGGGAGCAACTTTCGCAGCGACCTTGGGCTTAGCGGCAGCAGCTGCGGGTCTCTTGGGTGCAGCAGCTTTCGGTGTCGTCTTCTTTGGTGCAGATTTGGCAGCAACTTTGGGTTTGGCAACAGTCTTCTTTGGCGCAGATTTAGCGGATGCTTTGGGAGCGGTCTTCTTTGGTGCAGATTTAGCAGCGACTTTGGGTCTGGCAACGGTCTTCTTTGGTGCTGCTTTTACTCCCTTAGAGGCGACCTTAGACCTGGACGAAGTTTTCTTGGGCGCGACGGTCTTCTTGGGCGCGTTCGTTTTCCTAGCGTTCGCTCCTTTCTTCTGGACGCCACTGGCCTTCACGGGCTTCTTCGATGCGACCTTCGAGTTTGTGCCCTTCTTCGCAGCAGCGCGACCTGCAGTCGATTTGGTGTTGACTTTGGATTTGCTACCAGCGACGGATTTAGTGGTTTTCTTGGTGGTAGCGGGTCGCTTTGCAGTAGCGCCAGTGGCCTTCTTCGCTGATGGTCGTTTCGCAGCAGCGGACTTCGAAACACCCTTTGACGATGGGCGTTTCGCAGCACCACCAGCTTTCGTAACACGCTTGCCAGCTACACCACCAGCCTTCTTGGACGCAGTAGTGGGCCTCTTCGAGCCAGTCTTCAAAGCTCCCTTGTTAGCTCCCGTCTTGGCGACTCGTTGAGCACCAACGGATTTCTTGCCACCGACAGCCTTCGTTCTAGACGATTTCGCACCAGCCTTCTTACCCGCTGCTGTTCCTGTCTTTGATTTCCTGGGAAGTGTCTGCTTTCCTCCACGAGCGGAGGTAGGGGTCTTCTTGGTCGTTGGGCGTCTCGAACCAGCGGTCTTTCCGACTGCTTTCGCAGTACGTCCGCCTGAGAGTTTCTTGGAGGATCCGGGTCTGGTAGTAGGCGTCTTTGCGACCTTGCCGGTCTTCCCACCCTTCGCAGAGGGTACCCTTGATTTGCTGGTAACAGGTGTCTTAGAACCTTTAGCTTTGGGTGATACAGCACCGGATTTGGCACGGACGGGGATCTTTGACTTGGATCCAGCACCTGTCTTAGCGTTGACGGCTTTCGACTTGGGCGTGCCAGCAGCGGGGGCCTTCTTCGCGGCAGCGGCTTTATCGGCAGCTTTCTTCTTGAAATAGTCCTTGGGCAGGGCACAGGAGCTGCGTTTGGCGAGGAATGTGAGAGCCTATAGTTCGTTTGATCATATGTTATTAATGTTCAGAGTTGGAATTATGAAGTTGAAAACTTACAGCGTCGTCATCACCCGATGCGAGTGCGCGACGGAAGTTGTGAAGTTCCCGACGGCTCAGGTTGGCGTTGGCACATAAGCTGGCAAATTGGCCGTAAGCTTCGGCGTTGTCGTGCATGTTCTTGGTCCTAGAAAACAGAACGATGGTTAGTGTCAATAACAAGCCGAGATAGGAATTAGAAAGACATACGAATCACGCATGGTCGTCCAAGTCTTGTCGCCGTTAAGAGCCTTGGGTGTCTTGTAGAAGCTCGACTTACTGGTATCTATTGAAAGATCAATCGATTTCAAGAGCGCCCATGGATAAGTAGAAACTTACAGCCCATATGGTCGGTCTCGTGTTGATTTCCCTTAAGCATTTGACCATTTTCGATGTAGTCTCCAGTATTCCCGAGGTAATGGGTGGACTCATGGATCAAAGTACCAGCTCGGGTACTCTCAGCAGCTGAGAAAGACGTTCATAGTGTAAGATTTCCCCTTTCTACAATTGAACCATGAGAATAACGCTCACACTTATGATACTTCTTTCCAAACTCGACATGCACAGGGTTCATGGGTGGTTTATCTGCATCGTACAGGTTATACGCGATCGTTTGACTTCCCCCCGCCGACGGCAAGTGAACAGGGACAGTGCCAGTCTTGAGCTTCTGGACGTTTGCTTTGACTTTGTCGAGATCGGCACTCTTGCCAAAGGCAGCTTCGATAAGGGGTTTGTGTTTCTCGTTTTCCGGGTCTGCAAGGACCTTCTCCATATAGGGGATTTGTCTGTTGGCTATGATGCGCCGGTGGAAGAATTAAGGACATTGATACTGAGAAAATCTGGTGGAATTACGGCTTACCTTCAGCTGTGGCCCCCTGCAAACTCGCGAGGTTTGCTTTTTCCTCGTCGGTGGTAGCTTCGCCATGAGAAATTGCCAGAGGTACGGATAGAACGCCTTAACGAGAAGTAACACTAATAAGAACACAACTACCGAAAATAAGTTGTTACTCACCTTTAGCGACGGAAATAGCGATAAGGACAGTAGCCAGGAAATTAGAATGCATTGTTGATTATTTCCGTTTGAATTAGTTTATTTATTATGGCGACCTGCACCTAGTTGCGACCTGCGACTTTTGAAAGGATGGGGAGGTATCAAATCGACCTGCGATAGGAATGGGGGACATTCTTTCTTGGATGAGTCGGTTTTTATATAATGGATAGAGCGGATCCGTCGGGCGGGAGCTTACTCAATCTGTCAATTTCAAACTCAAGAAGTTTTCCAGGATTGTCACATGGTACAGCATCAATCTCCAGACTCCTTTACGTACGGAATGACGCGGACGTGTTTGAGGATTAAATATTTAGTATTTACCTTGACCGGATTCAGGGTGATCAGGGAAGGAGGGATCTGCCCACTTTTATCTTAGCGAGCGTTATATAATATGCAGAATACTGACGAGTTCTATTAGCCACATCGTCATACTCATAGTCGAGGAAAAGTATGCTGAAGCGCGTTATCGGTCTGGAGATATAAACCAATAAACCAAACCAAGTAAAGATTTGAGCTCGCAATTTGCCCCGAGTAAAACACTCATGACCATGGTGATGCGGCAGTGGCCACAAAAGTCCAGGTACATCGGCCTCCAACAGATTGACGTTTGAGTCTAGCCCAAGGTGGCTTTAAGTATGGTATGTCTAATTATTCTTACTTCCGTGATGTGGCGGGACTGCTAATCAGCATTAGGTGTATGTAGCTCCTTCGTGCAAGTGCACCGTATGAGACCGTCGAGTGATTAATTGAAAACTAACTTATCTGCTTATTACCCAACATACCATCCGGGAAAATACTTAGATGAGCGTCACAGGCTTAAGCGCCTGTTTTAGTCTGCTTTTCGAACCTCAGCCGTCGAGACAGTTCTCTCGCGCGACGAATTCACTCCAACAGCCTTCGCATAAACATATCTATATCTTGCGGGCTCTTCATTTACTTTCCTGCACATACAAGAATAGATCGCATTTCCATGTGGTGTACCCAACGCAAGCTGGTGCCATGCATAGGCCGGTGATTGTCACCTGGCCCCGAAGGTTCTGCGTGCTGGTTGATCTCTACCATCATTCATTCTGCGGAGCAACTTACTATCATTGATCTTGAAACAGTACAAAGGTAAAACATAAAGCTGTGAAGTTGGACATAAAAAACGCAGACTTTCCGCTGGGTCCTCTTCTCGCTGGTGCATCATTCGTCCCTCATTCCCCAATCTCATTTTCACTTTTGACGTACTATGGCTTTTTGCAGGAATCTAGATCTATTGTATATCTTGGAGTCCAGAGTCTGCAGACTCAGCCGGAGCAAATCATGATTCACATTGTCTGTCTTTCTCTAGTATCCAACTACCATGGGTTAATACCACTCAATAGTCGGCACTAGGACCTCTTTCACAGTATCTCCCAGGACGAACGTTGTCAAAACTTGGATTCAAGTTCAATCTCTGGCGTTCAAAAAAAAAGACTGGCAGACTAAGCTAAAGCGCGTACGCTCTGTCTCTTTATGTATGTTTCTTCTACACGGAGGCGAACGAATGAATCCATGGACTCGCTCAAATCAAAGCGCCCAAACGTGAACCTCCGGCTTGGCTCATGCACGGAGAGACCTGCACCATTCGTACACGTTACCCCGACGGACCGCTGTATCACAGTTCGTCGTAGACTTCATCCTGCCCATGCCTTAATTTTACGGCTCGCTTATTCGATCTAGCGACGAAAATAGGAAGAGAAAAAGGACAAAAGACTAGGGATATGTTCAGACTAGCAGCGCGAGGGTACGAGAAACGGGTACATATTCAAACAGAACATTGCGATGAGTAAAGATGCAGCTGCTATAGAATGAGAATGAACCCAAACCGGAGAGAGAAACCAGGCACGATGGGCGTGATATACATACGACATATCACGGATAATGAGAGAGAGAGGGGGGGGGGGCAGGTTGTGTGTGTGTCGTAATATCGAAATTTGACGAGATAGGGATACATTATTATTGACCACCTGGATGAATGGGCCACGCCACGATACCAGGTTGTGTTCGGGCAGGAAAATATTTAGAAGGATTGTGAGGCCATTAAAAAAGTCACGAGTGACTCAAGCGGTGTATACTGTATGCGGACAGTAGGTTGTCGAAGGCTGAGAGCTGAGAGAAGCCTTATGTTCCTTTAGTCGTTCCATGTGGGAAGGATAGTACGTTCGATGATTTTGCTTGTGGGGAAACACCAGTCAAAGGCGAAAGCCAAAAAGAGGACTTAAAAGGACGATGAGAATCAAGGAGCGGTGGATTTTGAAGAATGGAACACGCTTAGAACAGGCGTGAATTTCGTGGTGAATCAATGTCGTTAAAATTGAGGAATGCGATGAATGGCCGATGATAATGGAAAGCAGCAATGGAATCGACCAGAGAAATCGTGGATCATGATGGCGATGGGGTTGATTTAGTCCGAAAAGCGCTGGAGCATCTTCTGAAGCTGTTGACACTCGACCAAAACACGCGGAAAGGATAATTTCCGTAGCTGCTCCAGCCTTTCTACACCTCTAGCGAATGTGATCAGAGTATTGACGTCCGACGCTAACCTGAGCTCGACGGGCGTCACCGGACAAGCAATATCAATCGATTGAAGCCCACGCGCTCTTTTCAGAGCGACCAGAACCTGTTCAACGTCTTTCAAGACGACAAAAGGAATGCTTATGCCTTCTAGGTCAGCTGCATTGAAAAGAAGCTTTTATAGGTATTGCAACTGATAGGAAGAACTCGCAGACCCCTCCTGCTCGTGAAGAGTGCTTGTAGCGAGAAGGCATATGACTCGGAGATTCTCTAGGCGTAGAATTTGTCTCACAGATTCGGATGATAGTTCATTGACGCGAATCTGAGCAAGATAGCTTAACAAAGGTGCATGCTCGCGGCTAGTGGAGTTATATTGAATAGTGTGGGTGGTCTCAAGGCCCCACTGGGAGGCCACAATTCGAAAAGCGAAAAACTTGACGCGAGGAAAGTCTTGTACGAGCTGAGGTTCCCACCCCCAATTCCAGCTGCTTTCGTAGGAGTTCACGATTATACCACCGAGGTTCTGGATGCGTTTCATCTCCGCTGTGATCTTGGCAATTCGGGCATTTCTAGACGCTGGTTCTTGCTCGTGCCCAATAATTCTTTTTCCAAATGAAATTGGAGTACCCCAAGGCACGTCCCTAAAAATGCTGGACGACATGAAGGTGGAGTCTCCAATGGTGGTGATGAAATCGGGAAGACTAATAGTATGTTGATGGATGATGGGGTGGATTAGATGATTATTTGAGTATGACATTGATATTTGGAGATGGCGAAAAAAGGATAACGGGGGTCGTAAGAAAAGAGAGAAGAGCGGGTTACAGTGAAATTTTCATCCTCCTTTTATAGCCGCCTGATATTGACAAAGCGTTTGCCTGGTCAGTGAGGACAATGAACGTTGCAGCTTTGATTCCGAGGCAGAGGATGCTACGGAAAAAGCTCAGCAATATAAATAACCTGCTCCCGATTCCATCAGGAATTTTGAGAAGTAGTACAGCCACGGAGCCCGATGACCTAGAAATACGTGTCGACTACGTATGGTAAAAAGAATATGTCAGATTAGAGAGTCAATACAGGTCCGAGGACAGAACGCACCGCGCAATAGACAATTCAAATTCAAAGCAATAGATGTCTCGACCAACGATCTCTCCCACACTCATTATACGGAAATTGTTCCGACGATGAGACATTTAGAAGACCATAAGATTTGGGCTCTCCGAGGCAAGATCTTTGTTCCTGTATTTCTTGATTGCGTCCCCTTCGAGGACGAGTATAGTGCAATTGGATAAAATGGTTTCTCCACGCACTTGCGCAACAATCGTTCAGGTATTGAAGAATGTCTCGAATCGCGCTTTGTTATCATGCTTTGCCAGATAATTATCAAGTAATTCTTTTTTGAAAACTCGTGCGTGCAACGCAAGTGGGAAGTTGATCCGCATGAACACTTTGATAACATATTTCTAACGCTCCTACAGTCCAGTCAATCAAACTGGTATAAAATAAGCTCAGATAAGCAGTAAACACATACTTCTGTGAACATAAAATGCCTTATTATATCCCTATAACACTTGAGTTCTTGTTGGCAAGACTTATTCAAAGCTCCCATGAAGTCAGAAACTTCAAATGGTCCCCAAGTCCGGTGAACTAATCCATGCGCCGAGGCTGCGATTTCGCGTGAAGAATTCATACATCACGGCTGGAATATATTCGTAATACTCCTGCACATACAAGCTCAAGCATAAAAGGACCACCGAGCAATCGAGAATGCTCCTTGATCAAGTGGTTCAAACTTCAGCCAACAGCTTCAAGTTGATTCAAGTGTCGTCCCGTCGTTGCCCTCGGTCACGAAGAGATGAAATGCCGCAGTTGGGGCACTGTATGCACCCAGAGTAGATAGTGTATGGGATTGAGTGTATGGAGAATGTCATGACATAATAATGAGGTTCAAGGACGGCGAGTACAAAAACGTCGTGAACGTCTGCGATCACTGTCGTCAACCGTGGGAATTATTCCTTTTTCAGTGATCATCACACCCTATTCATCAAGCTCGACTAGGACACCGTCTAGTAGGGTTTATGGATATGATTTTGAATCTAATAATACAAACATGGTTGTGGAACACGGTAGCAGCGCATACTACAGAATAAAGATAAATTGAAAGTTCGGTAACTTTTTTGGCTGTCCGAAGGGCCAATTCATGCAACTTGTGCTGGCAGGCCGCAGGCCTTCCATCGCTTTAGACATAGCTGGGGTATGATCGAGTAAATTTCTTCGTTACACTCTGTGCCTACTAAAAATCGTAGGAAACGCTACAGCAGGCGAGGAAGGGACAATGTGTTGCAGCAGCCGGGCCAGAACGTCCTCGATGTCGACCAGCCGACAGAAAAAGCAGAAAGGTATAGTGTCCTTCTTGAGGCGTTGGGCCCTCCAAAAAAAAAGGACTTGAGGAGCTCAAGGTTGTCTGCCAGGGTAAATGTTTGTATTGATGGGAAATGAGAAGCTTTTCTGAGTTGCGGAAGGCGTAAAAATTGGTTCATAGTTTGGTACTAAGAGAGTTGCTTTGGGAGCCATGTCAATGACGTGGTCGTCAATTGGGCCTTGCATCCTTCCTGGATAGTAGTGGATGTTAGTGGCTAGAGAAATAAAGTGACTGGTCTCAACTTACCTCGTTATAAGAGCAATGTATCTGACAAACCACTGAGAATGGGACACAAATAAGTACGGCCTAACGAGAAAGGTTCGTTTTCAAGCCATTCTAGGATGCGAGTAGTAGGCCATGTCCCCTCCCATCGTGAAAAGTAAAGACGCAATAAAGCTTCGGGAATGGGACCAAGAATGCACTTGAACAATGGTAAAGGGAAAACCCTCTTGTCAGCAAATGCGATCCATGGGAAAGTTATGTCCTGCGCAATTCCAAAGCGTCAGATTACAAATTTCTTGGAGGAAGAGCAGTCTGGACATTCAGAAGCGGCGCCTGAATGTATTTTGCGAGATTCCATTACTTCTTGACGTGCTGTGCTCCTTCTCCCGAATCGTGATTGTTGTTTGTCCAGTCAATTTTTCTTACGAGAACTTTCTTGATTGTGTTGCCTCGGACATTACTTGACAGAAAAATGAATATTAGCATGACCCAGAAAAGAGCTCTATTCGCTTCTGACGCGTCCATGTGCAGGAGTCGGGGATAGCCCATGACGGCCGAATAACGCTTTGCATAGGCGTCAATAAATTTCCTATAATTGGTTAGAGGGGCCTTTATTCCTTTCCCACCAAATTGCTCCGAGAAAAAGCTGTACAAGGATTAAATATTAACCAAGGATCCAGAGATAGACCCTCGGTATAGAGCCAGTTACTGAGATAGTGCTGATTAGATCTGTAATAGCAGAAGCACGTAAAAGGAAAGAGACGCACCTAAGGCTACAAAAAACCGCCGCACACTCTTGTCTCCAGCGGAACACTAGCACACTTCGTTGGAAAATCATTGTAATTCCAGAGGGCATTCTTTAGACGCCTTCTCATCAACTTCCAATTGTTTTCAGACATGAAGTCTGTGCATAGTCAATCTAGTATCAACGTGTTTTGAAAAGCTAGAAGGATAGCGGGGCAAACAAGTTAGAACAAAGATCTGAACGACGAACGAGCCGCGGCGTTGACCGTGGGAAGACAGGGACAAGTCACAGCCACAGAGCCATCGTCAGCGACGTCAAGGCTGCAGGGCAGATTGTGCTCACTGCTGTGAGTACTGAGCAGGGCGTGTCCGTGAAGAGCTAGAGTGATTGAAAATTATCTTGACTGCTTATTGGCAAATATAATTAAACAGATTGCGGTAACACACAGCTATGACGGATTTATTTAAAAACATACACGACGAAATGGGGTATAAAGATGAAATGACTCTCCAGAATAAAGATGAAAAAATAGAACCTGTGAAATGAAAGGTGAAGAGATTTTGACTCGGAAACGATAATCAGGAAGGAAAGATTCTCTAAAATAGTAAAGTAATTCTAATAACGTTGAAGAGAGATGGAGAAAGCCTAGAAATTGGGCCTGAGGAGGATACTAGGCGCGCACGCGAAAGGGTGTGTAAACGAATTAGATGTTTGAGCCGGTATTGTAGCAAACAGGAATTCATGATTGGACAACGGATCGAATGTAGTTGGGGTCAGAGACGTGTTTAACTGCGGGAAAACGTCGACAGATTATTGCGGGCGTTGCGCTCGTAGAACATGCGGAGGAGCAACTCTTGCAGGAGGTCGAAGTTTTCCAAGTTATAAGGAACGATAAGTTTCCGGAGGTGCACCAGCCCTTCTATCCCTTTGGTGGTGTTTATCAGCATCCTGAAGTCGGATGCCAGACTGAAGTCGGACTCCGTTATCGGGGCACCCACTTCGAGGGATCGAAGTCTCGTGGAGCCCTGCATCGCAGTGAACACTATCTCGGCGTCGTCCAGTAATGCGAATGGCATGATGATCTTCTCGAAATTTCCATTCCGTAAGAGGGCCTGCACGAGTTGACGTTGGTAAGAGCCCACAGGGTCTCTCAAAGGGGTAAGGGGAGGAAGGAGGTGTAGAGCTTGAATGCCGTCTCTCGTGTTATTCAAAATGCGGCCGACAGACGCGTAGTCGACACAATCGACAGGGATTTTTGCGACAGAAGAAACAGAGTGAGGTCGTCCAGGAAAATCACAATATCTGTAAACGATTTCGAGTGGTGCTGTGATGGAAACAAAGCGAAACACAAAGAGATAAGCGTCGCGTAGATGGTGTCGAATCTGTTGTTCCCAATTTGGCACCCAAACCTCATCGTAGGCGCTGAGAACTATGCCCGCTAAATTGGGTACAAGGGACATAGAGTTTATAAACCCCATCACTTGCGCAGTGGTGGCTGCAGGTCCCAACTCGTTCCCAACTACCAGCTCGCAGAATTCGTGCTCTGGGCTCACGAGGAAATCGTTCAGCACGTTACGTACGCTGAAAGACGCCTCCCCTATACTGAATCTATTATGTGGGAGGCCGATCGTGTATCTTTGGAAGGGTGTTGTGATTGTAGCTTGCATCTTTCAGAAGGCTCGTGGGTGTGGATTCAGTAAATATAGGGTGATGAGGGACACCTGTACGTGGTAGATAGAAATGAAAGTAGGAAAGGTGCGCCGAGAGTCCCTCGCTTTTATATGACGCGACTGGATCCAACAAAGCGTTAGAACTTGCAGCAAAGCAGCAGCAGCAGTGGCTTTCAGATCGAGTACGCGACGGATAAGGTTCAATGTCTTAGGATATGAATAGTCCATGACTATTCTTCCTTTAGAAAAAATGGAGACGCGGGACAGCCTTGATAGTAGGGACTCGATGACCCAACTTTACTTGCCGACTAGAAATATTTTTACTAAACAATGCGCCCAATAAGTATAGCTATGCTGAAAGGAACTTACCGCATGAAAGCAAAGCGCGAGTTCGGCGGGCTTGCGCACCAGAAACGACTCAGACTTAGCTGGTGGAAAAAAAAGTTGTCATTTCTTTTTTCCCTAAATAAAAAACGACGCAAAGCGCTGGTGCTATGCAGCCCCGAGTCAGGGATCGTCGATTTATTCCTTCGTATATTGGTGCACATGCACTCATAAAAGACGACTGCAGGGCATAGCATTATTCAGATCTGGGTCACAGATCTATACCATTCTAACACAGCAGATTTTGGGAAGGACGCTGAGAAAGGCGTCAAGAGGGATATGTATAGGGACTGGTCAACCAGGATTTCTCCTGATGGCGTGATCCAGAGTCGAAAGTGAACGCTGTCTTTCGAAATTTGGCAATATATACATGAAGGGGTCACAATCTTGATGTACCAGGAGAAAAAAGCGGCGTATATTCCAAATTAATGACTGGAATATTCTCCAATGTCTTCATCCCATTCCTAAGGATATAATTAATTGAGTTATAACGGTTCGAAGAAGGCGTACATACGGATGGATGGGCTAAAATAAACTTCTGCATAAGATCCTTGCACTCTTGATTATCCAGCACGACCACCTCAGTCCCTCGTTCTTGAAGCAGCGATTCTTCGCCCATGAAAGTCGTGTTTTCGCCTATAACGACTCGCGGAATCTTGTACAACAGAATTGCACCACTGCACATGCTACAAGGGCTAGATAGTTTGTGTTAACGGTCTTCTATAAATGTACGGAGCGGGTTGTCCAAACCTCAATGTCGTATACTGAAGAGAGAAGGACATGGGTTACAGGTTAGACGTGCGACACCGAAATACAAAACACACTCACGAGAGTTGCCTTTCGATAGACGTCCGCCCTCAAGCGACCAACATTTTCCAACATAGAAATTTCACCATGCAGAGTGGGCGAAGATTTTTGGATCCTTTCGTTATGCCCAAAACCAAGTACTTTGTATCCATTGGGTTCCTGTTCATCCAATATGATCAAGCATGACCCTATGGGAATCCCATTCCGCTCAAAACTGATTCGAGCCTCTTTGAGAGCAATTTCGAGACCGTTTTCGTCCGCCTTCTTCCAGTTTACTGACATTGTGATAAATAATTAAAATGGTTGATAGGATGGGGGCGATCATCATTGTGGGAGTAGGAAGAATAAGAACCTTCGCAAATACTCCCAATACAGTGATGCCGTCGTCGACCGTGGGAAGTTTTTCCATAATGCATGTTGTTTAAATTCTTGGAATAGTGAGGGAAAACAGTATGGTAGAAATGGCGTGCGATCGATTGACATGTGTGCCTCAAAAATATATAACACTAGTAGTATGTTACGATAGATCATAAAACCAAAAAAAATATATAGACGCATGTAAATAAATCGTGCTTCCGCTCCTCGACGAATCATATAGAACTAGCCGAAACAACTTGGTAGTTGACAGGTACACAAAAATATGGTGAAGAAAGAGAAAGAGATGTATGTTACAGCGGTTGGGAGAGATGAGTGGACGAACGACCAAGAATACAGACAAGGCGGAACGGATTTATATCTTCATGAAAGTAAACATGGTTCAGAGGTGGAAGGTGCAGGCGCGATGGCTTGAAGCGCTAGATAGATAGCTTCACTAATGTCATGTTCTGTGAGACAATTTTGATGAGAAACGGCTGTGGATAGTGATCCCAAAAAGAGATCAGTTTGTACAACTTAAGAATTGAAATAACTCGTACCTACTTGAGATTCTTGCCCGTCCTCCTCTTCGCTTGCCTCCAACGACGTAAGCGGGGATAGACTTCGCAATAAATCATCATCATCATCCAGCTCTTCTGAGGGTCTTCTTTTCTTGATCTTGTATTGTAGAAAAAATCGGGAGCCCACGAAAAGCCGCCCGCTTGCACGAATATCCGCTGTGGTGGGTTGAGCTGACTTCGTAACAGGATTGAGGAGCTTGACTTTCGGACGTCGACCAAGACCCCAACTTCCCTGTATAGTGCCAATAAAGACCCGTTTTTGCTTTGTCCCCAGCCTCCGTAGGACGACAGCCTGCGGAAGATGATCAATCTTAGCGAAGACCACTTGAGGGTCGCCATCTCCACTGGTAGGCGTAGCGAAAGTTGGTCCTATTTTCCTTCCTTCCATATCATACATCGTCGCCCAATACCTTGCGGTCTGCGGAATAGCAACAGGTTCGCTTGGAGCAATGTGTTTTTGGACTCTCTTTTCCGAACTGACAACAAGGTTCGGACGATGGCCAGGCGGACGACTTCTATTCGCTCCGCGACTCGATACGTATACCTCTCTGCGTTTAGCACAGCAGCTCGTGCAATTACAGAATTTTTTGCAATATGGGCAATCATCGACCTTTTTGTCATAGGAGAAGGTTTTAGTAGGATACCTATTCGAATAAACAAACAAACAATAAGTAAACCAAAGACACAGAATCGCAGAATCTCAGGAATAAAAGCGCCCTACCTCACAGTGAGACAGCGGATGCAAAACATTTTGGTACATGCGCAGTACAGCTTCAAAAGATTAGTCTTGCGCCTGCACTGATGACAGTAAGCGGAAGAAAGATCGGGTGTGGTTGGCCATGGCCCACTAATGCTCAATTTGGGCGGCAGATTGATTTCTTGAGATGGCTTAAGAGCAGGTTGAAGCGGGCCTTCAGTAGCTTTCCGATAACGAACGACAATCTCCGGCTCGATCTGCCCTCTACGAGAGGCGCCGCCTTCCGAAGTAGGACTCGTCGGTACATATTCGCTGCTCGTACTAGTCCTTCTGGAAGTGTTCAAAACGTGCAAGTGGCCGTTTGAAGGTCCTGTACTTCGTTTACTGGAGCCCGGCAGGTGAAATGGAGCCTTCTTCGTAATACCGCCTTTATGAAATCTTAAGTTAGTCGAAGGGACCATATCAGGGAATAAACGAGGTGCGATGCGACGTTGGGGTCTCCGTTCCATTGTACCGATGACGGAAGGCGACCGTTTTCGTTTCAGGGGAGAAAATGCCGCAGGAGGATTAGTGTCATCTAATTTTTTTTCAACAACTTGTGACGGCGCTCTCGAACTGGACGAAGACGAAGAAGAGGAGTAATCTACAGTCGGAATTGGTATCCGTAAGCTGGGTTTCTCCTTGTACTTTACGGCGCTTGTGGAAGTTGATTCAGGTTCGGACTGAGCTCCAAATTCAGACTCGAAAAATTCGGGATCCGTAGAAAGACCTCCTAGTAAAGTAGGATCTACGGTATCGATCTGGTAATGGATGCGATCTTCCGAAATATTTGGCCAGGAGTAAGTACGATCCTGCCGCGAAATTAGGCCGTCATCATCATCACCGACTTGTGAGTAAAGTTCACTGCCAGCGGCATCGCCCACAACTAAAGAGTCTTCAAGAAATATATCCATCAAATCAGGATCTGTGCCAGCCCTGACATCACCTGCAAGATTGCGTGAAGGTGATTCTATCGACGCATGGTAGGATGCGGAAGATTTACGGTTGGAAGGGGGAGAATGACCAAAATTATGTATGAAAATGTCAAGATTGTTAGGGTCGCGCACATGCTCAACGGAAAGGAAAGGGTGAGATGTAGGCTGTGGAGGATGATAAGGGTATGCCAACGGCTGTGGTTGAGATGCTATTTCGAAAGGTTCAGGAGTAATGGCTTTGCGTTTCCCGAGAGCCTTTTCAGATGGATAAGCCGGAAAGAGGAGGTCAATTTCTGACTCAGCATGCGCCAAAGGAAGTAGGTGAGAGTGGGAGGTCGAAGTCGAAAGTGATGACGTTGCAGTAGCAATAGGCGAAGGACGGGGTAAGGATGAGGGGATAGGTCTGCCAGTCTTTGAAGCAGCTTTCTGCACATTAGATTTTCTCCGCTTCAGAATTTGAGCAGCTAGATCAATTCTGGGCGGTGCAACCACTGGAGCCTCGGCTGGGGTTTCTACAAATTCGACTTCATCGTCTGAATCCTCAACTTCATCTACCTCTGGCTTTGGTTCCCATAAAGACGAGACTGGTGTTCCAAGAGATATTTCGGCCGGTTCGATGGTCGACGGACAAGATACCCTAAGAAACCATGGCGCCTCATTTTCCTGTTGGTAGGTGGCTTTAGGTGCCAAAGAACTCGTGGGAATTGGTGTTTCGCGGTAGGCTGTGGTCCCAAGCAAACGGGTGTTACGAAACAGAACTTGCGAGTCCACCGGTACGACAGACTCGAGCACAATTATTGTTCGCTCGCTTTCTGTATCGTAATCTGGAGGGGGTAGAGGTGGTGGTTTAGACTTCACAGCAACAGGCATTTCCACGTCCGACAACGTAAGGTCAATGTGAACTGGGCGTGTCGTGGGTTTCTTCTTGAGAACTTCCTTGACATTCCCTTCCGCACTCTTATGTTTCTTCCGAGCTTTCTTGCTTGTAGCCATAGAGGGCCTCGACTCTACGGGCAACCTTGAAGGCCCTGGTGTGGCGTTCTTTGGCTTGACTTGCAGTGGATGATTTGTCTTCTTCTTGTCGACTACATGGATGGGCAACGTTCCAAGACTTTCATTATTATCCATAGACGCTTGCAGAGCATCTCCGAGAGATTGATGAACGCGGGTGCCTGCCTTGGACATTGGAATCGATTTCCTTTGTCGATTAGGTGGAAATATTCGTTTATATTCGGTCCTTAGATTTTTCAATGAAGGTACTTCGACGTGGGACATTATACGCCTTTTCCGAGTAGGCTTCGCCTGACGTGGTGGCTCTGGAGTGAAAAGGCGCTCTACCGATTTACATCTATCGAAAGGCGGTGGAGTAAAGAGCGAATCGAAGTCCGGTGAAATGGTAGGACTTGGTGGATTCTGCTAATTGATCAATTGATAACTTGACAGGACAAAGGGAATAGACCTACAGTATGCGAGCGACTTGCCGTCTTAAATGGAGGCAAAATCTTTTTAGATGCTATGAAATAACGGCAAAATAAATGCGACGTATGCGACGTACTAGATCCTTGGCCATATCATCCGTATCAACATCTGCTTCGCCTTCGGCAGCTGTGGAATGTACAGAGATGGCTTCGTGACGACTTCCCATAGCCAACTGAGAATGATTTGGCATGGTGTCTTGCACTGAGAATGACTTCCAAGCACTATTTATTCCTTTTGACGCGTGATAAGCGTGAAGAGGGGAGTCTAAAATTGGGATAAAGACACGTCCCTCATTCTGTGCTTCGCCCGACGCGTCTAGAGCGGTGCTGGTCGTAATCACAGAGAGCTAAGGAGGCCAATTCAGCCCCTTTCGGGTACAAAAAGGGTAGAAATAATATTCACGCGAGGACTTGAGAGCTGAATTTCATTCTGCTTATGCTCTGCCACTTCCGTTACAGACGTTGATTGTACCTGCGGAGAAGATCCAACACCACCGATAAATATAAGATGAAAGATATTGATGTTGACGACATACCAGTAGTTTCTCCATGTTTTCAGGTATCTCTCCCTCATAAACATTACCCAGGGCCTGAACACCTATATCCACGTCCATTTTCTCATTAGGACTGCAATTGCTCGGGGATTGTCCTGGCGGCAAACTTGTGCTCGAAGAAGGCGGATAACTAGCCGTCTCTTGTGGAACATCCCGTATACTTCCATCCCAGTTGGCCAGTGTATAGCTTTTTATCATCTCGGACGAAGAAAGTGAAAAACAAAGAAGATATGTGAAGAAATCATGAATCCATGAAGGCTCGGGACGAAAGTGTAAATGTCATGGGAGCATCCAATTTGGGCCGCAGGCAGAAACAGATTACATAATAATCACAAGTCACATTTAGCCGAGTTTAAATCAAATTGAAGTTCTCGAAGTTCTTGAACGCGAGTCCAACTTGTCCGTGGTCCAGCACAATGCACACAGCAAAAATTCTCAAACTTTCAATTTATTTCATGCTACATATATAATGGACGTCAAAATTTTAAAGCCAAAGCGCGTAGCGAACGTCAAACCAAGAAAGGTAGAGGTAAATCATGTACTAAGGTAAAGAAAGCGACAATATCCGATTTGAAGGTGGACAGATGGAATGGCATAGTTAATGTCCAAGCGTCCGGCTTCATTATCGTCCCCAGGACAAGCCATTATGATACTATAAATCTATGAAATTAGAGAGACCAAGAGATTGAGGCTCCAAAGTCAAAACTCAAAAGATTAGGACAGTAAGTGCTCAACAGTCAGATCTCGCTTGTAGTGATTAAATAATAAATTATGAGATCGGGAGCCACATATGAAGGAGACAAAGGAAGTAATCAGAAAGGTTTCTTGTATCTTGGTGCTGCCATTCTCCCGTACACCGATCCGTCGCTGGTGAATAAACCTTAGCCATTCCGCATTATTTTGCAAATTTTGAAAGAGCCTTTATCATAGGAGGGCTCCCACCTTTCTCGGTAATTCCTTCCCAAAACCATCTTCGGCTTCGTTCCCGTGCCAACCTCAGCTGTCTTTTTTTTAACTCATTATTGTCGTCGGTCGGTGGACGGCCGAGGGCATGAGTTGAGTATGACGAGTCGACCGGCCACTGTACTAATGATGCTTGTAGCTGAAGATACACTGGCGAAGTAACTTGCCGCTTGTTGTTTTATGACGGATTATTTTCTGTTATAAAATTAATCATTATTTCTGGTCAATAACTTCCCGTTTTGGGATCCACCGGTTACTTGGCCTAGTCCGAGCCATAATGTACGCGAGTCGTTGGACGCGTCTGTCACGTGCAGACGCGTTGCCCTTGTTTCTAAGTCTTAAGTATCATAACTTTAAGTCCGGACGTCTTTTTCCCGGGGATAGTTATTGGAAGAAAAAATGTTCCCAGCTTCTCTTTTCCCTATTTATTGACTTCGGACCTTTTCCCCTACATTTTTATATGTCCGGAAAACATACATACAAAGGAAAAAGTAAACATCTATCAAATTACTCAAAAAAAAATCAAAATCAAAATCAAAAAAAGAGGTTGCCATCGGAGGGGCGACGAAACAAATTTCTTAGTGCCTTCCTATTTGCTTGACCTTGATAATTTTCTGTCCTAAAGTAACATATTATTACGCATTATCGTTTAGTTTCCTTGTTCAACAAGTGGGGTCCTGGTACATTTCATGGATCCAGTTCTACATCTACATCTACATCTTCCGGCCTGAATGAGCGATTCTTTCGTTACTGGTGCTCCATACCAGGTTCTTGTTTCAGGCTTTATTCTCAGCGAAGAGAAGCCCGTTGTGCGAGGACAGCTTTTAAGAACATGCTTATATTTAACTTGTCCCCCACATATTGGAAGAGTGCCGTAAATGTAATCATCTAAGTCAATCATAGGATACGCTATAAACTTATAGCACATCACATCTTCTTTGATGATTGTTGTATCCTGACATGCTCACGGGACCGACTATGCATCAGGTCGCCTCTCTTCTAGTGGTGTAATTTGGCATGGTTTCAATACCTAGGACGGCCAATAATACCAACTTGTGTTCATTGGCCTGCGTGACCTTAAAGGTCCACTAGCAAGCTCCAGTGCAATGCGCATGATTCTGGAGCTTTCCATCTTCTTACTCCCATCTCGGCGTATGATACCCAATAGCCCATGGCATGCTTATAAAAGCTCTGCCTGACCTCGTATAGCATAATTTATCGTCGAGATGAGATACGTTTTTACTCTAATTTCTTTAGTCTCTCTGTTCGGAAGTGTTCTCCCGTCTCCCTTCGCATCCGGTATTTGCCAACTTCTAGCGAGATGATTTACCGACGTTTACCTACTGATTTCAGAGACTATCTGCCCGGGCGAATCTGAGGTTCTCTGGGATACCTACATCGGTAAAGATCACAATGTTAAGATGACTACCCTTTCCTGTTCGCCGTTGAGCAGGAATGTCGTCGAACCGCCACCTCATTTACTCGAACGGCAAACTACCACCACCCCGTTGAATGTGTGTGGGGCAAAATGTAAGTTCCTCACAGATTTTCTATAGCGTTATCTTTATTAAAGACAAACAGGCAACACAAATTGTTTCTTACCTGCCGGGGGAGGTCCAGACCCCAATGATTGCCATGTCATAACGGATGCCCTAAAATTTGAGGCTCAGAACACTGGTATGAATCTATGACTTCTGCAGCCACGTCCTTGGTACCGGTTTAGTAACTCAGTCTGTCATGGGTTAGGTGCCATATTCGTGATACCCAATGGAAACTCCACGGTAAGCCTCATGTTCTGCGCTTTATGAGAGATGAATGTTCCTCCTGCTAAGAGCTCGTGGCTTGACAGACGAACGCTACGAACCCCGTCGTGCTGCAGTTCAGCAGCTGCAAGACTTTTTTCCTGAACCAGGACCTTGGTCCGCTAGCATACTGTCGTACAGATTGGGTGTGTGCCTACATGAAGTATTGCAATGTATTAACGCTAAGTGAATTAAACGCCCATTTTTCAGGCGTCTCTCGTCGATATCATAGCACTCAACTGTCAAGCTACGCAGAATGCTCACGGAGGCAATTGTGTGGCTGCTGACCAGAGATGGTTTGTTCAGTACGTCTCACTCGAGCGAGCCTGTGTGGAAGGTGCTAAATATCATATTTTAGAGTTCAAACTGCATAACGGGGCAAGCCAGATGAGAAGCGCTGAGGAGATATTTTTTGACGCCGAAATTTGGAGAACAAGGACATTTAGATTGTTGTTTTTTTTTGTATTTTATAGCACCACCCCGTTATCACTATTTTGACCCGTCAGAGTTGAAAGTAGGACAATTTTAACAGACTTTTCATGTACATCGATCTGGGACCACATCGTATCTATGAACCTTTGACCTTTTACCGAAGTATTCCACGGGATCGAGTAACTGTTCATCGACATTAAGTCCATTTAAGCAACAATGGTTGGTTGAGATTCGCATTAACGGCTGACGCCACCAGCTTGCCTTGCTGCGAAGAGTAGGTCCAATTCTTGGTGACCTTTCCATTGATCGAGACAGACTTCGGTTTGGATCCAACTCCAAGAACAGTGATATCCTGAAGTGCTTGTGTAACCTGGAAAGGCCCTTGACCGTTTATCGTTATTTGATTCTTCGTGGCTACAAATCCCAAGGTTCGACTGGGCCCTGGAGGATTGCTTATTCCATCATCAATGTACGCATCCCCTTGGGCAACTCCCTTAGATGTCAACGACACAAGGAGGGAGAATGGACCCTGTCGTGTCTCTTCGACGGTGTACGCCGGCTTTGCATGGAGTAGGATTGCAGATCCATCGCGGATGTGAACGTTGATGTGGCCAAGGGGTGCAGATAAGGTGGTCAGTGCTCCAGGGATACTCTTAACGACATCGTAGGTGTACCAGTCGCGCCAAACGACATTCCCTCGTCCCGGGAACAGACCTGAAATTTGCACAATCAACTTCTGTTTGATAGATGGATGGGGTGGAGTAAAGGGGATACTTACCAGAGACGGTAGAGACGTTAGGACTTAGCACAGGCGTTACCAGGATATCCCTGCCGACCAAAAATTGGCTGTCAACAGAAAATAGTTCCGGCTCATCGGGGAACTCATAGAATAGCGCCCGTATAGGAGGGGTGCCGCTTGTCGAGGAATTTGCAAAGAGCGTGTACTAGATATTTATCGCTCTTCAGTTCCGCGCATCATGTCAAAAAAGGTAAGGTTATAATATAAACCCACCCAGTACGGAAGCAAAGAGTATCGAATGGCAATGGCCGTCCGTGATGCATTTGCGACACTGTCCCATCGATAGGGTTCTTGTGATATCGCTCCTTTAATATTGTGATTACGGAAGAACGGAGTGAACGCGGAGAGCTGCATCCAACGATTGCATAATTCTTCATCAGTATTTCCATCTGAAATTGAGCAAGAAGGTTTGTCAATAAACCTCGGATGAAGCACGGGTCCAATTTAGACGCACTAAAACCACAAGTATCTGCCCCAACGAATGGGATCTGGAACAGCTGGAATTGCAAAATGCCCTGATTTGGAATAGTAAGATAAGAAACAAAAAGAATCACGCTGCGGGCGTTTCTCTTACTGATATACTGTGCCGGAGGTACGACCACAAACTGAAGTTGTCCCCCAGCTAAGAGAGTCATGAGAACAGAGATTACGAAAAAAAAAAAACTTCTGTGAGATAAGAACATACCCAGTGCCCTGTCCATTTCCCAGAAGATGCGAAGGTCGAACGACTAATTATGAACGGCCTTTGCTTGGGGAGAATCTGCTGCAGTGCAAGATGGGTAGCCTTTTCCTCCATCAAACCCCAGATGTTGTGTACATCCAATTCAGCCTGACCATCGGCATGCGTAGCGTTTGTGGCCAATGCGTGTATAGAGAGTCGCCCGTTCCCTTGAGCACAGCTTAAGAAGAATCTCGTAAATCCCAACCGCAAAGACCGCACTTACCGTTGTGAATTGCATAAGGCGGCTCGTTCAAATCGACGTCCTTCTGTTTGCCAGCTCCAAGACCGCGCCTTTCCAGGTTAACCGACGTTGTCAAACTGTCGAGCTGACACGTCAATGTACCGTTGACTGTGATATTCCCACTTGGTCCAGAGAGCGTCAAGTTATAGCTATAGCCATCTAGATCAGGAAAAATACGGTCAAAGAAAAAGAAAATCTCACCATTCTGGGTAGTCTACCAAAATGGTTATGAAAACGGTAAATAAAAGAAATACAAGTTGAGGAACATACCTAGAATGGGGTTTCCCGGCTCACCCGGGAGAATGAAGGGTACGCTGGTGTTGGTGAGATCTGCACCGGTGCCACTAAGGTGTAAGAGAAATAAAGGATAAATTCAGCGAGGGTCAAGAAGGACATGTTCCGAGCTGAAATTTACCATGAACCATCGCAGAAAGAGCTAGCTTCATTCATGTCAAGCCAGATACCAGAGTATTCCACTCCGGCGAGACTCCAGTTCCGAAGAGCATCTGTCCACCACTGCTGAGTGTTTTTCTGGAACCAATCTGGGAAAACCTAAGAAAAAAATATAAACCACCCGCGCTGGTGACGATCATATACCGGCGTCCGATACGACGTACCGTGTATCCTGGCCACACTTGCCCCACGTATTCTGAGCCATCTGGATTGGTGATGAACACTCCTCTGAAAGAGAACCGGATGAGTAAGAAACGTCGTCGGTAACCAGATTATGTGGTAACGGAGAGATGAAGGCTTACTGCTCAACTCCTTTGGTATAAGGATCATACTGTAGACATAAAAGGGATCAGCGACTTTGAAAGTTTATGCAACGACATGCGTGATTGACGTGGAGCAAAACGTGGAATGGGGGTGCAACTCAAGTGACTTACGACATCTGTGGAATTGACTTGTTTTGGGATCGCTGCATCAAGGATAGGGATATCTAAGGGATGAGATTGCCATCAGAACCTCCTGTCAGTACGCATAGCCTCGGAGAGAAAACCCACAATGCTGGTTGTTAGCTTTCTATATTTTTGGATAAAATGTCGGTTATAACAAGTCTACTATATAATAGATGAAGAAACCTACAAGCTCGCGAATAAACTGTCGCATTTCATCGCCAGGATAGCTGACAGGGTCACTAGTGAAGTCACGGACGGCGTGGTATAAATCGATATCATTCCACATAACTAGAAAGGGTCGCCAAGCGGAATCGTACGAGTATGAGTCATTGAAAAAGAAGAGCAGAATTAACGCTGACCTTCTAGAGGAATATTTGCTTCGCGCATTTTTGACACTTGGTCTCGCACGTCCGCAATATTTTCATATCCCCAGCTACAATTTCCTTTTGAGTTCAAACACGCTTTAACCTCAAAGAAAGAAAGAAGCAGACCGGCAAAGATGAAACCCAAAACCCCACATGGGCTGCCAGGTTGGAAATCCAACCAATTCTCCGTATTGTTCGATGACAGCATTGGGCGTGGGCCCGGAGAAAAAATAAAAGTCCAACACGCCACCAATCATTCTATACTCAATGACCGAGACATTGGCTGAGGGAGGTGTAGTTAGAAGAATATCGCCACCGGCGGCACTGATAACAAACAGCAATTTAATTAGCAGGGGGCTTCGAGGGGTTAACTTCGTCTACCAGATTTAAAGACCTACCTCAAAAGGAAAACGCCATGAGATTGAGAGGTGTTAGTCTTTGCATTGAAGCGGTGTTCCAAATAGATGGGATGGGAACCATAACTACATAAAGGACATTTGGTTAGCAAAGTCGCGTCGAAAAATTGTCGGAGGAATTAAGGAAACGCCATCACGTGATGGACGCGCCGCCTAAAATCTGGCAACACCAAATGAATTACGAAAATGACTGACATGTTTTCGTCGACTGGGTCGGCAATATCTCTTGCCCACATGGTCTGTACCGTGCCACCATTTGGCCCAATATCCCTTCGGTATCCTGAGCTTGCTACCACTTCACCCAATCCATATATATTGGTGTTGACAGGGAGAGCAGACGAGAGCTACGGACACTGGAATCAGTCAAACAAAAGTACGTCGCGACTGCAATGACGTACCTGAAGATATTGATCCTCAAATACAAGGGGAAACCCGTGCAGGGCTGTAGAGTTATCCTCCGGAATGAAGGGTGGGACTGGGGTCTTGGGAAGAGACGTAACTCTGGTGTCAAAAAGAGGGGCTGCATTTGGCTGAGACCGACGATTGATCCAAAAGGCGAACGGAGATTCATTATAATTAAAGACTAGATCTGAAGATTGTTTGAACGATTTCTTTGGCTGCGAGGGTCGTTCGATGACTGATTCGGGAATGGTGTATTGTTGATTCGCGGTATCAAATATATTAACATGAAGCCTGCCAGCTCACCGTTAACAAGAAAGTAAAATATGGTAATTATTACTTGCCTTGTGTTCGTCTCATATGTGACTTGAATGGTGAGGTCGGAGATGTCGTTTCCGAACGCGTTGCAGGGAGATCCAATCAAGGTTAAGCGTGCGGTAAGACCTACATTACTTTGGTTGATAGAAGCTAGCTTATAGCCTAGTAGTTTGTTGCGAGGAATGAGACCAAAAACCTAGATTACGAGACGTTGACTCACCATGACATTGGGTTATATCGAGGTTAGGTTTGCTGAGAATAGCAGTATTTCGGACTGAGGAGTCCAAGCTTGATGGTTCTGCCTGTGCAAGCAGCCCAGGAAGATGCAGGCTCCAGAATAGCCAACGCATGGCTCCTATCATGATTGAGAATAACGAAGAATCTTGCCAATGGATTGAAGACTTTTCCATGCGAGCTTTATAGCACCTTTGGGGTTGTCACCTGGCCTATGGAAAGCCGGACTATCACGCTCACTTTTGAGGTGATGTCACCAATTCCAAGAGTGTGTCGACAATTTGACACGGTACCGCGTGGAGAAGGTCTGCTGAGAACTGCAAAGTCGTTTAATCGGTGCTGCCAGTGGTTTTGATTATATGGAGACAGAAAAAACAAAAAGGCGTATCAGATTTTGTCAAGAAGTTCGAGAAAGCCGTGCTGGTCCTACAGAGCAATGGAATGCTTCGAGAATGAGACCTTGAGATGCAGGAATGATTCGTTATTAATTCATTTCTAATTCATTTCTGAGCCTGGGAACAAAAGGATTGATAAGCATTGGATCCAGTAAACGGCAAAAAAAGGACGTACTTAGTAAAGACTCCAACACCACAAACCGATATAGCTGAGTGTGGCCACTGTACTCACTGCAGGTACGGCATAGTTGAAAGGTACAATTTCTTTATCCCTCTCGTGTGGCAAAATGAGGCTCGTAGCAACTCAGGTTCCATGTGAGACAAAATCCGTATAAACCCCTACACAAGAATATGGACTTCGGACCTTCGTTATAGAACGGTTAATCGGAAACCCACAGAGATTTTTATGATTCGCGAAGAGTGGTTCGAAAAATAACAACAACACAACGGACATATCGGGGGCCGTGTCAATTGTCGGCATTGTCGGCATACTAAACTCCGCCATGGATTAATCACGCGATTGCATAGACTCGCGACCAGTACTAGTGCGTCCACCCTCCCTCGTCTCAGCGGAATCCACGGCGCATAGTGCTTAACAAATAGGGAGTGTAATCCATTCACAGTCGGGTCAGGGTAGCTCTGATGAGCTCCTTCGCCGGAGCGAAACCTGCGTACCCAACTGGCTGTCAATTCAAATCCCGATTAGGGATTCTCTTTTCTTATCTTCCGAGACAAATTACTGAATCCCGGTCGTTGTACTGTACATACAGAATGAACCACGAAGAATGACCTCGTCTCGGGTAACCGGATGTCGTCGACTGCACTTGTTCTGTGGAAAGGATAAAGGCAGCTCATCTTCCATAGAACAGGTCTTAGGCCCAACCAGCTCTACCTATGGGCGACCGGGTCATGCCAAGACGAGCCGAGTTGTGGTGGTTACGCATGTTTGGTCATTTGTCATGGTTTAGAGTTTTCCTAAGCTCCGACGGCCATCAAGCGGAACTCAATCGGACTACCAACAGGTAACGGTCGGTCACGAGCCTAGGGATTGCATTGTAAAACATATTACCTAACGCGCGTTTATTGTTCACCACAAGTTCACCACAATTTTTTCTTTCTATTTCACTTTATCTTGCATATGAGCCTCTGAGGCATTTAGAAATGCTTAGGAGAACCAGAGACGAACTTGAAGTATGCATTTCACGTCTCGATATCCAGATCGAGGCTCTCATGCAACGCGAGGTCCAGTTTCAACAAGTTATTGACGGCCTACAGAAGATGAAAGACGAAGTTACGAAGGAAAAAGAAGCTGTTAAAAGGGAGAAAAAGGAATTAGAAGATGAGAAGGAACCCATAAACTGGCTTCCAACGGAGTTACTTGGCCAAATTTTTCTTACGTTTGCAGATTCTGAGCACAACGATACGGACCACTGGCATGTGGCCCCAGTAGTTGTCTCCCATGTTTGTAGGAGATGGCGTACTATTGCATTATCGACCTCGAGATTGTGGAAGAAAGTTATACTTCAAGGTTTTAAGACTGGCAAAGCAGCAAGGGTTTTCATCGAACGATCCAGGAGTGCCTTGCTCGAGGTCGAATACTGCACTTTGGAGGACACAAGGCCAACAGAGGAATGCCAGGAAGTGATCGATATGGTATCACTTATGTCTCAACACTTCAACCGCATTGAATACCTTTCTATACAGTGTCGGGCGTCCGTAGCGACTACCTTCATTTTCCGTGCAATACAGAAACATCCACAGACACTACCTCGTTTAAAGCGACTCACCTATGCATTAACCACGAAGGACCCTTCCTTCCTTGAAGCACATAGGCTGCTTCATGGCTACTTTGCTGAAGTTTGGGAAGGACAAGCGCTTGAGTCTACTCCCAGCTCGATATCAACTCCTCTGCTTCATCTCAAAGTGGAAAGAATTCCTTTATACAATTTTGCGCCGAATTTCGTAGGCAACTTGCGATCTTTAGAAATCGCGTACACCTCCAGGATTGCACCAGCGAGGCATCGGTACTCCTTTAGAATGTCTGTCTTATGTCGCTTCCTGGAAGAAACCCCACTTCTGGAGGAATTAATCATTAACAACACTATACCTTTGTTCGACGTTTGCCCGATCAAGGGGGAAAGCATCGTACCTGACGGGAACGCACTACCATTTTTGAAGGAAATCAAAATTATCAAATTAAATCATCTCAAAGTCATAGACTGGACGTTCCCTTCGAGCATCGACATCCACCGATTTTTGGCCCTGTTCGAGCTCCCTGTCCTCGAAAAGCTCGATCTATGGGTCGAGGATAAAGTATCTGCAAGGGATGGTTTTGAACCACCTCGCTACTCCACCATATCCCTCAGTGCTTATACACGTGGTGCCATCACTTATCCTCGCTTGAAGGATGTCAGCCTGCAATGCAGTGGGACAGAAGAGGCCAGTGTCTGTGTATTGCGAAAGTACTCTCTACCAGCTCTCGAAAAAGTTGCTTTCACCAATTTAGATGCGGCAGCTCGGAAATCCGGTGAAGAATTACCGCCTTTGCCTATCTTTCCGCGCCTAGAATCCATTTTTCGTGACCCTCGCCTCCCATTCCTCACTCATCTCACGCTGTCTCATTTTAAACTTTGTCCAGAAGGATCTCGAGTGGATACTATGCTTGGCTACACGCCTTTTCTGACGTCTTTATCGTTTGATTCTTGCATTGGGGTCGGAAGGTTGATAGAGACTCTTCACGAGCGGCTATTTGGCCTCAATAGGACATATATAAGCGGCCGAGAAATCAAGGGGGCTTTAGGAACCGTTGGAAATGGCGTCAAAGTGTGTCCGAGACTGGAAGCCCTCTCGTTCTGGGGTTGCCAGGATTTGG
The DNA here is from genome assembly GCA_964017145.1 of Agrocybe praecox. Classification (NCBI taxonomy): domain Eukaryota; kingdom Fungi; phylum Basidiomycota; class Agaricomycetes; order Agaricales; family Agrocybaceae; genus Agrocybe; species Agrocybe praecox. The sequence continues at coordinate 329,051 of OZ024847.1, read as the reverse complement.
AATTCCCGGCTCTTCGTGAAGTCGTTCTTTCCAGGAACAAAAACATCACTGACTTCTCAAAGGACAACGAGCACAAAGGCGTGGCAGGTCCGAATGGAGCAACCACCCCCGTCACGCGGGGTTGGCAGAATGGGAACCCAGACGCCAGTCATAAGACGGGAACGTCCCAGATGGGAAGGAAGATTAAACCGTTGAGGAGACTACCCCGTCACGCGCTCGAGTTGGGTCCATCCTCAGAGTCGGTTCCAGTCGCTCCTACACCGAATATGGTATCCAGTATCATATCGATGCAAGAAGCATTCCGACCGGCGCATATAATATACCTGCGTCTGGCGAACTGCAAATTGATCACTAAAGAAGAAGCGTTGTCTTTAAGAAACCTCGGTGTTGTCGATGTTATCTGGGCGGATTTGGATTAAGGGTACCTCTAGGATATTCCAAGCATGCGACTGGGATGTCATTAGAGGGCTGTGTATGTATGGCAGAACAATTATGCATTTACCTGCTTCCCAGTCTTCGAAGCACTCGCCAGTAGTTACGAAGTCTCCGGCAATGGCGTCTATATACATCCGTCGAGAATTATCGCAAGGTGCGCTGTTCAAAGATCATTTTGGATTCGTGCCACCTCGACAGTTAAATTAGCTGGCTAAATCCGATAATTTATGACATTATTGTACATTATTGTACGATAATATCAGTTAAGAGATTATTGTTTCTTTAATTGGTCGTTTGCGCAATGTCCCAGACGCTGCCTTCATCGGCATGTACCCGCTAGAAAAATGTATACGGTCAGAAAATAGTTGCGTGGAATCCAGAATTGCATGCCATGGCTATTACTTACACTTTTAGCAATTTCGATGTTGAGAAGAGCGTCGAGAACTCCCTAAATAAATTTGCAAAACGACAACTTAGCATATGGGCTATATTCAAAGATTCTAGACAACGTTGCGTTGCCTAGCTTCGAACAGAGGTGGAACCTTACCTTCCCAGCCCACTTTTCTACCTCGTCAACCTGCTGCGGGGTTATAAAATCCCGGGATTTACGAGAAGCAAAAACCATATGGATTGCCGCAGCTCTGATGACAGTATTCGGTAATTGTAGTGGAGTAGATTGTGTTGTCGGTCTGGGATTTGAGGATTGGGCAATGACTGGTGTGACGGGGCCTGTCGCAAGTGGCGGAGATTCTAACTTAGACGATGCGGTCCGGCCAGTCCAGCAAGCTGCCAGATGTAAGAGGTGAAATGTTTCCATCTAAGTCAACGGTATTAACGGCTTTATGTTATTTTATTTTATTCAGTGACACACCTCCAGTGTGGCTAGGTCATCGACTCTCGCGATTAAATGTTCAATAAGACCTTCATTATGGTCAGGGAAAGATGTCTGTCTTCCTTGAGAAGAATAGAAGCTTTGAAAAAAACATTTGTAAGTTTAAGGAAGATTGTATCGCAGGCAATCTTCTGGCCTACCTATCCGCAGAGGCGTTTATGACATTGGAAACCACACTTAAAGAGGATGTCAACGGCTTAACAGCATTGAGTGACTTTACAAGCTAGATTGAGGTTTCCGACGTCATCAGATCAGGACAACCACGGCAAATCAAGATACAATCTCTCTTACTTGTTCAGTAAGGTTCTTGTCGGCTGACACCTGTAAGTCACAACCTTCATTAGCAACGGTTCACATGAACCCGCGAAACTAGTCTGCGTTTACCTGTTTACTAATTCGGTACGCAGGGTCATCACAGTTGTCTGGGTCGGTAAAGAAATCGACGTTTCTCGAAATCTCAACACAGGCCCGTGGGACGACCAGGGTTCCAGGATTGACATCACCCAGTCCTCCGCAGGATCCAAGCCTAAATATTTCATGGTGAGAATACATATCGATAGATTATTTTTTAAATGAAAAAAACCTGATGATGGCCAAGTCGCCGCTAACGCTCTCCCGTATTTCACGAACGAAAAAATCCATGTTCGGCGCTCCCATACCAATACTCACTATGGATACTGGTACTCCTTGATATCGGCCAGTTATTGTCAGGAAACTGCGCTCCGAGTTGAGCACGAATGGTTTGGGTTGGGCATCTAGATATGATGCAATCTTGTTCGCTCTTGACGGTGATCCGACAGTAATCTGTATAATAAACGAACCGACGTCAGAAGAAGCAAGAAAACGCGCTTTATACGCGTATATTCCCTCACAATTCGATTCGCTACCTCTCCAGGGCGAACTCCCAGGTGATAGACACGTTGATCTGCAGTTTTGGGAAAATCTGGAGTAATAAATCAGAATCAACTGATGTACATACTCCGCAGAGTTTACCAAAATATCACACAAAAGACAACTCACTTGCATCGGTTAATGTATCCTTCATTGTTACTCTCTTCTTTAATTGTGTATATGAGTGTTGTTTGGGTCGAAAAGCAGCTTAAGGTTGCGGACGGCGGCGGTGACGGACGGTCGTTATCTTAAATGATAGATTCCGGTATTATCGAGCCATTATTTGCACCCGTGATGGGATCGGATCACATGATTACCGCGAGAGAAATTTTCAATCCCCGCAGTAAACGCCGACATAAATGTTTAAATTCGTCTTTTAAACATGAACAATACCTCTCTAGCAGATCGTCGTATATTCTTTTTCTGGGGGTTCTGTATACGGCTCGTTGGGATAAGCTGAACTAGGATTATCCAGGACTTTCTCTGTGGACTCTAGTGACATATGTCTAACTATGACTTTTTCTCGTCTGCATATTAAAACCTCGACAAAGACGCATGGCTCCCGTAATCCAGTGGCAGGAAGCACTGCCTCTTAGCGCCACCCTCAGCGAGCCACCCCTGTCTAACATTACGTAAATTCGCCTGGGGTCGTAATCCACCTCACCTCCTTGGACCGTTTGAAATGGCGGCAGAGTAATTAAGACCAAGAATCTCAATCAGGGTCTGGCCATATGGTTCTTTTTATGACTTTCCTATCCTTCCAACTTTCTTCGGTAGTCGGACTCCTTGGCAGAGGTATCTTATCGAGGCTTGGGATACTGGATAAATCTTTCGGAAGACCTGTTCATTTCAACCATCGCAAAAACTGGACTGGTGCCGGTAATCTGATGCCCCCGGCATTTCGGGCTAAAAGATGTTTATGCTGCTTGTGGTTTCATATTCTTGGCACTACTCGGCGCTAGTGGAAAAGAATGGCGTTTTACCTGGACTGCCAGCCTTCTGACTTGAGGTTATAACGTAGATCGACACAGCCGACTTGCTATATATCATACTTTAGTCTCTTTTCTACTTGATGGAAGGCATCCGGCGTTTTATTAAAAATTGGTTGCCCTGGACTCAAGACGCTTTTCAAATTCTAGAGATCTTCGACATATCTGAGCGCAGCCCTTTTCTAGGTATGTAGATCCACAAACTCCAAAAAGGTAGCAGAAAGTTAAAAGGCTAAAAACAAATTCAATTCGTACCGCGAAGAAATAAGCGCACAAACGTTTGTGTTGGCTTATTTAAACACACTTTTTTTACGTCGATAAATTTTGCCTATTGCAGTATGGTACTTCAGTGAATAGGCGGATCACTCCTTAGTTTGCTACACTGACTCATAAGTCAAGTGCATCGGTACATAGCTTCTTTCACAGGTGCGCCCGACCGCGTAAACCCGCGCCCCCGACGTGCGCCCTTTGAACCCAAATTTATCACCCGAGCTGGTCACGGATAGCTTCTCGTAAGTATGTAGTCACTTTGAACATCAATCCCTATGGTTTTCGCTTCCAAAATTTCTGAGAGTGATTGCACGGTCAGTTTTACGTACATAGGTGCCCTGGGACATTCATTGGATATGTGTTTCTCCATTACTTTTGATCCCTGATGTGTAACCCAGGTATTGAACGCATCAGCCTCTCAAACATTATCATACGCGATACTATATTTACATGCCGAACCGAAGTCATCCAACGATCAAAACTTGACTCCATGCGCAGGTTCATGGATGATAGCAAAAAGTGGAGCTGTTCTTTTTTGTGGATTTTAAACGCGACTTTATGGAAAGTAGAAAACTGAGATTGAATTTTTTGTAGGTGGTTCTAACGGACGTTCCGGATCAGATATTGACCCAAGGACAAACGTGACTTGTAGCGAAAGTCCTGGGCGCTTTTCCTTATAAAAGGTGCGAAGGAAGCTTAACTGACATGAGCGATGGTGACTACTACTCAGAGCAGGATGTGGTCGCCCTCGCATGCTTGAAGTGCCCGCTAGTTTCGGAACCGCGATGTGTTTCTCCATTGACAGGGATTCCAGATCGTGACAAGAGTCATGTGGACATGAATCCAATGAAATCCGATGCATATCTGGCATTGACGCCCATAAGCAGAGGAAGACCTCATGATTCGAGCCAAGGCCAAGGGCTCGAGTTTACAAATTGTTCACAGAGATCTCCTTCGTGAATCGGCGATCTAGCGTTGAAACCCCGCAACATATTCGCGCTGATTCAAGTGTATATTTATTCATGTTTGTTCTCAGGTAACTGGACGACGGCGCCACCAAGAAAATAACTGGAAAAGGCCGTGGAGGGATATCCTGATCGTGAAACATCACCCTATTGGGGTTTTATGCGCTGTAGCCGCATGAGGAATTCCAAGTTCCGGACATCTGGCTAGATTTCAGAATACCAACCGGTCAACACATTTTCAGATGACGAAAATTCTCGGAAAAGATTCGTTAACCTGGTAATCCGCTGACCGTGCCTGTGAGCCAGTGTTACAAGGGTTCATCAAGCGGTGTCATGAGCACCTCGAACCAGATTCGCTCGAAGATCAGACTGGATTGTTTGCGAAGCACCCTTTCCTGGGATAATACGTCAACAACAACAACACTGAAGTTGGGAATAACAAAGGGGGTTTTGCTGCTCGGATGGTAGCGAATAGCAAGCCATAGTATCCGCTTTTCGTTCCGCCCTTAACCTTTTATCTGAGACAACCTTGCCCAACCGATCATCCCGCAATCCCTCTCCAACACTTTGACCATGAGCAGGTACGCCAATACTTCCTCCTCAAAATCCTCCTCCATCGCTCACAATAATTCAAGCTTCAAGTCGGAAGAGCGCGCTTCACAATCAGGCTCGGAGGATGGCAACTACCCACTCTATGGTGATCTCCCAAAACAAGAGGACTTGGATGGTATGTCTATTTTTCCATGCAGTTCTCTTCCTCATTGACCGCCACCCCCAGACGATCCAAATTCTGCTCTGACATCTCAGACACTCAACGCTGATGGAACTCCAAAACGACCAATGAACGCGTTCATGATATTCGCTCGTCGAAGGCGACCACAAGTTTCTGCAGAAAACCAAGCAATGCGCACTGGAGAAATTAGTAAAATACTCAGCAAGGAGTGGGTGACAATGCCTTCGGTGATTGGCACATACGTTATCGATTGCTTATTTTTGTCTAACTCTCCCGGCGTCTAGTCTGAAAAGCAATTCTATCTCGAGCAAGCCAAACAGCTAAAAGAAACTTTTAATACGCGCTACCCAGACTATGTTTATCGTCGCAGACCAAACAACACGAGGAGACGCCGCCGCTCAGAACCTGGGACAGCAAGGCCTGCAGACCAAATGTCAGCAGATGGGGATGACGGCCTTGATTTCGATGCTTCTCCTATAGACGGCGACGAACATAGTGAGACCGGCCTGCCACAGACATCCCATTCGCGTCCGAGCTACTCCATGGGCCCAAACTCACTCCCGCCTCTCGACCAAGTAAAGTATGGCGGTTATTCTCGTAACTCAAGTCACCAAGTGGGGGACTCGATGTTTGGTTCCAATGGCCAGCACCGACACGATGCGCGTTTAAACCAGTACTCTGTCGCAGACCGTTTATCGAACAATATGGGCCCTCCCACGTCCACATCGCCTCGCATGCAAGTGGGTTCTGATGGACTTTACCCCTACGTGCAGACGACAGGACAAAGCCAGTCACCATCATCTATTTTCGGTACGGACGCTTCCTGGCAAACGAGGGTTGACCGGACTTCTAGTTCGTGGTTGGGTAACAGCCAGGACCGACTTCCATCATCTCTATCAGGCCAGAAACCCTACTCATCCGGCAGCTCCTGGCCAAACAATGAAGGTTCTAGCGGACACTCCCATCATTCTCCCTCATCTCCAAACTTTTTCCCTACATTAAACAGCCCATTTTATCCCAATCAGACTCAACTTGCTCCTTTCCAATCTAATCTTGCGAGTACTTCTAGCCCACTTCCTCACCACCAGACCCCATCTTTCGATGCCCACGGCAGTTTACCGTCCAATTCAATGTCGAGGAACTTTACGCCCAGGGGATATGATGCCTCGATTTCTCCAGGAGGCTCTTACCCGCCAATATCGCCTCTGGAAGCGGCTCCCTACTCTCAACGAAGTCGTCAATCAATGCATGCTAACGCGGGCTACCCAGTAATCCCGCAGCAATCCTCTGGACATGACGGTCTGCACGGTAACGGAGATTTCTGGAGGAATGAGTAATTGATGTATTTGAATATTTTTTCTGTACAAAAATCATTTGTTGTCGTCGCTTTCAATATTGTTGTTATTTCTCGTCTCTTTCACATACTTTTTTTTTCGTACTGGTATACATGGTCGATACGCTTCACACATTTTTTCTTTCATAATGTATCCACTTTATAGTCGTTGTTTCGTTTTGTTTATAGTATTCGGGCAGCCCGTTGATCCACCAGTGTGTGTTGATCTCACAAAGTTATATAACCCTACATCTACGTCGATACAAGTCTATCTTTAATACATACATACAACATCTGATTTGCGGACTTTATCTGGTCGAAGAGGATTGAATTGATGGTGTACGTCTTTTCGACGTCCTCGTCAATTCAGTTTTTGAAGGCTAAGTATTATATTGAATTTTATGTATTGGATCTGCGTTAAGATGCCGCCGGTAAGTACACAGGACTAATATGAATGCTATTCAATAAGCAGGTTGTAGTCATTAGGAATTATCAATCAGGTTTGATTTGACGGCCTTTTGACCGATAAGGTTTCCCCCGCACTCTATGACAATCCAATTAACGCAATGGATCTCATAAAACCGAGCGACGCCCACACCTGTCAGGAGAAAACATGGCCGTAAAATCAAATTTTCGACGCGACGGTGCAGAAACAGTCAAATTTTTATCTGCTTAATACTTATGTTTAACTTAATGTACGGTTATCTCAAGCGCCAAAAATGAGCGTGGGAAGAAATCGTGCTTTTGAGTTGGACTTTGGCGCACTGAACCAGTGAAGAAAGAGACTCTGCAAACGTTCAAGCATTCTTCTAAAGCCCAGGCTCTTCGCTCCAAGCCACTCCGCAGTCTTTGACAACGAACGAGTTGCCTGACCGAGGTGAACGATTGATGCAGTTGGTCAACCCGAAATTTAGAACTGATTTATTTTTGCGCGTCGCTGCGTGGTTATGACATATAAGTTACACAGAACCCCACAAAAACGACCATAAAACTCCCATCTACTGTCCTGCTGAAAGTTTAAATATGGCTCTGAAAATATCTCGCAAAATGCCATGGGAGCTGCGTACAAAAGTATCCGCCCAATGACATAGTAGACTTAGTCCGTGTTATTTTTCACTAGGCCCGAGCTCCGATTATTAGCAAAGGATAAACGTTAAGCTGCCATAATTAACTTACAAAGTGCAAGCTCGGCCTTACATGAATTTCTCACAAAAAGACGACGACGTGCATGAGATTGATGAAAAATAGGGGAATGCGGGGGAGGACCAGCGCGACACCGGTAGAAAAACGTGCCGATAGCCGGTGTAAGTTGCCGCTGGCGTGTCGGCTTCAGCTTCTGTTTGATAACCTACTTACTCCTCTCCTTCGTCCATAACTGCACCCTTCGAACTCTATAAGGCACTCAGAAGTTGCTCAAGAGCACCCGTACAGAGACACTGATAACTGCTACCATGGCCCCTTCTCCATATGTAGTTCCTATCGCGGATTCAACCTCTGTTTTCAAACCCGATATCTTCAAAGGGAAAGTCCTCTTTTGTACGGGAGGAGGATCCGGTATTTGTCGTGGAATGACAGAAGCCATGGTATGTTGTCTATTTATTAACCTTGAGAACGTGTCACACACTTATTGTTGCCTAGATGCGTCATGGTGCGAACGCAACCATCGTTGGACGCAAGTGCGTATTTATGATCAACTATAGAAAGTTGTCCTGCTGGTTGACAATTTTCATCGGTACTTGAAAGTCTCGAACGCTTAGCAAAAGCTGCCAAGGAGCTGTCAGAAGCAACAGGTCGTGAATGTATACCCACCCAGGGAGATGTGAGATCCCCAGCAACTCTGAAAGAGGCAGTGGCGAAAACCATTGCGAAGTTCGGACGAATTGACTATGTCATTTGTGGTACGAACCGAGCGTATCTATGCGAATTCATCTAAAAACTAAGCCCTCAATCTCAATCAGGCGCTGCTGGAAATTTCTTGGTCCCCATTTCTGCCATGTCAGAGAACGCGTTCAAAACTGTTATGGAGATTGATACCGTACGTATCCCTTTCCCTACGATTTTATTATTATTATTATGTTTACAAGGATCCCCATTTACATGTGGCCCGTTAATAGATTGGAAGCTTCAACACGATTAAAGCGACTCTGGCTCATATTCGTGCCTCTAAAGGTGCCTACATTCACGTTAGCGCTACACTCCATTACAACGGCAAGTTGGACGTCTGATATCCGAAGAGCGTTTTCTCATGTTCCGCAGGAACACCCTTCCAAGCTCATGTCTCTGCCGCAAAAGCGGGAGTGGACGCGTTATCAGCGGTGCTTGCAGTAGAAGAAGGACCAAATGGCGTTCGTTCGAACGTTATCGCTCCAGGGCCAATAGTTGGTACCGAAGGCATGGATCGTCTTTCTCCCAAGGGCGAGGTTTCCGGCCGTCCAGGTTATCCAGCGGGTCGCATGGGTGTTGTTGGTGACATTGCGAATGCCACTATTTTCCTCTTTAGCGACGCTGCATCATATATCACCGGACAGGTTCTACCGGTGGATGGCGGTACTATGCATATGCAGACTACCTTCTTCCCGTACCCACAATCGGTCATTGATCCTCAAAGTGTAGCTCATCTAATTAAACCAAGGCTTTAGGTTTTGAACCCTCCACTTCTTAGTAAGATTGTATATTCATGGTTATTAGTACCTCTAATGTTTTATCTGCCTGTTTTTTTTCCTGCGGAAATATAACCTTGCTATATTTGCACTTGTACGCGCCAACAACTCAAGCCAACCGTGTGCTCCGGGTAAATACTTGAAGCAAGCATTTTGGCAGAGGAACAAGTTACTGTTTGCGGCTGCGCTCCTCGATGTGAATAAGGCTTTTGCTCGCCCACCTTGTCTCTTTCGATGGAAAACACGATAACGATATCAAGTTTCAAGGCCTAGTACCACACCACTCTGAATGCACTGCGCTCCTCAAATAGATCATGTCCATTTTTATTGTGTTATTATCTTGTTCACCTTAACCATGGAAATACATGTCCCAACGCAGTATCCTCACCGACTGCAATGTGGTATTCGCAACAAGAATAACCCAAACTGAAATTCTCAGATCTTAGGAGATATACCTAAAAAGAAAGAATGTATGTTTCCCTAGACACGTTTTTGTAGCAAAATCCGTGGCTCGTTTGGTAAAACCGCGCTGAGTGTATTCATAGATTTTTGCAAGAACCCCGGAAGGATGGGCACAGCAGTGAGTCATGATGTTTCAGCTACAGTACAACGCCAGGACGAAAAAAAAGAATGCTTCTCAGCTCGTCCCAGGCAGCAGAACAGAAGAGCTCCGAAGATAGCTATACGCTTCTAAATGATGTACTTGTCTTCGTAGGAAATTCGTAACGTTGATGTCCTCGAATGATGTCGAAACAGTGCGCCGCATACCGATAATTCACCGACAATCAAGTACGTTGATATTTTAATGCCAATGGTAAAATGTTGCAGTTAAAATCCTGCTAAATCTTATGAAAGTCTCGGAATCATCCAGAACACATCTTCCAAGATATCAGGATGCAATAGCGGTGTCGGTCGGAGACAGTAGTAGGAAGTACTAAGATTTGGGCCTTCGGATTTTGAAGCATCGTTGTTTCTACCCATCCTTGAATCACTATGATTACTTACGCTCGAATACAGCGCAAATTTATTTGAGGATACTAAATGTTATAATGTGCATATACAACATACGACGTCACCGCGCCCCGAAAACACAGTCCATGCTTGATGTCAAGCGAAGATGAGATGATTTTTGCGAAAAAATCTGGGGTGGAATGGGTGGAATGTGCCCTTCCAATACCGTTATTTCTACTCTAAGTAGATGGACGACGCTTATTAAACTCTCTGGAGCTCTTTTGCGGAAGCGAAACGCCGGACTTGCTCCTTTCGACCAGTTCGAGCCAGCGATGGGAGTCCATTGGAAACTGATAACCATGGACACTAACCTCCGTGTTGAAATGTACCACTGCAACCAGGTCGTCATGAGTGCAATAGTGTCAACCTCTGACAACTGTCTGGAGTTGCCAGTGTCTTTCAGACCGCTGCAGCATTGCACCTGATGCGCCACTTAATAACTTTAGCATACCTTAGTAGCTCAGTCCAATCCGTGTCGCCATGTCTCGTTAAAGAGCGCTGAAGTTTTCCATCAAAATGGACACACTTATGACACATTCTAATGGCGGTAATTGCAACGAATTCGTCTTTTTTTCCTCCATATGTCGTCTTGAAAAGAGTGGCCAAAATGAGCATGTCGATAGTCACTGATCCAACGCCCGTCCCTTTCGGGGAAAACCAGCGCGCCGTGAAAAGACATCAGGAAAGGAAGCTCTTTACTGCTCTGTGCATATCATATCGGAGCACTGAACCATCTTATCACTGTTGATAACCGTCGTCCCTCACTACACCTATCGATAGGAGGCTTCTATGGGTACATCAGACGATCTGCAAGGTTCAAGAAAACAGACAACAGGGGATATCACCTGCATCATTTAGACTCAGAGTGTCCAAGATAATTTGGGGTCTCTTGCTAGGTCGGGAAAGGTCAGGCGGACAACCAAGAAACTAAGGGAAGCTCTAAGGCAGTTCACGACCCATCGCACTTTTCGGGATCGCGAGTGGCTTGTAACGTCTAGATCTTCGCAAATTGCAGTAATACGCAACAGTTGTACACTTCGAGAGATATCCAAATTTCTAATCCACAATAATCACTTCAAATCAGTGGAATACCGGGACGAAAATGTGAGACAGTCCAGAGTCCAGCCTACTCCGCCTCTCATTTACAGTAGTTACGCCGTCGATCCATGAGCGCACGCCGTCTAGTATCTCGATAACATCATCAGTTCATCGAGGAATCGGGCAAAATCATGTGCTTAACATGAGGCTCAGGTTTCTAGGACCTTCCAACTCCTTCCAAACAGTCTCCATTTTCATAGTTTGCCGAGGTTGATGCTGTGTTCTCTAATCTTTTTTCTACCGGTGTCCCCAATATGCGAAAACCGAAGACGCCGTACGGGGAATAATAGTTTTTTGGATTATCATTCCGACCGAAAAATACGCGTCTCTGTCCATCCGGGCCTCGAAAAGGCCGGATGCGCTTTGGCTGTTCTCCGGGATTGCAGGCAACAAGCACTAAGCAAGGTTCAGCGTACCTCGTACGTATGTTGCATCCGGGATCGAAGCTTTAAGCTCGTAGGTACGTATTCCGGAACGAACGAAAGCACGCGAGTAACTGGCAACTATGTATTAAGAGACATTTGAATTAGAAATAATAATAGAAAGAAAGTCCTCGACACCTGAATGGGGACACCGATGATACCAGTTTATATGTATAATGTTTGAACTTGAAGGTTTCTGGCTTCGAAGGAATTTTTGAATGAATGAATGAATGAAGAGTTGAAAATTTCCAAATCTGGCATCCGACGTCCGGATTAAGTGCAAAGTGTGCGAGCTTTTAAAAAAATAACATTTGTCGTGCGCTATTCTTCCAAGTTCTTCCTAACATTCAACGAGGATGATAAGAGATTAAGAAGCAAAAATTTCGTGGATCGGTGCACGCCACATCCTTGATGAACGACCAGGAAGAGTGATGGGTTGGTGTGAAAGGCAGCTTTTGGGCACGAACTCGCATGTTGTGGAAGACCTTATCGGCTTGAAAGTATCAGCGACAGTTTCTGGATGAGGTTTCGAACGGTTTGAACCCTCGAATTCGCAATCCAGCTCGTATGGACCACAAGGAAATGATCGACTGAAAACCTGAATCAGGAAGGGCATTGATAACCAGTAGCAGGTGGGTAGCAAAAGCGCAAAACGCGAACCGCATTGGCAGAAACAGAACCAGGCATGTGGGGCTCGTCGGGGGGTTTGTGCACAGCATTCTTTGCCGCCTTTCACAAAGTCTCGCCTTCGGTACGTTTAAGCATTGACAGCCAGCCCAACAGGAAGGGAGAAATAGGACAAAAGCAGAATAAGCGTCTTCGCTGAGAGCTGAGAAAGACATGTGGTTAGTTTTTATTGATTCCGGTAACCCTCTAGCTTGCAATGGCTCACGTCAATTGCGGGCACCATGGAAGGCGCCTGCACTCGTGATATCGAGATTGCTCCAGGTCAATACTAAGATTGCGTTTTTGAGGCATATACTTCTTTAAGGTCAACTGCCTATCAGCTAAATTAACGCATCTGTTCACAGGAACATGACCTGCCAAATTCTTCCAAGGACTTGAAGCTTAATACTAACGGGACGTAGTCGAGAGAAAACGTGGTATGGCCAGCTGATCTTCAGCCTGCCCGAAGAGAGCGAAATCACCAAGGGGCGCAACAGAAAAACATAGAATGAACGTGCGCGAATTCGCATATCTGTCAGGTCTATTATCAATATTTGCCCAGGCAGTCTCATGAAGATTAATAGAACGGACAATTTGAGTTACACTGCATTTCATTAAACCAGTCGTTTAAATAAAATTTGCAAAACCACCGCATGACGCCTGAAGAAAGGAAATTATCAGGATCAAATAAACACAAGTGGATATAAAAATTCAACATACATAGCTTAACGTTATAGCTGGATCTTCTTGCTCCTAACGATCGAAATAATCCTCTGAACAGCCTCTTCGGTGTCTAAAGGATTTTTGGATCCAAAAATATTTTGGGTATTCACACCATGTACATCCCCCGTCTAGCTTAGTTTCCCAGAAACCCTTCAACCAATGCAAGCTCCACGAGTGAGCAGACTAGGAAATGGTCGACGGCTAGACGTTTAGGCACGGTTAGGGTGCGACGTAGAAGCACCAGGAAGTTTTAAGGTCTTCGCAGCTGGTGCATTTTTATTTTGGTTCGCGCTTCTTTCCCATTTGTGTCCTGACTCCTAACTGGCCAGCTGAGCTACACAGGTCAATCGAAGAATGGATTGTAGGATTTTCCCGCAATATTCCGGGGTAATGGGTGCTTTTTGTGGGGGAAAGAGAAGTTGAAATGATCTAGGATTCGAGAGCTTGACTGTTTATTTTCTTCCTTGTTAGTATGGGGGCTGAAATAAACATTTAGTTGGACGAGGAGAATCCCGCCAATAAGAACGTGGCAGAGAGGAAATCCCTGCGGAACGAATGAATCAAGACGGAGATCCAAATGCACAGCTTGGATATATAACGACACCTGAAATGCTATTGATCACGACATACACCTGACGAGGACATTAAACCGCAATTATGTCGAACACAAGTCGTTATTCGCAAACTGCTTCGGACATCGACAGAGCTCTTCTGTCTTGGTCGTCACAGATTTATACAGGGGCTGCAAGAACGATTAAAACGGCTCAACGCGAGGTATGCATCAAGTTGAGTGATAGATTGGATGAAGGACGTGTAACCCTTCAACCAAATTAAGATAAGAATCACAACAAACCATTAGGAAGAATTAAACCGCACATACTGATTCCAGGAACCCGAAATGAAGCTTAAATCGCTGTGTTAAAGACCCCATATCCGGAGTATGCCATGCCATTGGGTAAGATAGGATCTGTAAAGCAGAGAGTCAAGGGAGCTTTTGTCGTCATGGATCCAAGGTATTGGATTATTGGATTGCTTTGCGATAGGCTTGCTGAGAAGCTGCGTCGCGTTGAGCTTAAAAGGAGAGTAAGAATAGAAAAGTCGCGACGGCAATGGACAAACACACCATATTTCCACTGTCCTGATTTCCTTCCAGCTCTGAAGTAAGAAACAAAAATAGAGACTGACTCGAAAACTCGGCAATGCCCACGATGGGTAAGTCACACGAAAGATGATACATAGGAGATGTTCAACTTATTGATATGCTTGGTTGAGCAGAGGTCGGAGCACTAGTACATCTCCACCTTCATTCGGCCTCGGGATCCTTTTTGTCCACTGCAAGTTTCTCCACCTGTACATGACCTGAGTAAGAAATAGCAGCCTCAGAAAATATGTGCATTTCCATGAACTTGGACCGAATTTTCGGGTGGAAGTAACCCTGACTTGTTTTCATTTCGAGAAAGGTATTAGGTGAATTCATATAACAATACTTATGCTGAGATGGGGGTAGTACGAGAAATACAAGAACGTATTGTATCAACTTCCTGTTCAGCAGAATTAGTCGCAGAAAAACATATAGAAGCGTTGGACGAACTATCGCGTCTCTCCGTAAACCTCGGCGAGTCAATGAAGCCTCCCGGACTAGTCCTCTCCACATTATGCTGGAACGAGGAAGTCTCCCCACGTCCTGAACACGACGATTCCTGCAGCAAAGACGCCAACTGCTGAAGCAATGCTGATGTTTCCTGGAAGTTTTTCAGGTGCAAAGACCTCAGTGCGCAAAAACCTACAGCATTCGAAGAAAACGTCAACGTCAGCGTTCGTACGCCTACAAATTCTCCAAACTGAGCCTCACCTTGAAAATGCTGACTCGTTAGGATCAACAAGTCCTCTCTGGTCGTGAGCCTGATGTGGCAGATATGCTGGTTGGGAAGAAGGTGCACCACGACGAGCCATTTTTTTGAAGTTATAAAGAGAAAGTTAAGAACTTCTCGTCATTGCACAAACGCCGCTGGTTGAGACAAGAAGATTACGTAATCGTTAAAATTATGATTTTACTCTACTGAGGCCGAACTTATTTTTGGCATCTCTCTGGCTTGCACCACTATGCGCTAGTCATTAATTCTAGTAAGTTCCTTAATCTGATATTTTCGTATCATATGTTTTAATTTATAGTGTACAGGGTATAGAGACGTGTGTCGCTGATGGGGTTTGCGCAATACCGCGTCTATGATGCATCTGTGACACACTTGATAAACGTCTCTGAATATGGGGAATTTCTCCATTGTATCAGGGCATGTCTCACCATTTCGCTCCATGCTGCTGTAACGCACCGAAAATGGGTGTCGAGAGCGACCCGGAACGAGGGCTTAGTAACCTGAGCACCCGGACCACCAAGAATATCTTGTTTTGGTTCCTCAGTCCTGTTGTTCGATCGAGAAACAGTACGCGTATCTCTGTCTGTGTCCATTTCACTTGGGATTTATCGATGTTTTAGGGAATTAATTGAAACGTCTTTCTTGGAAAAACATGACGTGTAACGGGTATTCTTCCTGAATTAGACGACACACTTATGTGCATCAAGTCTTACGGGATCACTAGCATTCCTCACTCCATCGGTCATTACTACGGTCTCTGCCATTTTTTGGAGCAGGAGATCGCAGCAGGGGCTACTCCAATCCTCGACAAGGTCTCAAATATCCCGCATGTATATAAGCTTCCTTCTATTCAGTGCTGCCACAGTCGTTTGGAAATTTCCTTTCCTCTTTCCTCTTTTTAATTTTCGGATTTCCCCCCTTGCACATCCCTTTTTTCGACTAGCTACTCCACCTATCATGCGTTTTTCTGGATTACCTCTTTCCCTCTTGATTCCTTTAGCGGCGCCTTTACTGGCTGCTGCTCAGGATCAAAGTTCCAACTCCTCATCTTCGTCCAACTTGTCTACGACTTACGCTCAAGATTGCGTTAGTGCACTGCAAGCGGCTGGCTTTACCCAGTTAGCGGACACCTTGACGAAGATCAACCAGACCGAACAAGGTCAAGCATTGTTCACTGAGTTGTCTAGTGGGAGGAATTACACACTATTCGCGCCAGACGATGCTGCATGTACGTTTACTTTTGCTTTCTTCTTTTCCATAATGCTTACCGCTTCGTACCCTCATTACAGTCCAAAATGTTTCTTCGGAAGTTTCTGGAAACTCATCATTGCTTGCGGAATATATTTCTTATCATTTCGTTAACGGCGACTTCACCAACACCTCTTATACCAATACCTCTGCTTCAGGCGGAGGCGGTGGCGCTACTACGTCCTCAACTACCACCGAAACTTCAACGCAAAGTTCCTCCGAAAGCACCAGCACAGAAACCTCTACCGCCACAGAAACTGCGACTACATCTGCCGGAAGCGCTGCTGTTATATTTGAGAGGCTGTTTGGACGTCAAGATCAATCGAATTCATCCACCAGCGATCCTCAGCCATTCAGCGGCGTCTATCCCAACGTTACCATCGGCCGAACTTTGCTGAACGCCTCTAATTTGGTCAACCTCGAGGGTAATAAGTCGCAAGTATTGGTCTGGACACGAAGTGGAGAGGATGGTAACGTTACCATCTGGAATCAAGCGTAAGTCTCGTATCCTTTTTTCCTTCTTCTTTACTTCAATATTCAATGTTGACGCTGACATGAAGTTATCCTCCTAGGCAAAACGTCACCGTCACCAATGGCACTCGCTGGAATAACCTCTTCATCAACGGCATCACCAGTGTTCTCGTCCCTCCGGGCAACCTCACCTCTGCCCTCGCAGCTCTAGATGCTAACGCTGCAACCCTTCTGCTCAACAACACTCAATTAACTCCCGGTGGCAACTCTTCTTCAGGTGGCGGATCGAGCAGTTCCAGTACGATGACCGAATCTGCCACTTCAACCGAAACCACCACTGATACTGCGACTGAGACGGCTACGTCTTCCGCTGGCCTCTCCGCTCGACAAGATCAAGGCGGCAATAGCACCGATGGAGACAATGGCTCTGGCGATAACAACGGCGGCAGCGGTGGAGGAGGTGCTGGAGGGAGTAACATGAACATGACCGCTATCCAGGTTTTGCAGCAGGCTAAAGGCATCACTGTCTTTGTTCCCAGCGACAGTGCTTTCACTAGCGACGTTAACCAGACGCTCGCCAGTATCATGGGTAACGCGAGTGCTCAGTCGAACATTATTTCTAACCACGTACGTCTTCCTAATTCATTTTTATCTTGTGCTTTGCGTAACATTTTCTTCTCTTTGCTTAGTACATCAACGGCACCACACTCTATTCCACGGAAATTACCAACGACACTCATGTTACCACTGCCGCAGGAGAGGACATGTCTTTCTCTACCAACGACACTGGTATTTTCGTCACTGTCGGTAACAACACCGCTCAGGTCACTCGTCCTGACGTCTTGTTGGACAATGGTGTCGCCCATGTCATCAACGGTGTTTTGATTTCTCAGGATCAGAATCCGGATGCTGCTGCATCTGCGTACGTCTTCTCGTCCTGATCTTGTCATATAATATTTTGCTAACTTCATTTGACGCATATAGTTACCAATCAGCCACTTCAGAAGCAGCCATGTCGACGACTGAGACCGCTCCCGTTGGCGTTGGCACTGGCGGTTCCATGTCAACTTCAACCGAATCTCAATCCTCCATGTCATCACCTGAATCATCATCATCAGCGTCATCATCATCCGAATCGTCAAGCACCCAAACTTCGACTTCGACCGAGACGCAGACGTCGACTACTTCTCAGACCCAATTAGCTTTCGTCATTCGCGGTTTGTCGATGAAGAATGGCGCTGTGATGTCTACGAGCTATGGAATCGTTGCTTCGACGGTGACCTCTGTCATTGCTGGAGTCTGTTTGCTTGTAGCTGTTTGAGCTGTCAATGATTTTTCACTATTTCCTCATTTTTATCTCTGGACTATTTGTACATTATTTTTTTTAATAATTTTTATCATGTATTTTTGCTCGCATGTATATCTCAGATTATAGATCTAGAATTGTTATGCATTTTTGCGTTACCTTCTGTTTGCTTGTGCGATTTTTTGTTGTTGCCTTATACCTCCTCTGTTTCGTCTTTCTCTCTTTCCTGCCCTTCGTTCTATTTTTTTTCTCAGTCTGTTTCGTCTTTTCATTTCAATTCGAGGAAATCGTGTCTCTTCCATAACACAGAAGGTTTATCTCCCGAGGTTGAAACTTGAGACTTAAGCAATATTTGAAATAAGGATATCAATAATCGCCGCTGAAATGGGATTCCGGTCAGTTCATGACTCCGCCAGAAATATTTTGAGCGGCCAATTTTAGCCTTGGAGTGATTTTGATTTCCATTTACCGGTTGCTTTGCTGACGCTGTTTCTTAATCCCACACCACCACCACGTTCTTTACTTACCTCTCTATTCTCTAATCCCCTGCTTCCAGGTCCTTCTTTACAACTCCAAGTTCTATACGCCTAATACCTATACAAATCTCTCTGACGCTCTCTGATACAACCACAACGAAAGAATGAAGTGGTCACTCCTTACTAGTTTCGTAGTCGCGGGTTCAGCTCTTTCAGCTCTGGCAGCGAGCTCGGCGGGCCCATCTGCGTGTGTAACGTTCGATGTGAACTGGAACCTGCTAGCGTTCGGATTCAATGGAAAGGATTATAATGCTGGTACACAGGACACATGGTCTTCTGGTGCGTAATAGCTCGATTTGTTATGAACTGATTATTGTTACAGGTGGCAGCAAAGGCTGATCGTATTACGTTTAGGTACCCCAACCGATATTACGACTACAGGAAGGCCGTAAGTGGCCCGTTTGAGTCTCGGAAGGATAGGAGGATGCTAATGCTCTGGAACAGACCTTTCAATATGCCTAATACCACTTGTTACTTGGCTCAGGTAAGTTCTTGTTTATTTTCTTGGGGGATCGTATCGGAGGGGAATTGCGGTGTCCGACAAGTTTAGCGTGCACTAGTGTATGCTGTGCTTTCGCGCTACGGTTGCATTTTTGTACCCCGTTTCAAATTCATGTTCCCGCAGCGTTCACGATTAGCCGTTTGACTTTCCCATCATCATCAACTAATCCAGCTATTTATTGTTGATTTTGTTCAACCTATCATTGTTGTCTCATCCGCACCTCCCAAGTTTGCACAAAAGCGGTACTGATGTTATCACTTTTTGCAGTTCTTCAATGCTATCTACGTCCTCAATGCCGACAACTCCAACCCCAGCGCAATGTACATCTATGACATTGCCAAAAGTTCCTGGTCAACTCAGAGTATTGACACCAAGAACTCAGGCGTAGATGGGAAAAACCTTGATCCTACGAACTTTAAGGCAATTTTAGACCATGATACGAACGTTTTCTGTGAGCTTCCTCTCATAAGCAGCTAACGGGTAGTCTCTCTAACTCGCATTCGTCGCAGATGCTTACTCCGCTGGCGAACTCTACTCTCTCGACATGCAACAGCAAGTGACCGCTAATTCGACTGCCATCCCATGGAAAGACGTCCAATCGCCTGACTTGTCCCCAGATACTGGAAACACCGACATTGCACAGGCTCAGACTCCTGGGGCCAACACTCAAGGATATCAGCCTGTGATGGCACTCGCCCAAAATCACATTCACTTCATGGGTGTCAACGGTGTTGATCCTGGTAATGCGAAGATCTTCGTTATCCATTGTACGTCTGTTTTATCTTGGTGTTTGTCTTTTACAAGTTAATCGCTATTCTTTGCGATGTTAGTCTCGTTCATGCAACCCGCACCTCAATTCTATGGTACCAAATTCCCAGATACACACGGACAAGCTACCTCGTTCTTCATGGACCAGGGCGTACAACAGGAGTTTGCATTCATCCCAGATGATGGTAGTGCTACCTATGTCGTCAACGTTGAGGTTTGTCTATAATTTCTTTAACTTTTTTTTGTTGTTTTTTTTTTTTTTTGTTCTGACATGAACTGACATTCTTCGAATTTTAGACAAACACAACGAAGACCCTCACAGGCCCCCCTGTAACTGACCCCTTCGCATCATACAGTGCTTCCACGAATGCTCTTGTCCAACTTACCTCGGATGGAAAGGTCGCGTTCTTGCCATACGATCCAAAGACGACTACTAGTGGTACGTTCAATCCCATTCACTATCGATGTTATCTCTCTGTGCATGCTGTCTTTAAAACAAACTTTCTGACTTCCATTTCTCCTTTCTTTGAATGATGCCGCATAGGTGGAACCTGGGCGACGCTCGCAAAGCTTCCCACTGCCTTAAGCTCCGGCACGTCTACTACCTCCGGCGGGTCGAATAGCTCCGGCAGCGGATCATCATCCACTGGCTCCGGTACAGCATCAGGCTCTTCCACAACCTCAGCCAGCAACTCGTCAACACAGAACCAGAATAGCGGTGCTATGGGTTTGAGCATGGGTTCGCAAGGAATGTGGGGTATGATGTTGGGTGCTGGAATGGCGCTCGCTGGAGTTGTCATGCTTTGAAAGTATTTTGGAGCTTGGATATTTGATTTTCAGTCGGATTGTTTTTGTTTTGTTTATTTCTTGGAGCTTTCTGATAAAACTTTGGACTTCAGTTTCTTGTGGACTCTCTTCGAGCTCTTCTCTCAGTAGAGTTACATGCTTGCTTGCTCATCATTACCTGCATTTTTCTTGGCGTATATACCTAGTATTTGAGCGTATTACTTACTGCATGGGGCATATGAACATAATTGTTGACATTGAGATGAAAGCTTCGCATGGGCACATATTTTTCATGTTTTCACGCATGCGTACGTTTATTAGCTCTCATTTCTATTCCATCGGGACAAGACTTCTATTCTGCATTGCTTTGACACACAGTAGTCAAATCTCTATCCACATCTGTTTCTAATTTTGGAACACAGAACCAACAATAATGATGCTATTTTAAGCAAGTACAATCAGTGTGACACGCTTTTCGAAGAAAACCGTCATGCAGGTTTTTTGGATTTGCCCTACCGCAACCCTACCGCGTAACAAGAAATCATTCTATCGACGCATATATCGGGTGAAACACACTTGAAACCTTGGTTATTATTATACTTATGCTTCCACTGGTGTCACTGTATCCTGATCACTTCAAAAGCCGCGAGTATGCCAGCTGACATGTGTGCTCCATCAGTAGGCCATGCATACTCCGGAGACCACTCTCAATTTAACCTTGCTATTTGCATTGCATGCAACACACAGATTGTCTCGATACAAAGTAAAATAGTAAAATATGTTAGATGCACTCCAACACGACTCACGTCGACTGATTTAAAGATTCTGGGCATTACACCCCCTAATTTGGCAGTTTCTGGTCCAATTTGTGATCAAAAAATGCCTAAAAAAGATAATGTAACGCCAAAAAGCTTGAATTCCGCCTTTTGTATCAAGAGTTCCGTAGGCGCGTTTGTCTAAACGATAATCGATAAACGTTGAACCATGACTTGGATTTCTGCTGAACGCCTACGAATTCCTCACATTACAAGCGTCTAATGTTCTTATACGAAAGGTCTTAATCACGGAACAGTATCCTCTATGCACGGAGGACTAACCGAAAACTCATAATGTCTCTCGCTTGCGCCATCGCCATGTTAAAGCGCGTCATATGCGTGAGCCAATTTACCTTCAACATATTCTATGATGCTCATATGCCACTGGCTATGTTTTCTCAGTTTCAAACTAGGCATGCTGTCGTCATCTGACACATTACATTCCTGTGCGGCAACGCTGCCGCACCTTGTTATCAGAGTGACTTGGAGGGAACCATTTCAAAAACTAGCAAGACTTGGACACAGCGACGTTTGTCCACGAAGGCGTGCTTGTTCTCTGGAATTTAGAAATGGTTGGAAAACCTCGGAAGCCTAGCCTTCCTATTCTTTACTTAGGGCTGTTTTCCCCTCGCATGCCAGTGCCTTGTCCCCGTGCCCGGAAGAGGAAGTTATGCAGACGCAATTGCGTCGTTGGAAGGCATCATTACTTCACATCCCCGCGCTTTTGCTATTATTGCACAATTATACCATCTTCCTTGAATTAGGTCGGGAATTGGGCGCTGGGATGTGATACGTATATAAGCTCGTGGCTTCGAGTCTGTTGGACAACGTTCACACATCCATTTCGACCATCTTGCGACACCCTCACCAACTTTTCTAAATATCACAATGGCACCTTCCGTCTCACAGCTCGGAACTGTTGTCGTTGATCCTATCCAGGCCGCAAAGGAAGCTATCAAGGCCAATGAAGTCAAAGCTGAAGAAGTCAAAGCTGACAAGGTATGCTCTACGTCTTCCAAGTAACTTGCTCCATGTACTCACTGTTTTTTGTCTCATGTCCGCCTCTTTGACTGAACAGGGCCCTTCCTACCCTTTCTACCTTCCTCATTTCGACGTTAATGAGAAATTCCCTCCTACTCAACTCTTCCGTATGTGACATAATATTATGCCTGAATTCGATACTTTTTCTGACAGTGCTCCGCAGCCCATATCGATCCTGGCCACAATGCTGACCCCAAGAAGCCTCATCTCCTGACTGCTAACACCAAAACCACTCACATCTCTCCTTACCTCGGCACCGAAGTTTCTGGAATTCAGATCTCTGAACTTACTAAGGAGGGCCTTGACGAACTCGCTCTCTTGGTCGCTGAGAGGAAGGTTGTGATCTTCAGGGATCAGGACTTCAAGGATTTGGGAGCAGATAGGCAAATTGAGATAGCCAAGTCCGTACTTCCTCCCTTCCTGGCGTAATATCAGCAATAACTGACGATCCCATTCAAACAGGCACTTCGGTCCCATCCATGTCCATCCCACTTCTGGAAATGTCAAGGGATACCCCGAATTTCATGTTGGTTAGTAGGGTCTTCCACACCCTACTCTTTCCCTGTTCTCATTGACTCATTTTCTGAAATCCAGTATACCGCGACGCTTCAAATGATCGATTCCGCGAGTACACCGGTGCCAACCGTGCCAATCATACTTCATGGCACTCTGATGTCTCTTACGAGCTCCAACCTCCCGGCACCACCTTCTTCTTCATCCTCGACCAACCCGAGGTCGGTGGCGGTGATACTCTCTTCCTTTCACAAGTCGAGGCATACAACCGCTTGTCCGACGGGTTCAAGAAGAGACTCGAGGGATTGAAGGCCGTGCACAGCGCCGTCTTCCAGGCTGATTTCTCAAGGAAGCGAAATGGACCTGTTAGGAGAGAACCTGTCGAGAGCGAGGTGTGTGTTCTTTTCGTCTGTTTTAAGCCAACAATAGACTTATTGGCTTGTTTCCTCTATTTCAGCACCCTATTGTCCGTGTTCACCCAGTTACTGGCGAGAAGGCTCTCTACATCAACCAAGGCTTCACCCGCCGCATTGTCGGATACAGAGACGAAGAATCGGAATACCTCCTCAAATTCCTCTTCGACCACATCAGCAAGGGCGCCGACTTCCAAATCCGTGCCCGATACGAGCCCGGTACTGTCGTTGTTTGGGTATGTCTCTCTTTGCCTGCTTCTCAATACCGAAGAACCGTAAGTTGACTTTTGCTCAAAGGATAACCGAGTTACTGCCCACAGCGCTATCCCCGACTTCAGCCCTACCTTCCGCAGGCACGCTGTCAGACTCACACCCCAGGCTGAGCCTCCCACCGAGACCTTCGTCAAGGCTTAAACTCGTTCCTACACATGTCTATTGTACGATTATCACTAAACTTCCAAATGTACCACGATTTCAAGTTACTTATTCTTGTATCTCTCTCTCTATCTCTCCTATGGAATCCTTTTTTCGCTGTCTTCCTTCCTTTTTGTGATAATTTTGCGGAAAAAGATCCTCCGAAATATCCTAATTCCAAAATGTAACCAACAGCACGGCGGAACCACTCGACAAGGCCCTAGTGGACCAGTGACAAGAGATGTGTAGTCTATTCTCATGTGCCAGTCACACCGACTGCGCTCAGGAAAAGATCTGCATTTTCCTCTTTATCGGCGAGGGTCTTGTATGCGTTGAACATGGGTGGTATCACAGCCCACGGAGTCGACGCAGAGTCCACAGGGCGGGGTCTTGCACCTTTCGCAATTTGGGACTGGGCGTAACATTCAATTCTAAGTTCCTGATTCATACTAGGGAGTCAATACGTCTATTCCACCTGGATCAAGGGAATTATTTCGAAAACGACGTACCTCAAAGCTAGAATGCTGAAGTGCGGGGTTTGCAGTGATACTTTGGAGGACTTCGACATTATCATGATTCGCGTTCATGCCACCAGAAACAGTGTCACCATTACCGTACCCTTGCGTTTCGCGGTACTTTGCGACGCGTTTGCTGCCTGAGATCTTACGTCCTTGCTTTGAAAATTGCTGACTAGTGGCGATGGATGTATAGGCGCTTCGTACGCCTCCGATAGAGACCGTATGTGCAGGAAGGTCGTTGTCGTCTTCGTCTTCGTCTTCGTCGTCCCAGAGAATTTCATGCGTAGTCATTTTCTCAGTGCGTTTTATAGTTGACTCCAGTAATGGTGGCATCAAGCAGTTGCTAGCTAGAGCGTCGGAGAGTATATAGCCAGAACTCCTTGTGGTACCTTGTGTCTTAGGAGGGTGGAATCGAAAAGCTAAGACCAGGATGAAAGAGCAAGCATAGACCTTCGTTTCTGCGACTCTTGTATATTGTCAGTACACCTTCCATTGTGTCCAAAAGTAGTGATCAACAAGAATTATTGAGAGGTACAACGTGGCCAAGGTCATTGTGCTATTTATGGGAGTATGACTCGAATGGAAAGTCTCGTTTAATGATGGTAGTCAATACATCAACCAGGCCAAATGTAGGCGTAACTTAATAAGTTGGTCTTAGGCGCTCAAGAAGAAGGTCAGCTTCCGTGTAGTCGCGTATTGGCCATTTTTATTGACTTGAGCTTAAGTCTTATCGTAAATTTCAGGATCAATTTACCCACAAGTCTTGCCCATCATTTTTGGAGTAGTTTGACGCTATGACCCGTCGGGCTGAAACAGGTTTTAATAGATGAATAATCTACATAGTGACAAACGTTGGGTCGTATAACCTTTCTGAGTCCCAAAAACGAAAAGGGAAATGGTTTATCAACCCTGCACATACCCTTCGTTACAAATTGTGCCGGTCACTTACGTATGCCGGCGGTAAGTACGAATTAGCGCCGGTGGGATCACCTGGCAAGGAACAATGATACTAAATGTAAACTTGTTTAGTCTATTTCATCTATTCGGATATATAGTATGCTTCAAGGAGTAATTTATGGAGATTGTAGTAAGTCCGAACTCTCTGTTTTTGATTTGCTTTGGCAGACTGTATGCCGAACCTGCATGATCGCCGTTAATACATGATGTCCCTGCTTTCTGACTTCTCATTATCGTTTCATCTGGTATCATTGCAGGGTTGAATGCGACCAGAAGTAATACTGCCTTAAACGGCTTAGAACTTGAATTAAATGCATGTGGGTTATGGATAAATGTACGTACGTACGTGAATCAGATGTCCTCAATTGTACATATCACTTTCACGTAGTTGATCTGCAAATTTTATCTTCCAAGGGACGACTCTGGAGATATGGTATATACATAGTATGTGACTATCATTCCCAACTACATTCCCCTCCTTTGATAACTCTTTTGTTTCCCGTTTCAAGGTTAAAAGTTAAAAGTTAAACTCTTCGCTTTCTGATTTCTACCTGCCAGTAAACTACGAACAGCGCCTTCCATCTTACTTGAGATGCTACATACTTCTTTGAAAAGTACTCTACTATCCTTTGGCCTTACTCCTGCTTCCCGAATCGCCAATAAAGATCACATTCAAGAGCCTTGTAGGTTTATCTGCGACGTCGTATTCGTCGTGCTTACTGATTGCCAGCAGTAAACCTCTGATCAGGCTCTTAAACGGGATTATGGTATCAAATCCTTCTGAGTTGACATCGAAAGGTTATTCTTTGTCGGACTATTATTGAGATTGACAGAAAACTGATCAGTTGATACAAACAATTTTGCTGTGCTACACAGCGATCATAATTGCCTCGCATTCGATTGCGTTCCTCACAACCTTTCTCCGGCTAGTTCATCGATTTAAGACACGTCGACTGTGGTGGGATGATTTCTGGGCTTTTATAGCCCTAATCAGCGATATATTTGTATGGGTCCTTTTCATGCTAATAACGAGCTATTTTCTTGTTATTACCCCGAACGGTATATTTTCCATTGACTTTGACTTTAACTGTGCAACCAACCAGACTTTTCCAGGAGCACGTATAAAACCTACGCCACTGAGAGGCTTCCAGTTGTTTTCAAAATTCGGTACACTTGTTTTCTGTACTACTACCTTATGGTATGACTTTTTTCAATTATGCTCTGGACGTGGACGTTACTAAATCGCTGCTGGGATAAACGAATATAGGGCCGCTCGTGTATCTGTTGCGGTTACCATCGTTCGACTGCTTAATCCGGGACCTTTCCGCACTGTTGCGAGAATAGCAGCTCTTATTCTATGTGCTTCTTGGATAACTCTAGTCGTCCAAAAAATCTTTATCTGTGGCAATGAGTTCCACAAAGCACCGGTGTGCCCTATATCACGTATCACCGGATACCTGGAACTTGGAAGTGAGTTGGATTAAATCATTCGAAGAGCACTTTTGATAAATACTCCGATGCAATAATACTCATAGGTGATCTTGGGGGAGACCTGTGGCTTCTTTTCGCCCCCGCGTACATGTTTTGGGGAATGAAAACCAAATGTCGTCATCGTCGATTTATTTTAGGCATATTATGTTGTGGTATCTTCACCACAGCAGTATGCTTGGTACATATGTACCTTATTCTCTCGAAGTGGCCAGGATGGCCCGGGGATAAAGAAAGTACCAGATCGCCAGGATGGCTCGAAATTACAGGTCATCTACAAGTGAGTGGTTAGGGCCCCGTTCTTTCTATTTTAATTACCTTATCGGCAACGTGAAACTGGGCTGACTTTTATTTTCTATATGCCACGCAGCTCGGGGTGTCTATCGTTGTTTGCAACCTGCTCGTCTTACTTACTTGCATGTATCGCGTGCTCTGGAATGACTTGGACGACGATTCAGAAGACAGCACGGAGGATTATTCAACGGAAGAACAATCGGCTAGCAGGAGCAACGCAACAGACAGATTATGCTCTCAAGATACGTCCAACCCACTGCAAGGAAATACTTCTTACGATGAGCGCAGAGCAGTGGAGTTAACCTCAATGACTGAATAAACTATTTTACCGAGATCGAAACGAGCTTAAGAATAGCTACTTCTGCGAATTCTCTTTCTATTTAGAAACACGCACCTACGTGATGCTAGTGGTAGAGATGTTTCACTTGTCATGATGATACCCAGGTGGTCATGAATTTATTGTATTTCATCATATATAAAAAAGTCTACTAACTCCTAGACAGTGGAGGGTACCTATAGGCTATTAACATGATTCGGCCCATGCACTTCCGTCGCTGCTGTGACCATGCCGTCAGCGTGCCGCCCAGTTCCGGGCAATTGAAAACACTAACAAGCAACTACGTGGGACCGGACCCGAACTTTGGGCTCTTCACTGGCGGGCCATACTTATACTACATGTTCTACTTACCTTCGACTTAGAGCGCTTGAGTACTTACGCGTTCGAACCAGTACATGATCAGCCCTATCATCAACAGCCATCTACCTATCTTCTGTGTTTGTAGAACTATCTCGTCCGGCTAAGGATGGGATTTTAGGCAAGAAAGTCGACGGGCATGGGAAATATAATTCTGGCATGAGAGCTTTGGTATTCCATGTAAGCAGCCAGAGTTTCTTGTCTTTCATGTCCAAGTCATTTCTCAATGATATCGATAGCATCTGCAGCTTTGCTGGCAGCTCTACTCTGGGGCATAGCGAAAATTATTGAGAACTTCGTGATCGGTCACTCCCGCCTTCCATATCCTCCAGGTCCAAAGCCTAAGTTTATCATTGGAAACGCGTTGGATTTTCCCCTTGTGAACGCATCTCGGACATATTTGGAATGGAGCAAGAAATATGATAGTTTGTCCTTTGCCTCGCTATGTATCTGATTTTCATCATACTGACTATATCCAGGTGCAATTCTTCATATCGAGGCCCTCAGAAACCATGTAATTGTCCTTAACACGTTTGAAGACGCCGTTGAGTTACTCGAAAAGCGTGCGAGAAACTACTCGGATAGACCAGTGATTCCTATGCTGAAATTGTGAGCCAATATGCGCAAGTAAGGGCAAGTGATTGACTAGTGATTACCACAGAATGGGTTGGGAATACAACATAGGTTTCTTAGGACACAATGACGAGTGGAGATACCACAGGAGAATCTGTCAAGATAACTTTCGAAAAGCTGCTGCACATAAATATCACCCGTTACAGATCCAAAAGGTCCACGAGATGCTTCAGAACTTGCTTGAGAGTCCATCTAAGTTGGAAGAACACAACAAGATGTGAGTATTATTTGGATTCAAGGGAAGATTACTGAGCGTCATGGGCTTCAGGCTCTCCGTATCGATTCCACTCTTATCCATGTACGGATATGAAGCAAGATCTTTGGATGATCCTTGTATAAAGGCTGCAGACGAAGGCATCGTAATCGGAGTACCTCTATTACTTCCCGGCGGAAACTTCATAGATATCTTTCCGGCTCTCGCACGAATTCCGCCATGGGTACCAGGAGCTTATGCAGTCAGGATTGCTTCTCATGTGAAACAACTGACCGAAACTATGAAACGTGTACCAATGGAGCACGTTGAACGAAAATTTGTGAGTGGAATACTACATCTCATGGTTGGTTAGAGTACTTGACGGAGCTGTTCAGGCTGAAGGAACAGCGATCCCGTCGTTGGTCACTGACATGTTGGAACGGAAGCTCGTTAACGCTGTCTCGGCGGAAGAGGAGACGGCTGTCCTGAATATCGCGTACACTGTCTATGGCGGTACGTATCATTCTATGGGCTACATCTCATATCCCAGCAACTAACAACCGCATGGCATCTAGCTGCCTCTGATACGGTATGTGTTAGCACATTCTCTGACTGACAACGTCTAATAGCGTATTGCATTTACAGACTATTGCCGTTACGAAAGCGTTTTTCTACTTCATGGCAAAGTGCCCCAACGTCCAAAAGAAAGCGCATGCAGAGATAGATAATGTCCTTGGTAATAAACGCCTGCCAAACTTCGACGATCGCAGTTCGGGAAAAATGCCATACGTGGAAGCAATTTACCGGGAGTTAATGAGGATCGCTGCACCTATTCCACTCGGTGTGCCACATCGGGCGTCAGAGGAAGATCATTATAAGGGATATTTCATTCCTAAAGGTGTGTAACTGATACTTCTCCGTATTTAAATTCCATGAAACCCATTATGCGTAGGCGCAACTATTTTCCCAAATATATGGTGAAGCTTCAAGTTTGTCGTTGTGTATCGGACGATGGCGCTAATGAAAAGGCACGAATAGGGCAATGACGCACAACGAAAAGAAGTATCCCGATCCGTTCAGCTTTAAACCTGAGAGGTTCTTGGATGCATCCGGGAATCTCAACGACGACGATAGGGTTTTAGCTTATGGATTTGGGCGAAGGTAATATTTTTCATTGGGCGAAAATTACCAGCTATTGACTTTCAATGCTCGGCTGAAGGTTATGCGTAGGGAAATATATTGCTAGCTCTACAGTAAGAACCTTTCTCATCATTTTTTCCTCTTGAACTTTGCTTGACCACAAATTTTCGCTTCCCCCCCTCAGATGTGGCTCATGATCGTATCCGTCCTTGCTTGCTTCGACATCGAGAAGACTAAAGACGAAAACGGAAATTATATCGAAATGAACGACGAATTCGAGGATTTTGGAATGCTCATGTATGTCTTGAGACTTTCACAGTTGCGTTCGTACGTTAACGAGAAGAAATGTATAGACATAAGGCAAAATATGAATGTTCTATCACAGCTCGATCTTCTGAGGCTCGTCAACTCATTTCGAGTACCCAGTAGGCCTAAATTCTTCGAGTTATATCCCGCAATGTACATACACGCTATAGGTAGACCTGGACCTGGGGCCCTAATGTAATTTGGACAGGATTGATGACAGCTTTCAAAAATTTTACTTGGATTGTATTTTTTATATAAAAAAAAACTGAGCTCGCCTACCACCAGAGATAGGACTGGACGAACACTACGGGCTGCAGGGTCGAACATCAAAGAACTTTTTGCCAAATTGTAGGTAGCTACGAGGGTTGAACGTTGAACCGTTGAACGTTCATTGAACGATAAATGCTGCGACCATTGGAACTTGGACGAACTTGGGACGAACAGCCATCGTGATCTTGAAATCCTCTTTTCTTATTCGAATTCTTGTTACCGTATTTACCCATTGTTTATAAAGCTCAAGTAGTATTTACTCATAGCTGATACTAATATATCGAGAAACGCAAGAGAAACCGCGAGGCCAGTCGCTTAAAGAAAACTACGCGGAGTTAAACACGTGTACGATAA
This sequence comes from Agrocybe praecox, assembly GCA_964017145.1. Taxonomy (NCBI): domain Eukaryota; kingdom Fungi; phylum Basidiomycota; class Agaricomycetes; order Agaricales; family Agrocybaceae; genus Agrocybe; species Agrocybe praecox. The sequence continues at coordinate 298,429 of OZ024847.1, read as the reverse complement.
TAAATCGATAGTTGTTGTGTCACCGAGTGACCAAATTGAACTGCTTTTCGAGTCTCTCCAAGATACACCAACGTCTTTTGTCTATAATTACGAATCATACGGGATGTTCGCTGGATCAAAAAATGTGGTCGTCGCAGGAGGGACTTTTGTCATGCAGGGGGATTTCCATTCGCACACTTACGTCGATGGAAGTGGGGAACGGGGTGGTACGTGTTCAACGAGATATGCATCCACACTATGATTTACTGACGAAAAACATATCACAGGCCTGAGAGTTCTGCAAAAAAATATAGCAACCGGAGCGTTCCATAATTCGAGCGAAAGATATGATCCCCCAAAGTGTCATCCTAAAACTCGAGAAGCGGTCCTGAAGAAGATCATGGACTGGATCAAGGACCCAGATAAACTAGCCTACTTTCTCTGGCTATATGGCCCTGCAGGATCTGGAAAATCGGCCATCGCCCAGACTATAGCAGAGATGTGTTACGCAGCTGGATTACTCGCAGCTACATTTTTCTTCTCTCGAACCGTAACGGGTAGAAACGAGAAGACACATTTGGTTTCGACGATTGTATACCAGATGCTTCTCATCATACCGGAGATACGGGAGCAAGTGATCACCGCGTTGGAGTTTAATCCACAGATTTTCAACTTATCTCTCCAGGCCCAACTCCAGGAGCTCATCATCAATCCTCTCAACTTCGCGTCTAGGGCCATATCTGGAGACGAGAAGCAAAAGGAAGATTTTCTATCGCGACCCAGGTTTATCATCATAGATGGATTAGACGAGTGTAACGACCCTGAAGCACAAAGCTACATACTCGATACCTTGATACCGGCTGTACAGAATGCAACCATCCCGTTATTCTTCCTCATTGCCAGTCGTCCGGAGCAGCAAATACGTGACACGTTCAACGAAGATCTGCTGAGCTCGTTGACGACTACCCTTGTTCTTGACGACACCTACCGCCCAGACAAAGATATCCGTGTCCTTCTGGACTCAAAGTTCACCAATATAAAAAAAGAAACACCCTGCAAGAGCACACATACCGAAGGAGTGGCCATTGGGGAAGGAAATTGACCAGCTTGTGGAGAAATCCTCCGGACAATTTATCTATACGACCACCGTCATCAAGTATATTGAATCAAGGCGGCACCTACCCACTGACCGTCTGAAAATTATCCTAGGTCTATCTGACCCAGGAAATGATACCCCGTTTGCCGAGCTCGACGCGCTCTACAATCATATCCTAACATCAACATATGACCAGGAAAAAGTAATACGTTTATTCATGGTGCTTCTTGTGACAGGCCGCGATATCGAGAAGAAACCTACTGTTATCGAGAAATTCCTGTTCTTAAAACCCGGGGAGATTGACATTATCCTCAGCGACTTACATTCTCTTATTGCTGTACCTTCTTTTGAAGACCAAAAGAGCCCTCTTAGAATATCGCATGCATCGCTCAGCGATTTCTTACTGGATAGGTCTAGGTCCGGGAAATTTTTTATTGACGCAGGGCCTGCGCATGCGGAAATATTGATATACGTTTTGCAACACTTTGGGGAAGATAAAGGCACGCTCATTTGACTATGCCACCAATTTTTGCCTGCATCCTGACCCACGATATAGGGAAGCAGCAAGAATGTTATCAATGGTCCCGACTCTTCGACGCCCATTACGGCAATGCAAGTCCAATAGCTAAACTTTTGGATAAATTACTCGCATTTGATTTACAAAGCCTACTCAACTATATGATAGACGATGGCAGTCCTAGTCCAGACAGTGTCCGTCCTAGTACTGGATATTGGTCGAAGGTTCATGTGGATGACCGATGGCCGAATATGGCTAGAGTTTTTCATTGGTTACGTGCCCTTGTAGGTTTTTTTCTCCACTATTTATCTTTTGCCGGCTGATAGCTTTGACTAGCGCCACCCTAATCCTGAAATCGACTTTCACAAGTTCTATCAAAACCATTTCGATGAATGGTTGCACACACAACTTGGTCGTTACTATCCCGTTTCTGAACAGTCAACAACGCACCTGCTGACAGCTGTGAGCTTGCCAGTATTCGAAGGTGATGCAAGAGAGATAGTATTCGATCTTATAAACAGCATATCGCCTTGGAAGGATTATGACACGCTTACCTGGAAAGACCCTCTTCGCCTATTCAGCCAATACTATGCGAAACCGCATTCGGCGACCTATTACGAAGCCATGAGGGGGTTTCTAACAGATATTTCTCGGGGCAGGGAATATTATATCTCAGATATCAAATACGGAAACTTTGCTCGTCTCGTCTTGGACTATTTCTTTACAACATAAGTCTTGTGGCTACTCATTCAGTATCATTCTCAAATGAGTTTTTTTTACATTGCCATAGGAATCCTATTCTTTTAACCGCAAAAGACTCGGACTCGTATTCCACATATAAAGCGCGTTTAGCTCTCAAAATTTTTGTGGCCTTGCCAGATAAACTCCGCATATCGTCGGACACAAACGAATATCTCCAGGCCCGATCGGTGCGATGCCAAAACACCGATAATCCATTGCATGATGAGATGAACAGTTTGGCAGACAAGATAGCTTGTTTTACCTCCGATGTTTAATATCAGATTTTGCACCTAGAATCCATACCAAAGGTTTACTCTGGTGATAGGCGATCTAGCGGATTAGAATGCACTTTTCTTGTGTAAGCCTGCGGCGCAGCGGTAAGCTGTAATAACAACCGCCGCGGCAGGCCGACCCCGGTGTTCTACTCATCTTCGACGTGTGATCACCGAGTGATGGTCGGTTTTCATGTATGAGAGGTTCGGTGTTTGACCAAGACGACACGGCGACTGGCTGAGTACATACTCTAATCCACATACAGGTCGTCCGAATTTCGACCCGCAAATACAAATTCTCGGCTCGGCTTCTCACGGCAGGCTTATGCCGGCTTTGGCTACAGCCTGAATTTTAGGTTCATTATATTTCAAATTGCGAAAGGTTTTATGTGAGACTGCTACTTATTAATGTAGATTGGAATCATTGATTGTATTTTTGAGTATCACAGATGAACTTGATGGTTATGGGCCAAGCGGAGCTGGCGGGCACGATTCCAACCGATTCCAACAAGTGACCGGGTAATAGAGCCAAAAATTCATCAGCTTAAGACGTTTCCTTCGTTTCTCTCAGGTCACGTAATTGGGCAAATATATCAGCAGTTTCACAATTTATTTATAGTGACTTCTGTAGGCGTAAAAAAGCGCCAAAGCAAAAAGTTGAACAGTCCTCTGAGCTTCAAGGAAGTCAAAAAAAGCAAGAAAAAGTAATCAAAAGTGAGGAACAGTAGCTACTATAATGTATATTAGTAATTTATGCAGTACTGCTGGGGCATGCCTTGAAGGGACTAGGAAAATCGAAGAGAACGGCACAATTATGGTCCATGAACAAAAGGTTAGCCTGGTATTCCTCGTCTATGACCTCAGCCGTATATGGCGTAGGATTCCTCCATGACCACATTTCCTACTTCAATGCACTGGATGAGTTTCAGAATTACTTCGTCAATCCGTATATCGACCATCACTGCCACGAATTTCTGTCGGATTAGCTATTTTTAGTACAATACGTAGTCCCTCCGTAGCTTTTTCTCGCTTTCATGCTTTCTTACTTGCCGCAAGTTGAAAAACCCAAAAATGCGGACAAGTAAATTGTGAAGTTGCTGATGGCCTATCCAGGTACAGAAAGGTATTAACTCTCCGATCTCATCCAATGAATGATGCAGTGCTTAAAAGGCTTATGACTAAATCTGTAAGGAAAGGAGGCTCTGCCAAATAAGCCTTTTATTTTATTTTGGCACATTTTTGCCTCCTGAAAACGAGAAGAACGCGAGGTATGATATTCATCTCGCGGGAGAAGGTCGGGCAGCTCACCTAATTACTAAGTGCGCTGTAAGAACTCTTTATTACTAATAATCAAGACAATTCTGGGGTTCAGAACGGAAGGGAGCCGTAAGGTTTATTTCTATTATTCTCTGAGTTATAATTGAACAAAGGTAGCATTGACATATGGCTGCAGATTTTCAGCGGGCGCTCATCACAAATAAGTAAAAATAGCACTTCTCACAGGAAAGGTATAAGACTAAATCCCGGAGAGGACCGATAGAGTCATGAATTGGTAATCAAATATGATACAATCTAGCCGTCAAAGTTGCTGGATGGAGAACGTGCCGGCTTAAACAGGTGGCCTATGGATGAACTGGCACGTACAGAAAAACGTATAAAGAGTGAACAAAAATCATGAAAGACGACAGACAACTTCCACACAGAGCAATTCTAGTCTACTCAACCCAGTCATATTATCAACAATGCAATTCAAACTTACTACCCTCGTCGCTCTCGCCACCGTCAGCACCGGTGTACTAGCTGAGACCGTCAACTACCGTGGCTACGCAAGCACCGTCTCCTGCAGCGGCTCTGCATTCGGGTGCAGTGACGGCGGTGCGGTCTGCTGCTCTCTCCCCACAGGGTTCGGGTTCTCAGCCCAATTTGATAACCTCCCAGCTGGTACCCAAGGCCAGGGATATACCGGTGGAGGATGTACCGACTTTGCATTCAGTGTCTTCGGTCCTGGCACCAAGTGCTGGAACGGTGGAGGATCCCGTGTTACTCACCTTAACTGGTTCCATTCCCCACAACGCCGCTCCGTCGCCATCGTTGAGAGGGCCAACGAGAACGCTGGCGCCGAGTGTGCAGAGCCTACCTTCTTTGAGTATGAGACTCAGGACGGAAACTTGAGGACCATTAAGGTCCCAGCCACCACAGGGTCTGCACAGACGATTGCCGACTTGCACGCTGCGAAGAACTACACTGCTCTTGCTGCTTACGAGGAGTATTAGGTGAGGTTAATTTCTATTAGCTTTTGTTGGCGCTTAATTACTGACTCGATGCGTACAGAGTCACGGCGACATTTATCGAGAAATGATGGCAATGATTATGTTCGATTGATCGGTGGATATAAGGAGTTGATTTCGTCTTTCGGTCTTCTGTGATTTTACGTGTTTTCTGTTGCTATTAGTAGAAAATCCACAAAATATATCTGAATGAAGAAACCTCGTAAGAATATGCACGTTCTGGACTTCACGCATACGTATTACCTATTATTAGCGTCACAAGAACAACCAAGTTATTTATGAATACCTACTCCCTGCGGCATCGGAACGGCCATGATGCACGGGTAGCATTCCCACGATTCGTCAGCGCGCAGAACACTCTCAGGTTCTCCCATTTTGTACTGACATGTAATTAGTAGATACAAGCATTATATATTCATATAGAATATTTGTTGTACATAATTGTGGGGATATAGTACATGTACGCTATGCAATACAAATATACTACGGTTGGCTTACTGGCAATATACTCAGCAAAGGAATATCGCGTATCAAATCAAAATGATACTTATATAAAAAATCAAAAATATTTTCAATAGAGCTTGCGGATCTCGCACACATAAAAAGGTTAATCCCCTCGAATTAATATCCGAAAATTCTACTTGTGCTTACTGCCGTTCGAGTTTTGATTTGACCGTCATGAGAGTTCCACGAGGGGATTCTATCTCCGAGTCTTCGTTCTTTTAACGCCGAGCTTGAAGGAATACTTATGCTTCACAAACTGAGGGAAGGGTACAGGTGAACGTCAAGATTTGAAATATTGAAACGTTGACTGCTGGTAGTTGCTTGGAACGCAGTGCACCAAACGTGGATAAGATGTGGATTGTGTGAAATTGTGTTCGTGTGACAGATTGATCGATTACGAACCAATGATGTGACTGTTCGCGTTTGTCTTAGTCATTTCTCATGCATGAATGCTCGTTCATCCATGTTTCATCTTCCCTCGTCTTCCTCCAATCTTCTTCGCTTGGTCTTGTCTAAATGACTGTTTTCAAATTGTCTTTTTTCGGAGCTCTTGTGCACGTTAGGTACATAAAGTATGGACGTTGAACTGGGTTAGAACGAATACGATACATGAATTCAAGATTGGACCCATACTCCATAGGAACGAACGGTGAGGGATCACGCATCATGCAGTACTTGGCTGATAGATCAAACAAGACATGTGCCAGTGGGATTGGCTGACGTCTTTCTGGAGAATGGTCAATTGTTCCGGGACTGATGGACAATAGTTGGCATACTATGATCACATAATACCACTCTGGTAGCTCCAATCAGCTTTTTTCGATGACAATAGTGTGAAAGGCTTCTTCGTAGTTCTCGTTTTCACCCGTTTCAACATCGGAGTTAGCGTAAATGTAAGGGCGCTCAGTAGGGTGAGGAGGAGGGACAAGGAACTCACAGAGCCTGTGGTCGATTCTGATCCGTTTTGATGTACAGTTCTACTGAGTCAGCTGCTGGTGCAACGACGAAAGATACGACTCCAGTCGCTGTTACTGCGCCATTTTGGGTGGTTATCGTTGACATGGTGAGTGGGGAAAGTAGTAGTTGTGCCGGTGAAAGTTAAGCGAGATAATATCAATAATATTACCTCCATCTTTCTCTCAATCCGGGAAGAAGACTTAGCTTTATTTCCGGTATAGGTTGCGTGATATAGATAAATCCATAAACACCTCAAATTGGCGATAAGTACTATTTTGTACATATGCTGAGCAAGCAACCTTTCTCCTGCCGAACTTATTTCTGTAGCCCACCTGTGCCCATTTTTGCCTTTTGTGATTCCTATCTACGCGAACGTCGAAATAACTCTTCTAAGAACCAAGGAAGACAGCGGTCATTTCAGAGGATAACTCTCGTGTAAGGTACGCACCTTGCCTACGCCCGAAACCGACACAACACGCCATCTCGATGCGCAGCCAACATTTCGGACCGAAGCCATTCCCCCTTTTTTTTTTAGTTTATTTTCCTTTCTGCCAGCGAAGGCACCCTTAAGGGTTCTCCGTCGCTTGTTTAATTTCTCTTGGAAAACTTCTTTTCGCCTAGATAAACCCCTCCTATTTCGATTTGATTCCAAATCTTTCCCCCTGAGTATCGTTACAAGTAGAATTACATATATATACGTAGTCCTACTTGTCTTGTACTCCCCAACAGAAGTTATGTACCTGACTCACACTCGTTATTGATATACGCAATGTCCCACAACCATCCTTTTCGTTCCCTACCCATAACATCATCACCAAGAGGTTTAGGACCCCCGAGACGATTCCGCCTCGTCTCCCCTCTTCACCCGAACTCACAACGATCACCATCGTTTCACTCGTAAGCTTATGGCAAGTTTCGTCATCTACTTCTCACAACTCGCGCAATCATCAATTATCAGGCCGATGGCTCCCGCAGAAGCCAATACGCTGGCCGTTGATCTGTGCTTATGGCACGACCCTGTTTTACGCTCAATTTCTGCCCGGCAAGGCCAAATTCAGAAAATTTGATTGGGAAGAGATAATGGCATAAAGCGGCATGAGACGGTTTACGACACTCTCGCTCGCGGCCTCGCTCGTGGAATTGGGCGGTCGTGTCGCTATTTGGCGGCCAGTGGTTCAGCAAAAACGACTACGACAAAGGTTGGATTATTATTCCTTCTCTTCGCTCAGACAACAAAGACATAATACCACAAGCATACCGTGTATCGTACACAACCAACAACTTATGATAACCAAACATGCCATCGACCCTATCCCGGTGCATCCCAACGACAACTACGAGATGCAGACACGCCCTCATCGCTTCTGCGCAAAGACTCCGTACCATATGAGTAAATATGGCAATTTTTCAGCAAACGTGAGAAAGAGGAAGAGACGTATGGTTGTTAAATATCGAGTCTACTCTGCTGGTTATTCTTCTGAAATTAGATGATGTTCAGTTCGTGACAATGCAGGGCTGTACATCATTGATAACTCAGTTCCTGCTCCACCAGATGGGATGGTTTCCATCTTGATTTCTGTTAAGACTGAAACCCAGTGCAATGCTACAATATCGCAGTTCGAACCAATGACTGTTGATTTATTTTTAGCATGATTGATTAATTGACGAGCATATAGAGGAGAATCTAGGTAGCGATCTCCTCCCCGATGAAGCTATTTAAGTACGATGCAAAAATTAGTATTTAAAGCTTGTATTTTGACGCATACAGTAAGTTCCACTGTCCCCGCAACTCCGCATGCCAACATTATCTAATCTTCTTTCAACACAGGCTGGTCAAGAGGCCTTAATACGCAATTACCAAATTAGCGGCGTCTTAAGTTATCTATTAACAGGCACGACCATTATATATCTTCTCTAATCGGTTACACATTTACCTCTTACTTACTTGTTATTTTCAGGAGCTTATATTGCCGTATATTTTGCCACGGTTTACATGTATTGTACGATTCACAATTAACACTTCTATATGCTACTAACTCATCTCATGGCTTTTTAGTGCGCACAAAATCCAATGCGGCGTATTCAAAAGAACGTTACGTGGTTATTACTCTCATCAGTAGTCTTTTCCTACTCCAGATGTACTCAGTGACCACGACAATCTATTTTCAAGACCGAATCCTTATCCCCATGGGAGCCACCAGACAATCCGAAGCTCTGGCAATTTATCAGGAGGATCCTCCGATTTGGCATCTGTTTGAGAACATCGCGTATTTTGCGGCATTTATTTTGGCAGACTTGCTCATGGTGATAGTCAATTTTGGGATTCAACGTAGATCAGCCACTGAAAATAACATATGCGCCATAAAATATAGATTTGGAGGTGTTTTCGTGTATGGGGACGCTCTTACGTTGTTATTTCAGTTCCATTGATCCTGATTTTGACTGAAGTTGGTGCGTACTACTGGGTCAGTCTTACCTTTTATGTTTGGTGGTTAATGGGTTCGACCATACACAGGTGTATTCATTGCTATGATAATTGTTATATCGGTCAACATTGACCATATAACAACTTCATTGGATGCACTATTTGATCGACTTCAAGTTGTATTATATGTTATGACGGCTTCCATCAGCCTGTTGGTGACCTACCTGACATGCCACAGAATATATTCTTGTCAAAATAGTTTCAAGGACAACAAATTCAAAAGAATCATGGAACTTCTCATCCAGTCATCAGCAATTTATACCACTGCCATTGTGTTGAAACTATCAATAAGTGGTACTCCTCGTCCTATTTCCCAACGGAGCAGCAGATTATTTTTTTCTGATGGCTATATAAGCTCAGTGATTGCGCCATTATCTGTGAGAGCATTGTTTCTTAAATGCATATTTGATTTCTGACCGGAACCATGAATAGGGACTAGTACCAACATTAATGGTAGCCCGCGTGAGCATGCTAGCGCTAGAGGAGGACAGACAATCCACGAAAGGGGTTTCAATTTTACAGTTCCGACACGATACTTCATCTTCTCCACACTCCAGAATAACGAGTATTTAACGATATTTTGCTCTAAATTATCCTCCTCGTGCCGGTGTATGTGTACCACAGTAGCAATCGAATACCGTGCGACATTAGCCCTTTGACATACATACACTACGACCTGCTACGAAATATTAAGTAATAGCTGGCAGGCTTGTTCGAACTTAGCGCTACCAGGTGGAGAGCTCCCGTGAGACGTTGTAAGTGATTGCATATTATTTTCCTTAGCTTGATCATTTGGCTCCATCTTGCTACTGCTCTTGCTTCTGGTGGTATATAAGAAGAAGAGAACCCGATCATCACCAACGACGCGACGCGACGCACTGACGCGTATGTATGTATGTACGTCCTAAAGTAAACCAAGACCCCCCGACTCCCGAGAGCCCGAGCGCCCACAGGTGACAGGACCCCAGGACCCAAAGGCAATGAGTGACATGACGGGTGACGGACATGGCCCATCAGTTTTTGGGATATTTCGTTCCGACGCCAACGACTACAATGGGGACGACAAGCAGAGAACGTGCAACGGAGGTGCTGAAGTAGAGTCGAAGCTGAAGGTGAACTTTGCTTTGAGTCTGCGACAGACGGACACTCGTTGGACTTTCGACTTTCGATTTCGGATTGCTCGTGTCGCTCTTTTGCTCACGGACGACGACGACGACGAAGGCTCCAACGCTCGTTATTGTTATTTGAACCTGGACTATAATTCTTTCTCTTCGCTCGGAGGACCGCGTATCATACACAAGCAACGACTTCTAATAACAACAACCCAAACCAAAAAATGACATCAACCCTATCCCGGTGCATCCACCTGCATCCAACGAAATGCAGACAACACGCGCTCATCGTGCCTGCTGCGTCGTACTTCTCTTCCTCATCTTCGTCGTCTCCACCCTTTGGGTTGTCTTTGTGCGTAGGCGTAGCGAGAGTCAGAGCACCAGGACTTGCAGCAGGACTACGAACAAGAAAACACCGCACGGCGATGGCGATGTTCCACAACACGCCTGTTGGGATGTATAGTATGTGTTTTTTCCTTGCTTTGAATCTTTTTATCTTTTTGTGCTTTTTTTCTGTACGTTTCTGATTTATTTCCTACATCTTTCTTTTCCTTACGTATTTTCTACGTAGTACTTACATACTTTCCCGTCTTCTTTTCTTCCCTTTCCCTCTCGGCTCGTCTTTTTCGCGTATCCACTCCCTTCCTTCTCCCTCGTTCGTTCGTATTTGTCCCTGCTTTCCTTATTTTATCTTTCATCCATTCATCCATTCATTCACCCACTTCTTTCTCTTCTCTTCTCTTCCTACCACCCCAAAATCATCCAAAAACAACAAAATAACCTACTTTTATAGCCTCGCGGAACAAAAAATCCTCCTCATCCCCCCCAAAATCAAAATCAAAACTAAAATCCCCCCCCAAAGAAACCCAAACTAAAACTCCCACCAAAATCATCCTCCTCATCCTCCCCCGAGTCCAAGAAAAGCAAATCGTCGTCAAAATTAGCTCCTTTGTCGGCTGTTAGAACTTCCTTTCATGATGGGAAGACGGACAGGAACAGGTACCCCCAAGAACGAGGATAAGGACAGGGACAGGGAAGAGGCAAGGCGGAGGCGCCGAGGGATGGCACGAATGTGTTTGATGAGCTTGGTGCGGGTGTAGGCGGATGGAGGCTTGAACGGGGTCCTAATGGAAGAGATGCAGGCACGGGAGAATGAGAAGCTGGCGGCTAGAGGCATAAGCAGGGGAGACTACGAGGGAAACGGTGATAGGGAAGGCAGGGAGGCGACCAACGAGTACTTCAAGCCTGAGCCTGTGACGCGTGTACGACGGTCTCCGTCATTGTCACTGTCAGCGTCAAGGTCGGGGTCAAAGTCGACCACAGGGCCACGTGTAATAACCGTCTAGGACTCGACCAAACATGCTGTCCTCGTTCACCAGCACCAGCACCTCAAATTTCAAACTCAAAGTCAAACTCAAGATTCACGCGCGACGGAGCGCCCCACGTCGACTTCTCACACGTCCCCAATCCCAATCGGGGTCCCACACGGCGAGGTGCAGCTCAGGCGGAGGGGGTGGGATGCCGTTGGTCGTGGCGCGCGCGGGGCGGATGGAGCGAGAAGCAAGGCCCAAGATGGTGCAGAAGGAGGAGGAGGAGGAGGGAAATACAACGACCGCCCGCTGTTCGATCCCGTGATAACCAGTGCAGCATTACCCAGGCCTATCACCCCGGGAAGTCGATGTTTTCAGGTCACCTCAAAACCCGCAAGAAAAACAAGGTTTTCTCGTCAAAAATTGGGCTATTATAAATACTGAAATATAATACAAATTTCGGGACACTAGATATGATAAATAAAAACTAGGTATTCGTTCAAAATTTATGTCACACCATAAACATGGCCCAAAATATGGTGTTAGGTCAGACCGAAATCTCAACCAAATATAGAAGTTTTGGATTAATTTTTAGGTAGAATGAGAACGGAGGTTTCATTCATTCGGAAAACTGGAATGAAACTTAGGTTCTCAACAATAGCTTCAGACGGTCAAATATATTAGTTATCCGCTGTGTTTTCGGCTCGTCTATAGCTTCTGCTGAAAATAGAGATATCAGCGCGTCTGAAATCAAAAAAACCAATTGAGTTAATTGTTTTCAGGCAATCAAAAACTCAGAGATTCGGGCTCACCTTTATTTGTTCCGAAAATAAACACAATAGTCAAGAATTCTGGCTGTGAGAAAACTTCAAAAAAGACTACGTTTTAGTCCTAAGTTTTGGACCACATTGATATTAAATTTTTTGTCTTTCTTTCAGGAAGCCCGACGTGTCAATATTCGTCTTGGTTTTTGTCCTTACCGGAAATAAGAACATCAGCCATGCTTTCATGGGATACTAAACTACTATCCAAATTCCTATTTTTGGTCGTCTTTTAAGTCATAAAAAACTCCTGAATTTTGTACATGTTTTCCGTGGGCATTTTAGTTCATACTAAAACTGGCTTTTTCTCCGGGGTTTTGAGGTGACCTGAAAACATCAACTTCCCGGGGTGTATGGAGGTTCCATATATAAATTTAGGACAACCTCATTTCTACGTGGTCCAAGAGTACAATCAACAAATATGCCTACATGTCAGAATTTGGGTAGGCTCGTGACCAGCCGTTACCTGTCAAACTCCGCTTTATGCCGAGAGCAGCCGCGAGCATCTCCAGGTAACGGCTGGGAGCAACGGGGCGATTTAGTAGGGTCACGCCTTGTCACACGAGACTTAGAATTATTTCGAACTGTTCACAACTGTCAAGTTCACACTTTGCGTTACTGGCCAATGTTCCTCTACCTTTGTCCCGCCATTTTAATGACGGGAGCTATCTCTACATTTTTTTATCATCGATGCCTGTCACAAGTTTGAATTTGGGCAGAATCCACTCCTTTCGGACAATTTCGGAAGGGAGAAGTTGAACCGTGCTACACACAAAACTTTTGCTTAAGCTCGGCAAATTGGGAAATTTTCTTCTGTTTCAGTAATTGATGTTAATGGTACGGAGTAGTAGGTCAGTTTTCAATCAATTATGTTCTTACTCCTATCCACTTTCATCCCACCGGCCTTTAGGTACCAATTAGCAGAATTTGCCACAAAATCTCAATATCATAGGTACTGGCCCATGGATTATTATTACCATGATAGGCTTTATGCGGGCTATACATTGGCTCTCAAGTTTTGGGTGAACTTTCCACAGCCATTCAAGTAATGACCCTAATGAGTACTGTTGTCTATGAGTTAATGTAATTTGTAAAATTTATGTTTTTCAATGTATACCATTATTATAACAAGTTTATGGATCATCTATGAGTTGTTAAGAGTGACAAATGTTGAGTGTGGAAAGAGAGAGGAAAGATTTTGACGAAATGATGCACGCGCAAAACACGAAATTTCACTAAGTCCCTGTCACGCAGGGGGCCTTCCTCTAAATCGTCCCCGTAACTCCCAGTCGTTAGGTGGTGATGCCCCTTTTCACAGTCCGATTGATGTCCGCTTGATGTTAGGAAGCCAAACAATGCAGCGATTAAGTAATGGACAATGACAAATCACCACCTAACGTACTGGTCGCGAGTCTAGAATTTGGGGTTTACGCGCGTTCGGCTATTGCCGCAGATTACGGCATCGTGCGATGTGCCGATTACGCGTGTTTTCTTTCCTTTACCCGCAAAGACTAGCTCATGTTGAGTCCCATAGCCAACTGAGGATGTTCCGGAGCGACCTTAACCGGTTTTCTGACACGTACACTCCAGAGTCCAGTTCCCTTGCGACTGGAGTGACTTAAACCATGTTTTGCCATTTGGCGCTCAGTGCTCAGCCGGACTTCTCTATTAGTGAGTAAGCTTCTTACGAGCATCCCTTGCATATGTCAATGCTCGATTCCCAATTATTCTGAGAAAGCCAAGAGAAAAATCAGAGCAGGGACTCGTCTCAATTTACTTATGCTGGGCTCAAGTTCCCCATGCCATGAAAATACCTTTACTCTAGTCCTCCAGGCCCAGGTTTTATCCGGCAGGACAAATTTACAGCACGTCTTCGATGAGAGAGATAAAGAAACGCGACACGACACGTTTGCGTCATGTTAAAAATGGAGACATCGAGGAATTACATTGTGAATCGACGAAGAAGATTATAAGTACGCGCATAATTTCATTCATACAGTATCTATTTGTGTACACATGGCAGGCGCTAAGACTATGGAAAACGAACGAGACGCTAAAGAACTTGAGCCTGGGGAGGGCCAGACGTAAAAAGTTGAGGCTCTACTCTAGTCATAGAAAACGAGGGTCCTTATCTCGATGGACTGCCTCGGCGGGGATCCCTTTGGCGTAGCGGGGTCGTCAAAGCCAGTGTGTGGGGTGAACACCGCAACACTCCCATCTAGAACCGAATCTGAACTGGGAACATTCGCCAGAAAATTAATGGTTAAATTTCACTACGAACTTATGAAGACACATACCACTTGATTAACACACCCTCATCTGGCCTCATGCCGTAAAGGTACTTCCACTTCTGGTTGGGATTATACTTGATCCCCATCGTCTCACCCACCCTATCTGGGTAGCGGAACTGAACAGGCACTGTATCCTTCCCGGGATCAGAATCGACACTGCGGTGATCGCACAGCGCCAGAGGCCAGTCCAACGCCGGGTGGGATATGGGACGCCAGAGGTTGATGATTTGGTACCGTTTCTTCAGCAAGGCGGGTACTTCGTCTGCGGGGAGGTGGCGGTGCACGCGTGCCGTGGCGGCTTTGGTCGTTTGGTCGACGTGCGCTTGAGCAACGGGTTGGCGGGCAGATGGAGAGTCGGTTTGTCCTGGCACACGACGGCGGATGGCTGAGTTAACAGGAATGTAAGTATTCATGTAAGTATATGTATTATACATACGCAGGTATTAAAAACTTGCGAAAATAATTGAAATGTACGAACTATGATCAAATACCACGACCTTACTCGCCCCCGTAAGCTTCTTGATGATCTCCACACTCTCGGGATAATATACCCTCTCAACTTCCTTATCGTCGTCGAACGTCTCGGGCGTCGTCACCGACGGCTCAGTGAAGAACTGGAACCCAGTCTTATCGAGGGAAACGGAATCTTCTTTCCCACGAAGGTTTTCGATCTGGACCAGTTTCTTTTCGTGCGTATAGTTCGTCGGCGGCTCTCCCGGTCCGGGGGTGGTCAGGATGTACAGCACGGTGGATGGGTCGGCAGGTGGGACGAGGAAGGAGAGGGTAGCTGTTGTGCTTTCTGGGCCCTTTCCGCTTCCGTGTTCGGTCTTCAACGACGTTGTCGTCTTTGTCTCTGTCGCCGTTATCGTAGTAGTAGAAGACATGACGATGAGTGTTGTTCAAATTTCAAATGTATTTAGCAAAGCTGGAGTAATAGTAAGCTGTAAGCTGTAGCAGTGGGATGAATGATATAACTCTCAAGCTCATGACGTCGCGTCTTTTATCCTTTCGTTTACCCCAGGCTGTATCTATTTTGAGACTCGCCGAATCGAATTGACTCATCGGTGGTAGATCTTGCGTGCTATAACCTATTGTAGTAGATAGATTAATAAGCCGTATTAATATAAGATATGATTATTCAGTTTAAACTTTTTTGTTGGGAAAGCGAATGCGAATAAAGTGAAAATGGCGAAAGAATGCGACAGTTAGTATGTATCTAGTGGCATCGACTTATTCAGGTTGATTTATAATGGACTCGGAGTAAGGAAATCACATCATTATCGTACAAATTAGTTATATGCTCGACGCTTCTGCAGATAAACCATCGCTCTGGGATAAGGGTCGGTGTTGGTGTCGGGGTCGGGGTAGGTCGGTCCAGGCCATAGATATTTAACCAAAAATACAAAATGTAAAAGATACAAACCACTCACTTAGTAAGAAACCACCAGAATCCCTTCAATTCTTAATAATTCATCACCAAATATGCCAATTGAGGTTAAACGGCTTCAAGGTGTTCCAAATTGGGAATTCTCGGGGCGACACTCACAATTTTAACCACAAAGAAACAAAAATTCATTGCAAAAATTTACACACGTCATTGCGCAGGCAAATTGGGTCACGATATAATTACTCTATTTCGAAGTCATAGCATGGTAGGTTTTTATTTATATTTACTCCAATAAGACGTTCTACTTTAAATAATCATGCAGGAATCAACCAAAAATAGACCACGCCAACTGGTATGCGGCTCCAAAGGTGTGCTATAAATACCACATAAAAACCTTGGACAGAGTCGTATGCTTGTAATTGGAAATATATGTACATCCTATCAGAAACATGACCGATTTCTTGCATCGTGCGAGGCGGATGGGCAGGGCAGGGGAGAGGGGCACGGTGGTTATGTTTATGAAAATGAAGGGACGGGAGAGTATGCATGGGAAGGAGGTTAGGAGGAAGGTCAGGTGGATGATTTAGATTTTCGATTTAGCGTATTTTAGGTGGTTGGTTAATAATGCAAATTTATTTAATAATAAGAGCTACATTCACTACTCGTTCTTCGGAGGGGGGACACTTCATGGTCAGGTGATCTTAATTACCGCGTCGCGTCGATATCGTTTACACGGATCAATGGATTAGCGAGAAGTGTGGCACAAATTATGTCAGCACTGCACTTCCCTGCGAGTCCGACGTGTCGTAAACATTTTGATTTTTCAGCATGGAATTCCTGAACTGGGACCGCCTGATCAACGAGCACGAAAAGTATTGGGTGAACCTGTACCCATATCTACTCCACAAAGGGTATCGACTTCGACCAAGATATCACCCCGACTGGGAACCGTCGTGGCTTCGAATAGAAGGTCTTTCGTCAGATAATTGCGAAGATGCCATAGGAGGAGTTACGTTTATGAGGCTTGTGCGTCTGAATAAACCGTGCTGACATCTTTTTCTAATACCATAGGGAGGCTTATTGTTGGGCGCAATTCGTGTATCCGATAACAAAAGGGTGGTATTCAAGCAGGTCGAGGCCTCTTCCGACGAATTACCTCTGGCAGTCTTATTGTCATCCGACGCACAGCGCGTGGATCCCAAGAATTGTGCAGTACCAATTCTGGACGTGATTATGACACCAGGTGATGATGAACATGCATTGTTGGTCATGCCCCATTTACTACAATTCAATCTGCTCCCCTTTCGGCGCCTTGGAGAGTTCTGTGAGTTTGTTCTTCAGATATTGGAGGTGTGTTCAACCTGAGCTTGTGTAAGATTTATTAAAAGCTGATTGATTCCCTTCCTAACTTGACGCGATTCAGGGTCTTGCATTTCTCCACAAACAGAACATTATCCACCGGTACGACTAGCAACAATCCTTACCGAATCATTACAAGAGTATGCATAAACTGACGCAAGCCGCCTCCATAAATCTAGTGATATGTGCTGGGGAAACATTATGTACGATACTTCCAAAGCCGTGCCAAACGGACACCACTTTCTCAAATGGAGGAAAGTAGATGGCGTGGATAAACGGATCGAGTGGAAAACGAGGTGGGAGGTGAGGCCGAATCAGTACTACATCATCGACTTTGGGTTATCTGCGCGCGCACCCTCCCAGACACACCTTGCCTACGGGGTATACCGACAAGATCGTACGGTCCCCGAGATGTCTTCCACAGTTCCGTATAATCCATTCAAGGCCGACATCTACCAGCTCGGAAATGTGTTTCAAAGATGCATCCGCGTAAGTTTCTATTACCTTGTCTCTTTCATGTTCGTGGTTTTGGTTTGGCTTAGACACGCATGCTCGTCACTCAAACGGGAACATGATGGCTTCGGTGCTTTCAAGGGTCTCGCAGACCAAATGGCACAACAAGATCCAGCAAAGCGGCCCAGCACTTCTGAAGCTGTTGAGGTCTGCATCAAGATTATTGCTAAAATACAAAGATGGAGAAGGATGACCAAACGTGTCTGGCGAGTTGACTCTCAGATGAGCCGTAGCCCTCCCCTTTCTAAAAAGTTTGCGATTCAATGGCGTGGGCTACAGAATTACTTGGATTGAGGTGCTGTAGTTGGTAATACTACTTAACTGTTGGAATAACTTAGCCAAAAAAATTCAAAATATGATATGAATTCCCATAGGAAGATCGATGTCAGCACGGTTTATTCAGACGAAAAGCCTCACAAACGTAACTCCTCTTTGCAATGCGGCAATTATCCTATTCGCAACCACGACGGTTCCTAGTCGGGGTGATATCTCGGTCGAAGTCGATACCCTTTGTGGAGTAGATATGGGTACAGGTTTACCCAATACTTTTTGTGCTCGTTGATCAGACGGTCCCAGTTCAGGAATTCCGTGCTGAAAATGTTCACGGTAACTCATCGGGACTGGCAAGTGCGGTGCTCACGGCTGGCGCCGATACCTGTTTCTCGGAGAAACAGGTTTCGGGCTTCCCATATATAGTATGGCCGACACCTGCATCTTGGAAATACAGGTCAATATATACACGCGACCAGTATATATTAGGCTGTATTTCCGATATAAGTATAGGTGTCGGCGCCCGTCGTGGCTGATATAATTTGTGCACACACTTCTTGGTAATTCATTGATCCGTGTTAACCAATGCCATATCGACGCGACGCGGTAATTAAAATCACCTGACCGTGAAGAACCCTCCCTCAGAAGAATGAGTAGTGAATGTATCTCTTATTATATTAACCAACGACCTAAAATATATAAGAACGCGCATAATTTCATTCATCTATCTGTATACACATGACGGGCACTAAGAATATGGAAAACGAACGAGACGCTAAAGAACTTGAGTATGGAGACGGCCAGACGTAGAAATACGAGGCTCTAGTCATAGAAAACGAGGGTCCTCAACTCGATAGACTGCCTCGGCGCGGATCCCTTTGGCGTAGCAGGGTCATCAAAGCCAGTATGTGGGGTGAACACCGCAACACTGCCATCCAGAACTGAATCCGAACTAGGAACATTCACAAACAAATTAATGGTTAAAAATCACCCTACGAACCTATAATAATAAGGACACTGCTTACCACTTGATCAACACACCCTCATCCGGCCTCATCCCATAAAGGTACTTCCACCTCTGGTTGGGATTATACTTAATCCCCATCGTCTCACCCACCCTATCTGGGAAGCGCAACTGAACAGGCGCCGTATCCTTCCCGGGCGCAGAATCGACACTGCGATGATCGCACAGCGCCAGAGGCCAGTCCAACGCCGGGTGGGAGATGGGCCGCCAGAGGTTGATGATCTGGTACCGTTTCTTCAGCAAGGCGGGTACTTCGTCTGCGGGGAGGTGGCGGTGCACGCGCGCCGTGGCGGCTTTGGTCGTTTGGTCTACGTGCGCTTGGGAGACAGGTTGGCGGGTAGATGGAGAGTCGGTTTGTCCTGGCACACGACGGCGGATGGCTGAGTTAATAAGAATGTAAGTATTCATGTAAGTATATGTATTATACATACGCAGGTATTAAAAACTTGCGAAAATAATGGAAATATACGCACTATGGTCAAATACCACGACCTTACTCGCCCCCGTGAGCTTCTTGATGATCTCCACACTCTCCGGATAATACACTCTCTCAACTTCCTTATCGTCGTCGAACGTCTCGGGCGTCGTCACCGACGGCTCAGTGAAGAACTGAAACCCAGTCTTATCGAGGGAAACGGAATCTTCTTTCCCACGAAGGTTTTCGATCTGGACCTGTTTCTCTTCGTGCGTATAGTTCCTCTGCGGCTCGCCCGGTACGGGGGTGGTATGCACGTACAGCATGGTGGATGGGTCGGCAGGTGGGAGGAGGAAGGAGAGAGTCGCTGTTGTACTTTCTGGGCCCTTTCCGCTTCCGTGTTCGGTCTTCAACGACGTTGTCGTCTTTGTCGCTGTCGCCGTTATCGTAGTAGTAGAAGACATGACGATGTGTGTTGTTCAAATTTCAAATGTACTTAGCAAAGCTGGAGTAATAGTAAGCAGTAAGCAGTAAGCTGTAGCAGTGGGATGGATGATATAATTCTCAAGCTCATGACGTCGCGTCTTTTATCCTTTCGTTTACCCCAGGCTGTATCTATTTTGAGACCCGCCGAATCGAATTGACTCATCGGTGGCAGGTCTTGCGTGCTACAACCTATTGGAGTAGATAGATTAATAAGCCATATTAATATAGGGAAAATATGATTATTCAGTCGAACCTTTCTTGGTGGGAAGGCGAGTGAATAAAGTGAAAATGGCGAAATAATGCGACAGTTGGTATGTATCGGCATCGACTGACGTATTCAGGTTGATTTATCATGGACTCGGAGTCGGGAGATCACATCATCATCATCGTACTAATTCGTAGTAATTATAGAATACAGCGCTATGTATATGCTCGATGCTTCTGCAGATAAACCATCGCTCTGGGATAAGGGTCGGTGTTGGTGTCGGTGTCCGGGTAGGTCGGTCTAGGCCATAGATATCTAGATACTTAACCAAAAATACAAAATGTACAAGATCCGAATCACTCACTTAGTAAGAAACCACCAAAATTCCGTTAATCCTTAGTCATTGTCACCAAATGTGTCAACTTGATGCCCTTAATTGAGAAAGGCAACTTGGGTCAGTTTTAAATAAGCATCCAGGAATCAACCAGAAATAGACCACGCCAGCTGGTGTCTGAAAGTGTTCTATAAATAACCTCTAAAAACCTTGGACCTGCAGCGTCGTACATACGGATCAAGACTATGTCAACTTTTAAGTAGTCTCATCGTTTTGTACAAAGGAGAATGCGGACTCTGTGTTTTTCTAACGGTCCAGACAAAGAGACGAAGTATGCTTCTGGTCCGGAATGTATGTACATCCTATAAGTAATTCGCGACGCGACGCGGTAATTAGAATCACCTGACCGTGAAGGACCCTTCCTCCGAAGAACGAGTAGTGAATATATTCTATTATCTATTAACCAACCAGCTAAGATACGCCGAATCCAAAATCTAAATCATCCCCCCAACCTTCCTCCTAACCTCCTTCCCACGCAAACTCCCCCGTCCCTTCATCTTCCCAAACATAACCACCGTGCCCCTCTCCCCAGCCCTGCCCACCCGCCCCGCACGATGCAAGAAATCAATCATGTTCCTCGGCTCATCAATAATGAAGACATGTTTGATCTCCGGCGAGAAATCGAGTCCGCGCGAGAGGAGGGAGGTCGTTATTAGGATTCGTGGGGGAGTTTTATCTTTTTGCGCGATTGAGGTGGTTGAAGAGACATCGTCCTTCGGGACTTTGGTCGACTTGGTCTTGACTTTCTTCCTAAGGAACCCGTCCAAATGCCTATTCGACCCACGTCCCCGATGCTCGCTCTTGCTCGTCACAGGCACGTTCGGGATGCCCTGTTCCTCGAAATACCGGCTCATCTCAAGCACCTTGGTGCTCTTATTGCAAAAGATCAAAATCTTGCTCAGCCTTTCCTCTGCATCTACCTTTGACCCCTCAGCCTCACCCACATCCCCATCCACGCCCCTCCTGCCCCAATCCTCCGCCCACACCCTCCTAGCGCGCCTCATAACGTCCGCAAACTTGTTCCCACCTGTCCAGCCGACATATTCCGTCTGTACAGTCTTGGGAAGCTTGTGCAGCCTCGGAGAGGCAAGCCGCAGCATGCCAGGGTGGTTCTTCTCCAGGTAGGCGTTGAGCGGGGTAGGGATCGTGGCGGATGTTAGCAGGAGGTTGAAGGGGTACGTTGGGGGTGTCGTTCCAGTCTCAGTCACAGTCGTAGATGCATCGGTCAGAGAAGTAATCGTAGCAGACGAAACCTCCAATGCATCCTCCTTTGCCTTCTTCACAGCGTCCAAAAGCATCCTCGTCGTCTCCTCGAAATCCGGATCGAACAACACATCAGCCTCGTCGACAACAATCCACTCGACATTCTCCAGCCCTAGCTCCGAACGATGCTTCCACGTGCCAAAATGGACCATCTTGTCTCGGCCTCTTCTCAGCTTCTTCTCCCTGTCTCCCCCTTCTTCATCCTTCTCCTGCTCAAGCTCATTGTGTTCCATATCCTTAGGATCAACCCGATCCCACCCCCGCCCATACACCATCTCCAACACCTTCATCGGCGTGCCCACCAACACATCCACCGGGTTCACAGTCCCCGCATGGCCGCTCCTCATACCCCCAACGAGACCCATGCGCCGCTTGTACGCCACGGAATGCACCTCCCCAGGGCCATCCACATCGCTCCCTGTCGCGAATTCATGTTCGTTGTCGAACACCACCTCTCTTTCCCTTTCTTTACTGGAGGAGGGAGGAGAAGAAGAAGAAGAGGAAGGAGAAGAATCAACATTCTCCTTCGACGCACACATAACCCTCAACTTCGTATCCGGATAATGCACCAAATCCTTCGCGAACCCCGCCAGCTGCCTTGCCAGCTCATGCGTAGGCGCTAATATCAATGCACGGGGGTTATGCTCGTACGTTTTCTTCTTCGCCATCAGTGTCTCTTCTTCAGGATCTACTTCTCTTTCTCCCTTGCCTCCTTTTCCTTTTCTTTTTTCCCTTCGTTTATTAGCCCTCGCCCTCGCCTTAGCCGTACTCTCCTCCATCTGCTTCTCCCGCTTCACCCGCCTCAAAAACGCGGCCTCGCTGAGCTTGAGAGATTGGAGGACTGGGAGGAGGTACGCTATCGATTTGCCTGAGCCAGTTTCGGCCGCGAGGAGGTATTGCCGCCATTTTTGGGTGTTCGTATGCGAGTAAGGGACAAGAGCATTGGAGGAAGAAGGGACGTCAATGCTTTGCCCACCGTCCTCCTCGACATCAGCCCTGGTAAGAGGAGGAGGAACCTGAGGACCAACGATCCAACGTAAACTCAGAGCCTGGATAGGCGTAGGCTTCGCTCCTCGAGCTAGCAGCCCATCCTCTTCCTCTAGCTTCCGCCCCCGCCCAAACATCTCCCCCAACGCCCTCTTAAACCCGTTCATCAGCCCATGCGCACCTTCGAAATCTTTCGGCGTGTCTCGCATCTCCTTGTCGAGGTATCTCTGGAGCTGTGGGCCATCCGCCGCCGCCTCTTTTGATCGTGCGTCCTTGGAGTTTTTTAGGTTTAGTTTGGTGCTAGAACTAGGTAACGAAACCCCCGTGTCCCCTACGGCTTGTACCAGTTTCGCAGGCCTAAAAAATTCCCCTCCGTCATGGCCCCTCTCTAGACTCTCGTCGATCCCTTCGAGGATGATCTCGTTGTGCGTGTAGGCATCCATCCCTAACCCATCTGCGTCTTCATCGACATCTGCGGCCCAGGGGTTCGAATGTAAAGTGTTGTTGCTGCTGCCAGTCCCATTCGAAGCGCGCCTCTTCGCATCCTCGACTTCACCCAACACGAATCCGAGGTCGTCGTCCGCCTTGCGCTGTCTGTAGGCGTATACTTCTCTCTCTCCCCATCCTCCTCCCCCATTTCCTGCTGCTCCTGCTGCTCCACTTACACCAGAACCAGAACCAGAGTAAGGACCACGACCAGAGTAAGGACCAGAACCAGAAGAAGGACCCGCAACCTCCAAAGCCCTCAACACACCCCTCTCGATCTGTACTTTATGCCTGAACGGCATACGTTCCCCAATGGGCGCACCTGCTACGCGCTCTTCGGAGCGGGCGAGGGCGTCCCGGATGGCACTTGATACGGTGTCGAGTGCATTGGGCTCTGCGCTTGAGTGGGATGGGTGGGATGAGGGGTGAGAATAAGGAGACCTATCAAAGAAGATCTCCTCGGTCCCTCTGAATGTCCCTTCGGGATCGAACAGCGGGCGGTCGTTGTATTTCGCGCCAACAGTGACAGCAGCACCACGACCAACAGCATCCCACCCCCTCCGCCTGAGCGGCACCTCGCCGCCCCCGCCGCTGCGCAAGACCCGACTGTCCCTCGGTGTGGCACCACGACTGGGATTGGGGACGTGTGAGAAGTCGACGTGGGGCGCTTCGTCGCGCGAGAATTTTGAGTTTGACTTTGAGGTGGTGAAAGAGGAAAGAGCTTGTTTCGTCGAGTCCAGGACGGCTGTAACACGTGGCCCTGTGGTTGACCCCGACCTCGACGCTGACGCTGACCTTGGTGCTGACGATGACAATGACGGAGACCGTCGTATAGGCGCACGCGCAGGCTCAGGCTCAAAGTACTTGTTGCTCGCATTCCTGCCGTCCCTATCACCCCCCCACTGGTGCTCGTAGTCTCCCCTCCTCGGGCCTCTAGCTTCCTGTTTCTCATTCTCCCGAGCGTACATCCTCGAACGGGATTTATACGACTGGGGTTTGTCGCTGTCTTCACCTCTTCCGTCTCTGCCTCCGTCTCCATATCTTCCTCCGCCTCCGCCTGCATCTCTTCGTCCGTCTCTGCCTGTATCTCTTCCTCCAGGACCCCGTTCAAGCCTCCATCCGCCTACACCTGCACCAAGCTCGTCAAACACATTCGTACCCTCCCTTGGCGCCTCCGCCTTGCCTCTTCCTTGTCCTCGTTCTTGGGGGTACCTGTTCCTGTCCGTCTTCCCATCATGGACAGAATTCCTAACAACCGACAAAGGAGCTAATTTCGACGATGATGTGCTTTTGCTTTTGTTGGACTTGGAGGAAGAAGATTTCGGTGGGAATTTTAGTTTGGGGTTTTTTGGGGGGAATTTTAGCTTTGATTTTGGGTTTGCAGAAGATTTTGGAGAGGAAGAGGAGGATTTTTTGTTTCGCAAAGCTATTTTTTTTTAATAAAATAAAAGTAGGTTAGTTCGTTGTTGTTGGTCAGGGAAAGGGAAGAAAAGAAGAGGGAAAATTAATACTACGTAGGGAACACGTACAGAAAAAAGCACAAAAAAGATTTAAAGATTCAAAGCAAGAAAAAAAGCAGACATACCATACATCCCAACAGGCGTACTATGGAACAGCGCCATCGCCATGCGGAGTTTCCTCGTTCGTAGTCCTGCTGCAAGTCCTGGTGCTCTAACTCTCCCTACGCCTACGCCCGAAGACAACCTAAAGGGTGCAGACGACGAAAAGGAAGAGGAAGAGAAGTACGACGCAGCAGACGCGATGAGCGCGTGTTGTCTGCATTTCGTTGGGGGCAGGTGGATGCACCGGGATAGGGTTGATGTCATTTTTTGGTTTGGGTTGTTGTTATTAGAAGTCGTTGGTTGTGTATGATACGCGGTCCTCCGGGCGAACAGAAAGAATTATAGTCCAGGTTCAAATAACAATAACGAGCGTTGGAGCCTTCGTCGTCGTCGTCGTCCTTGAGCAAAAGAGCGACACAACGCGACCAATACAAAAGTCGAAAGTCAAGCCCAGCGAGTGTCTATTTGTCTGTCTGTCGCAGACCCAAAGCAAAGTTCTCCTACACCTTCAGCTTTAGCTTCGACTCTGCTTCAGCACCTCTCTGCTTGTCGTCCCCGTTGTAGTCGTCGTCGTCGTCGGAACTATTTTGAATATCCCAAAACCGAAAAAATGTTGATGGATGGATGGCCGTCACTCGTCATGTGACTGGCTGCCTGATTTGCCGGTGCCCCGGGAGGCCGGGGTCCTGTGTGGGCTGGCTTGGGCTCGGGCTCTCGGGAGTCGGGAGTCTTGGTTTATTTTAGGACCAGCGCGTCGCGTCGTCGACCCTCTTCTTCCTAATTATCACCTAGAAGTAGGTCCAGTAACCAGATGGAGCCGAATGATCATCATTCAAGTTAAACTGAATAATATTCAATTACTTGCTTGCAACATTCTATTCTCTCCTTAGTTATGATCAAACTCAGTGGGAGCCTCGCACTGGTAGCGCTTTCGACGAACAAGCCTGCCAACTATTGTTTCATGAGTACTTCTAGGTAGTAGGCGGCACTAATGTATGTATGGATCACTAGGGTATCCAACCAGTTAGCTTGCATCGCGTAACGCTTTTTATATAATCCTTTAACAATTAACAAAATAGCGAATGCCTGAAGAGAAGTTGATTTTAGTATGTATGTATGTATGTATCCAATACGGTAACTACCACCAGATGCAGGGTTACGTGTTTTTGCTCAAAATATGTGAAATAAAGCAAAAAACACAACAAGCCGAACTTACATAATTTGACTCAAAATATGCATTTATTATATTGTCCGAGTTTCAATGTGCGACTTTCTGGCATAGTATTCGGTCATATTTTTGAAACTCCGGCAATATAATAAATACATATTTTGAGTCAAATTATGTACGTCCGGCTTGTTGTGTTTTTTTGCTTTATTTTCACATATTTTGAGCAAAAACACGTAATCTTGCATCCAGTGTACTGAGCATTGGTTAGACTTAGATACACACCTTGTGTATTGAATCGGAAATTGAACAAACTTTACGCCGTCCGGACAAACAGCCGAGTGTGCATTCCCACGCTCAGCATAATGCTCGCTATATACTCAAGAGTCGAAGTGGTAATGTCGCACCATATTCAATTGATAATGTGGTACACATACACCGGCACGAGGAGGATGATCTAAGGCGAAATATGGTTAGATACTTGTTATTCTGACGTGTGGAGAAGATGAAGCATCGTGTCGGAACTGTAAAATTGAAACCCCTTTCATGGATTGTTTGTCCTCCTCCCGCGCTAGCATGCTCACCCGAGCTACCATTAAGGTTGGTACTAGTCCCTATTATGGTGGTTCCGATCAGAAATCGCATATTTATTTAGGAAAGAATGCTCTCACGGATAATGGCGCAATCACTGCATCTGTATAGACATCAAAAAAAAAGAATTCGCTGCTCCGTTGAGAAATAGGACGAGGAGTACCGCTTATTGATAGGGTCAACACAATTACAGTTGTGTAAATCGCTGATGACTGTATGAGAAGCTCCATGATTCCTTTGAATTTGTTGTCCTTGAAACTGTTTTGAGAAGAATATATTCTGTGGCATATCAGGTAGGTCACCAACAAGCTTATGGAGGCTGTCATGACATATAATACAACTTGAAGTCGATCAAATAATGCATCCAATGAAGTCGTTATATGGCCAATGTTGACCGATATAACAGTTATCATAGAAATGTATACACCTATGGTCGAACCCATTAGCCACCAAACATAAAAAGTAAGACTGACCCAGTACGCACCAACTTCAGTTACAATTAGAGCCAATGGAACTGAAATGACGATGTAAGAGCGTCCCCATACACGATAACACCTCCAAATCTATATTTTAGGACACAAATGTTATTGTCAGTAACTGATCTACATTGAAGCCCAAAATTGACTATCACCATAAGCAAGTCTGCCAAAATAAATGCCCCAAAATACACAATGTTCTGAAACAGATGCCAAATCGGAGGTATGCCCTGATAAATTGCCATAGCCTCGGATTGTCTGGTGGCTCCCATGGGGATGATGAATCGGTCTTGCCAATAGATTGTCGCAGCCACTGAGTACATCTGGAGTAGGAAAAGACTACTGATGAGAGTAATAACCATGTTACGCTCTTTTGAAAAAGCCGCATTGGATTTTGTGCGCACTAAAAAGCCGTGCGATGAGTTAGTAGCATATAGAATTGTTAATCGTGAATCGTACAATACATGTAAACCGTGGCAAAATATATGGTGATATAAGCTCCTAAAAATAGCGAATAGGTAAGAGGCAAGTGTGTAGCCGATTAGAGGAGATATAGAATAGTCGTGCCTGTTAATAGATAACTTAAGGCCCAGTTAATTAGGAAATTGCGTATCAAGGCCTCTTGACCAGCTTGTGTTGAAGTAAGATCAGACAATGTCGGCATGTCGAGTTGCGGGGGGCAGTGGAACTTACTATATGCAGGCTTTAAATACTAAATTTTACATCGTACTTAAATAGATTCATCGGAGAAGACAACCAAGCAATCACAAGTTGATCGCTACCTTGATTCTCCTCTATACGGCGCTCATTAATTGATCGACCACCCTAAAGATAAATCCACAGGGATTGGTTCGAACTGTGATATTGTAGCACTGAAGTGGGTTTCAGTATTGACAGAAATCAAGATGGAAACTATCCCATCCAGTGGATCAGGGAGTGGGGTAGCAGTGATGTACGGCCCCGCGTTGTCACGAACTGAACATCATCATCTAATTTCAATCTAATTTAAACGATAGATTGAGTAGTCAGTCAAATTACATTGTCATACAGAAGTATGACCAGCAGAGTAAACTCGATATCTGACAACTGTGCGTCCCCCGCCCTTTCTCACCTTTGTTAAAAAATTGCCATATTTACTCGTATGGTATGATGGTTCTGGTCTATCCTCGTCCCAGCGGAATCCACGGCGCATAGTGCTTAACAAATAGGGAGTGTAATCCATTCAAAGACAGGTCAGGGAAGCGTTTAAGCCATCTGATGAGCTCCTTTGCCGGGGCGAAACCTGCGCACCCAACTGGCTGTCACAAACCCGATTTAATGGATTCTCTTTTCTTATCTTCGGAGACAGATTACTGAATCCCGGTCGTTGTAGAAAGGATGAAGGCAGCTCATCTTCCAGAGCAGGTCTTACCCAATTAGCTCTACCTATGGGCGACCGGGTCATGCCGAGACGAGCTGAGTTTCCGTTTCCGTTCCTTCCTCGCTCAGAGTCGCTCTGATAGACGCTGGGTACATAATAATAAAATAGCGTCATTGTTGATTCTGTGTTCCAAAATTAGAAACAGATGTGGATAGAGAGATATAACCACTGTGTGTAGAAGCAATGCAGAATAGAAGTCTTGTCCCGATGGAATAGAAATGAGAGCTAATAAACGTCCGCATGCGTAAAAACATGAAAAATATGTGCCCATGCGAAGGTTTCATCTCAATGTCAACAATTATGTTCGTATACCTGATGTATGTAGTAAGTAATACGCTCAAATACTAGGTATATATGCTAAGAAAAATGCAGGTAATGATGAGCAAGCAAGTCTACTGAGAGAAGAGCTCGAAGAGAGTCCACAAGAAACTGAAGTCCAAAGTTTTATCAGAAAGCTCCAAGAAACAAACAAAACAAAAATAATCCGACCGAAAATCGAACATCCAAGCTGTTTATTACTTACTTTCAAAGCATGACAACTCCAACGAGCGCCATCCCAGCGCCCGACATCATACTCCACATCCCTTGCGAACCCATGCTCAAACCCATAGCACCGCTATTCTGGTTCCGCTTTGACAAACGGTTGCCGGCTGGGGTTGTGGAAGAGCCTGATGCTGTACCGGAGCCAGTGCTATTCGACCCACCGGAGGTAGTGGACGTGCCGGAGCTTGATGCAGTGGGAAGTTTTGCGAGCGTCGCCCAGGTTCCACCTATGCGTCATCATTCAAACAAAGGAGAAATGGAAGTCAGAATGTTTGTTTTAAAGACAGCAGGCACCGAGAGACAACGTCGATAGTGGATGGGATTGAACGTACCACTAGTAGTCGTCTTTGGATCATATGGCAAGAACGCGACTTTTCCATCCGAGGTAAGTTGGACAAGAGCATTCGTGGAAGCACTGTATGATGCGAAGGGGTCGGTTACAGGGGGGCCTGTGAGGGTCTTCGTTGTGTTTGTCTAAAATTCGAAGAATGTCAGTTCACATCAGAACAAAACAAAAAAAGCTAAAGAAATTATAGACAAACCTTAACGTTAACGACGTAGGTAGCACTACCATCATCTGGGATGAATGCAAACTCCTGTTGTACGCCCTGGTCCATGAAGAACGAAGTAGCTTGTCCGTGTGTATCTGGGAATTTGGTACCATAGAATTGAGGTGCGGGTTGCATGAACGAGACTATAACATCGCAAATAATACCCATCAACTTGTGAAAGACAAACACCAAGATGAAAAAGACGTACAATGGATAACGAAGACCTTCGCACTACCAGGATCGACACCGTTGACACCCATGAAGTGAATGTGATTTTGGGCGAGTGCCATCACAGGCTGATATCCTTGAGTGTTGGCCCCAGGAGTCTGAGCCTGTGCAATGTTAGTGTTTCCGGCATGTGGGGACAAGTCAGGCGACTGGGCGAATATCCATGGGATGGCAGTCGATTTGGCGGCCACTTGCTGTTGCATGTCGAGGAAGTAGAGTTCGCCAGCGGAGTAAGCATCTGCGACGAAGACGAGTTAGAGAGACCACCCGTTAGCTGCTTGAGAGAGGAAACCCACAGAAAACGTTCGTATCATGGTCTAAAATTGCCTTAAAGTTCGTAGGATCAAGGTTTTTCCCATCTACGCCTGATTTCTTGGTATCAATACTCTGAGTTGACCAGGAACGTTTGGCAATGTCATAGATGTACAGTGCGCTGGGGTTGGATTTGTCGGCACTGAGGACGTAGATAGCATTGAAGAACTGCAAAAAGTGATAACATCAGTACCGCTTTTGTGCAAACTTGGAGGTGCGGAGGAGACAACAATGATAGATCGAAGTTACAAAATAAATAGCTGGACTCGTTGATGATGGTGGGAAAGTCAAGCGGGAACATGAACTTGAAGCGGGGTACAAAAATGTAACCGTAGCGCGAAAGCACAGCATATACTAGTGCACGCTAAACTTGTCGGACATCACAATTCTCCTCCGATACGATCTCCTCTCGTCAACCAAGAAAATGAACAAGAACTTACCTGAGCCAAGTAGCAAGAGGTATTAGGCATATCGAAAGGTCTGTTCTAGAGCATTAGCATCCTCCTATCCTTCCGAGACTCAAATGGGCCACTTACGGCCTTCCTGTAGTCGTAATATCGGTTGGGGTACCTAAACGTAATACGATCAGCCTTTGCTGCCAGCTGTAACAATAACCAATTCATAACAAATCGAGCTATTACGCACCAGAAGACCATGTGTCCTGTGTACCAGCATTATAATCCTTTCCATTGAACCCGAACGCTAGCAGGTTCCAGTTCCCATCGAACGTTACACACGCAGATGGGCCCGTCGAGCTCGCCGCCAGAGCTGAAAGAGCTGAGCCCGCGACTACGAAACTAGTAAGGAGTGACCACTTCATTCTTTTGTTGTGGTTGTATCAGAGAGCGTCAGAGAGATTTGTATAGGTATTAGGCGTATAGAGCTTGGAGTTGTAAAGATGGACTTGGAAGCAGGGGATTAGAGAATAGAGAGGTAAGTAAAGAACGTGGTGGTGGTATGGGATTAAGAAACAGCGCTAGCAAAGCAACCAGTCAAAGGCTAAAATCGGTCCGAACTGTGACATCGTAGCGCAGTGGGTTTCAGTATTGACAAAATCAAGCTAGAAGCTATCCCATCCGACGGATCAGGGACTGAGATAGTAATGATGTACAGCCCCGCATTGTCACAAACTGAACATCATCTAATTTCAATCTAATCTAGACGACAGATTGAGCAGTCAGTCAAATTACACTGTCATACAGAAGAATAACCAGTAGAGTACACTCGATATTTGACAACCGTGTGTCTTTTCCTCTTTCTCACCTTTGTCAAAAAATTGCCATATTTACTCGTATGGTATGATGGAGCTCCCTTTGGGCAGAAGCGATAAGCGCGTGTCCGCATTTCGTAGTCGTCGTTGTAATGCACCGGGATAGAGTCGATGTCATTTTTGGTTATCATAAGTCGTTGGTTGTATATGATACACGGTATGCTTGTGGTATTACGTCTTTATTGTCCGGACGAAGAGAAGGAATAATAGTCCAACCTTCGGCGTAGTCGTCTGTGCTGAACCACCGGCCGCCAAATAGCGACACGACCGCACAATTCCACGAACGAGGCAGCAAGAGAGAGTTTCGTATCATACCTTCTAGTTGTCCGTTCTACGTGCTACGTGTATCCTCCCCGTCGTCGTGGTTGGCGCGGGCGGAAGGAATTGGAAATGATATTCGATTTTTATTTTTATTTTTGGAAAAATATTGATGGCCGTCACTAATTCACTGGTCATGTGATGAAAATCATGGGGTCTACTATATCAGGGGGTTTGATTTATTTTAGGACGTACTTACGCGTCGTCGCGTCGGTGTACTTGTGTGGGCTAATATCGTCGACCCTCTAAGTAAGAACAGTACTGAGATAGAGCCAAATAGGTAGTAGTGTATGTATGTACGTATTAATAGGGGAGGACTCCTAGCTTACATCGCGACATTTTATCCTTCTTCACAACGCGTATCTACTTCGCCTGAGTACTTATTCTAGTCACGTGTTCGCCGTTGGGTCAAGTAGAAACATCTCCCTCTTGGATCGTACCAAACCCGAATGCACAAAAGAGCTTTCCTAACGAGAGGAGTAGTACTACTATCCTACGAGGAAGTATAGTCTCGTGTTCTACGGCTGAACCTACATGTAATGATTATGTTTTTGAATGAATTGTCGAGCAGGACGATTTTATGTAGGGCTCGAGACTGAGACCAGGTAATGTTCTTCTTGCCAATGAAATGGTCGTGTAAGCCGGGTTCACGTTTGATCAAAGCCTCGCGTCATCGTTCAGCTAAAGCTACAGCATTAGCAGCAGCGATTCGTTCCTCTCCTATCACTTGATTGTTCGAGTTCAACAAATGAGGTATAGGTGTTCTCGGAACAGTTGGATTGAAAACTTCGAATAATTTCAAGAGGCCTTTACCGAGGATGCTTTTTTTGACCTTTGCGTAAGACGTAAATGGATTGTAACAAACCCCAAGTAACTGTAGATGAGACTTACTTTCTGAGGCTTATCGTCCATAATGAAATATGTAGCAGTTGGAACGTAGCAGTTGACGACGATTTACACGTCCATGCAGATAAGGGACAAAAACCAATCGTGGGAGTACTTATCGTTGCCATGATCCGAACCATGCCGAAAATATTGCTTGCTCTCAATTGCGTGGCCGACATCCTCATTTCTTCCAACAACAATAGTAGCAAACTGCATCCGCACTCGTGTGTCCTATGCCGCTCTCAGTTCTTGTGAATAATGCTAATTTTCAATAAATAGTCTCTTAATGCTTAAGCACTCCTCAACATTTCTTACTAAGTTTATTATATCACTACTAATGTTACCTGTTGCTCATTAGGGAGATGAAGCAACGAGAATAAAAACTGACGCTCATGACTGTCCCAATGCCGCAGGAAGTGAATATGTAGATAGAAAGACTATGGCGCTTCATAGTGAACATCATAATGATCGGCTTCTTAAGCGCTAAGAATGAGTAGGGCATGAGTTCAAGACGTTTATCGAGCTTCGGTGAGAAATGGTCGATTCATATTGATATTAATGCTTTCCAGTTGAATTGTGTATTTTCAACGTAATAACTTGTATAAACCTCTAGCCAAAAGAAAATCAAAGGATAAATCCAGCTGCATACATCACAATTGAACGTTGGACATGGAGTCGAGTCATCGCAATCGTCGGAAACTGTTGATGACTCTAAACGCATTCAGTCAAAATGATATTACGATAAATCTAATAAATATCAATCTTACCTAGTACTGGTCATAAGCAGCAAGAGCAGTGTAGTTCCTCGCAGCGTGCAAGTCGGCAATTGTCTGCGCAGACCCTGTGGTCGCTGGGACCTTAATAGTCCTCAAGCTTCCATCCTGAGCTTCGTACTCGAAGAACGTGGGTTCGGCACACTCGGCCTCTGCATTCTCGTTGGCCCTCTCAGCGATGGCGACGGAGCGGCGTTGTGGAGAATGGAACCAGTTAAGGTGAGTAACACGGGATCCTCCTCCGTTCCAGCACTTGGTGCCAGGGCCGAAGACGCTGAATGCAAAGTCGGTACATCCTCCACCAGTATATCCCTGGCCTTGGGTACCAGCGGGGAGGTTATCAAATTGGGCTGAGAACCCGAACCCTGTGGGGAGGGAGCAGCAGACGGCACCGCCATCACTGCACCCGAATGCAGAGCCGCTGCAGGATACAGTGCTGGCGTATCCACGGTAGTTGACAGCGAGCACACTGGTGCTGAAGGTGGCGAGAGCGATGAGGGTGGTAAGTTTAAATTGCATTGTTGATAATATAACTTGGTTGAGTAGACTAGAACTGAAATGCTTTGGGTGGTAGTTGTCTGTCGTCTTTCATGATTTCTGTTCGTTCTTTATACGTTTTCTGTACGCGCCGATCCATCCATTGACCGCCTGTAAATAACCGGCAAATTCTCTATTTATAAATATGAACGTTTAGATGGTGTAGGATATTTGATTATCAATTTTAAAATTAGCTCACCGGTCTTCGACGGGATTTAGCCTCGTACTCCACCCCAGCATTCTCAACCACAAGTGCTATTTTTATATACCCCTGATGAGCGCTCGCTGAAAATGCGCACCCATATGTAGATGCGACGTCGGTTTGATTAGATTCTAGAATGCACAATCGCAACGGCACTAGCCGTCACGGAAGCCCTCAATCCTTTACTGAACGGAAGCATGTTAATCGTTAGTAATAGCGGGCTTCAAACCATGCATATGTATTACGCACTGGCTCCAGCTCATTCAATGAAATCAGATGATCGTTCTATCGGAACTATATCCGCAAGATGAGTATCAGACCGCGCTCCATTCCCGTTTTCAGCACGTGATGTAAGGTGGTGAACTACAGAGCTCGGCACTCAGTC
>OZ024847.1:220402-263849 GCA_964017145.1 Agrocybe praecox | reverse complement strand
TTCTCTTTTCTTATCTTCGGAGACAGATTACTGAATCCCGGTCGTTGTAGAAAGGATGAAGGCAGCTCATCTTCCAGAGCAGGTCTTACCCAATTAGCTCTACCTATGGGCGACCGGGTCATGCCGAGACGAGCCGAGTTTCCGTTTCCGTTCCTTCCTCGCTCAGAGTCGCTCTGATAGACGCTGGGTACATAATAATAAAATAGCGTCATTGTTGATTCTGTGTTCCAAAATTAGAAACAGATGTGGATAGAGAGATATAACCACTGTGTGTAGAAGCAATGCAGAATAGAAGTCTTGTCCCGATGGAATAGAAATGAGAGCTAATAAACGTCCGCATGCGTAAAAACATGAAAAATATGTGCCCATGCGAAGGTTTCATCTCAATGTCAACAATTATGTTCGTGTACCTGATGTATGTAGTAAGTAATACGCTCAAATACTAGGTATATATGCTAAGAAAAATGCAGGTAATGATGAGCAAGCAAGTCTACTGAGAGAAGAGCTCGAAGAGAGTCCACAAGAAACTGAAGTCCAAAGTTATATCAGAAAGCTCCAAGAAACAAACAAAACAAAAATAATCCGACCGAAAATCGAACATCCAAGCTCTTTATTACTTACTTTCAAAGCATGACAACTCCAACGAGCGCCATCCCAGCGCCCGACATCATACTCCACATCCCTTGCGAACCCATGCTCAAACCCATAGCACCGCTATTCTGGTTCCGCTTTGACAAACGGTTGCCGGCTGGGGTTGTGGAAGAGCCTGATGCTGTACCGGAGCCAGTGCTATTCGACCCACCGGAGGTAGTGGACGTGCCGGAGCTTGATGCAGTGGGAAGTTTTGCGAGCGTCGCCCAGGTTCCACCTATATGTCATCATTCAAACGAAGGAGAAATGGAAGTCAGAAAGTTTGTTTTAAAGACAGCATACACAGAGAGATGGCATCGATAGTGAATGGGATTGAACGTACCACTAGTAGTCGTCTTTGGATCGTATGGCAAGAACGCGACCTTTCCATCCGAGGTAAGTTGGACAAGAGCATTCGTGGAGGCACTGTATGATGCGAAGGGGTCAGTTACAGGGGGGCCTGTGAGGGTTTTCGTTGTGTTTGTCTAAAATTCGAAGAATGTCAGTTCATGTCGGAATAAAAATAAAAATAAAAAGCTAAAAAATATATATAGACAAACCTTAACGTTAACAACGTAGGTAGCACTGCCATCATCTGGGATGAATGCGAACTCCTGTTGTACGCCTTGGTCCATGAAGAACGAAGTAGCTTGTCCGTGTGTATCTGGGAATTTGGTACCATAGAATTGAGGTGCGGGTTGCATGAACGAGACTAACATCGCAAAGAATAGCCATTAACTTGTAAAAGACGAACACCAAGATGAAAAGACGTACAATGGATAACGAAGATCTTCGCATTACCAGGATCGACACCATTGACACCCATGAAGTGAATGTGATTTTGGGCGAGTGCCATCACAGGCCGATATCCTTGAGTGTTAGCCCCAGGAGTCTGAGCCTGTGCAATGTCAGTGTTTCCAGTATGTCGAGAAAGTAGAGTTCGCCAGCGGAGTAAGCATCTGCGACGAATGCGAGTTAGAGAGACCACCCGTTAGCTGTTTATGAGAGGAAACCCACAGAAAACGTTCGTATCGTGGTCTAAAATTGCCTTAAAGTTCGTAGGATCAAGGTTTTTCCCATCTACACCTGATCTCTTGGTATCAATACTCTGAGTTGACCAGGAACGTTTGGCGATGTCATAGATGTACATTGCGCTGGGGTTGGATTTGTCGGCATTGAGGACGTAGATAGCATTGAAGAACTGCAAAAAGTGATGACATCAGTACCGCTTTTTTGCAAACTTGGAGGTGCGGAGGAGACAATAATGGTTGAACAAAATCAAAAATAAATAGCTGGACTAGTCGATGATGATGGGAAAGTCAATCGGCTAATCGTGAATGCGGCAGGAACATGAACTTGAAGCGGGGTACAAAAATGCAACCGTAGCGCGAAAGCACAGCATACACTAGTGCATGCTAAACTTGTCGGACATCGCAATTCTCCTCCGATACGATCTCCTCTGGTCAACCAAGAAAATGAACAAGAACATACCTGAGCCAAGTAACAAGTGGTGTTAGGCATATTAAAGGGTCTGCTCCAGAGCATTAGCATCCTACTATCCTTCCGAGACTCAAACGGGCCACTTACGGCCTTCCTGTAGTCGTAATATCGGTTGGGGTGCCTAAACGTAATACGATCAGCCTTTACTGCCGCCTGTAACAATAACCAGTTCATAACAAATCGAGCTATTACGCACCAGAAGACCATGTGTCCTGTGTACCAGCATTATAATCCTTTCCATTGAACCCGAACGCTAGCAGGTTCCAGTTCACATCGAACGTTACACACGCAGATGGGCCCGCCGAGCTCGCTGCCAGAGCTGAAAGAGCTGAACCCGCGACTACGAAACTAGTAAGGAGTGACCACTTCATTCTTTCGTTGTGGTTGTATCAGAGAGCGTCAGAGAGATTTGTATAGGTATTAAGCGTATGAGCTTGGAGTTGTATAGATGGACCTGGAAGCAGGGGAATAGAGAATAGAGAGGTAAGTAAAGAACGTGGTGGTGGTGTGGGATTAAGAAACAGCGCTAACAAAACAACCAGTAAATGGAAATCAAAATCATTGCAAGGCTAAAATTGGTTCGCACTATAATATCGTAGCACTGCAGTGGTTTCAGTATTGACAGAATCAAGCTAGAAGCTATCCCATCCGACGAATCAGGGACTGAGATAGTAGTGCTGTACAGCCCCGCATTGTCACGAACTGAACGTCATCTAATTTCAATCTAATCTAGACGACAGATTGAGCAGTCAGTCAAATTGCACTGTCATACAGAAGAATAACCAGTAGAGTAGACTCGATATTTGACAACCGTGCGTCTTTTCTTCTTTCTCACCTTTGTTAAAAAATTGCCGTATTTACTCGTATGTATGATGGGGCTCCCTTTGGGCAGAAACGATAAGCGCGTGTCCGCATTTCGTAGTCGTCGTTGGGATGCACCGGGATAGGGTCGATGGCATTTTTGGTTATCATAAGGCGTTGGTTGTATATGATACACGGTATGCTTATGGTATTATGCCTTTGTTGTCTGAGCGAAGAGAAGGAATAATAGTCCAACCTTCGGCATAGTCGTGTGCTGAACCACCGGCCGCCAAATAGCGACACGACCGCCCAATTCCACGACCGAGGCAGCGAGCGAGAGTATCGTACCATACCTTCTAGTTGTCCGTTCTACGTTCTACGTGCATCCTCCCCGTCCTCGTGGTTGGCAGAAGGAAGTGATATTCGATTTTTACTTTTATTTTTGGAAAATGTTCATAGTCGTCACTGGTCTTGTGATGAAAATCATGGGGTCTACTATATCAGGGGCTTTGATTTATTTTAGGACGTACTTACGCGTCGTCGCGTCGGTGTACTTATGTGGGGTAATGGTCGACCCTCTTCCTCGTGGTGCCTACTTAGCAGCAAGAACAGCACCGAGATAGAGCCAAATAGGCCGTAGTGTATGTATGTATGTATTAATAGGGGAAGACTCCTAGTTTACATCGTGTTTTATCCTTCTTCACAACAAAAGCGATCAACTACTCCTCTCGTCAGCAAAGCTCTTTCGTGCATTCAGGTCATGGTACGGTCCAAGAGAGGGACTATTTCTATTCGACCAAGACAACACGGCGAATATGTGGCTGGTATAGGGACTCCGGCAAAATAGATACGCGTTCAAACGAAGGTATGGAATGTACCAATTTCGTAGGCCTATAAAAATACCCTCCGTCATGACCCCTCTCTAAACTCTCGTCGATCCCTTCGAGGATGATCTTGTTGTGCGTGTAGGTGTATGCATGCCCGCCACTTGCGTCTTCATCGATATCTGCGACCCGGCGCGAATGTGAAGTGCTGTTGTCGGTGCTGCCACCTCCATTCGAAGCACGTCTCTTCGCAGCTTCGACTTCACCCAACATGAACCCGAGGTCGTCGTCTGCTTTGCGCTGTATGTATGCGTATACCTCTCTTTCTCCCCATCCTCCTCCTCCATTTCCTCCTCCTGCTGCTCTTGCCGCACTCACGCTCGAACCAGGCCCAGAGCGAGAATAAGGACCAGAACCAGAGTAAGGACCAGAACCAGAGTAAGGACCAGAACCAGAATGATTAATGAGGACCCGCAGCTAGACCTGTGACAGGCCGTTATATGAGGTGTCGGTGCAGAACCTCGATATACCCGAGATTCTCCATCGCTTCGCGATATCTTATTCTGCGGCTGGTCACGAGCCTGACCCGCAGCCTCCAAAGCCCTCAATACCCCGTTCTCAATCTGCACTTTATGCCTGAACGGCATGCGTTCCGCGATCGGCGCACCTCGGAGCGGGCGAGGGCGTCCCGGATCGCGCTTGATACAGTGTCTGGTTCGTTGGGCTCCGCATTTGAGTGGGATGAGTGGGATGAGGGGGACAATAAGGAGACCTATCCAAGAAGATCTCCTCGGTCCCTCTAAACGTCCCTTCGGGATCGAACGTTAACAGCGGGCGGTCGTCGTATTTCCCTCCTCCTCTTTGTCCTTCTTCTGCACCGTCCTGCCCTTGCCCTTGCCCTTGCCCCTTCCTTCTCACTCCATGCGCCCCGCGACCAACAGCATCCCATCCCCTCCGCCTGAGCGGCACCTCGCCGTGTGGGACCCCTATGAGGGGCACGACTATCTCTGGGCGTGGCACCCCGATTGGGATTGGGGACGTGTGAGAAGTAGACGTGGGGCGCTTCGTCGCGCGCGAATCTTGAGTTTGACTTTGACTCTGAGGTGCTGGTGCTGGTGGAAGACAGAGCATGTTTAGTCGAGTCCAGGACGGCTGTTACACGTGGCCCTGTGGTGGTTGACTTCGACCCCGACCTCGACACTGACAGAGGCCGTCGTATAGGTGTAACAGGCCCAGGCTCAAAGTACTTGCTGCTCGCCTTCCGGGCTTCCCTATCACACCCCCAGCTGGTGCTCGTGCTCTCCGTCTCCCCTCCTTACATCTCTAGCTTCCTGCTTCTCATTCTCCCGGGCGTACATCCTCGAACGGGATTTATACGACTGGGGTTTGCCTTTTTCGCCGCTTCTTCCACCGTCTCTGCCACCGTCTCTGCCAGCATCTCTTCCTCCGGGACCCCGTTCGAGCCCCCATCTGCCTGCACCTGCACCAAGCTCATCAAACACATTCGTGCCGTCCGGCGGCGTGTCCGCCTTGCCTCTTCCATGTCCTTGGGGGTACCTGTTCGCGTTCATCCTGGTTGCATTGTAGTTGCCGTTCGAGTTGGAAGGTCTGATAGGCGACAAAGAAGCCAATTTCGACGACGACGATGTGCTTTTCTTGGACTTGAAGGAAGATGATGAAGACGAAGGTTTTGGTGGTGGTGTTTTTGTTTGGGTTTTTTTAGGGTGAATTTTAGTTTTGATTTTGGGTTTGATTTTAGGGAGGAGGAAGAGGATTTTTGTTTCGCGAGGCTATTTTTTGGGGGGAAATAAAAGTAGGTTAGTCATTGTACTTCATGTATTATGCAAGAGGGGAAGGCGTCCAGTAAAAAAGGAGAGAAGAAAATGTAAGGAAAGAAGGGTTCAGCGGACAGGGACAAACGAGGGGATGCGGTGCGCGAAAAAGACGAGAGAGAAAGGGGAGAAAAGAAGAGGTAAAACGAATACTACGTAGGGAACACGTAAGGAAAGGAAAGATTTAAGAAATATATAGGAAAATAAAACGCACAGAAAGACGCGTAGAAAGAAGTAAAGACTGAAAACAAGAAGAAAAAAGCACGCATACCATACATCCCAACAGGCGTGCTATGGAACAACGCCATCGCCATGCGGAGTTTTCTCGTTCTTAGTCCTGCTGCAAGTCCTGATGCTCTGACTCTCCCTACGCCTACGCCCGGAGACAATCCAAAGGGTGCAGTCGACGCACGAAAAGGAAGAGGACGAAGAAGAGAAGTACGACGCAGCAGCCGCAATGAGCGCGTGTTGTCTGCATTTCGTTGAGTGCAGGTGTATGCACCGGGATAGGGTTAATGACATTTTTTGGTTATTAGATGTCGTTGGTTGTGTATGACATTTTTCGGTATATACGCGGTATACTCGGTATGTCGTGTGCGGTATGATTGTGGTATTGTGTTCTTGTCGTCCGAGCGAAGAAGAAGAGAAGGAATGTTGATGATGATCCAGGTCCAAGTTCAAATAACGACCGACGTTGTAAAAGTGGACCCTGCGTCGTCGTCGTCCGTGAGCAAAAGAGCGACACAACACGACCAATACAAAAGTCGAAAGTCAAGTCCAGCGAGTGTCTATTTGTCTGTCTGTCGCAGACCCAAAGCGAAGTTCTCCTACACCTTCAGCTTTAGCTTTGACTCTGCTTCAGCACCTGTCTGCTTGTCGTCCCCGTTATAGTCGTCGTCGTCGTCGTCGTCGTCGGAACTATTTTGAATATCCCAAAAACGTTGATGGATGGCCGTCACTCGTCATGTGATTGGCTGGCCGACTCGGGCTTGGGGTCCTGTGGCTCGGGCTCTCGGGAGTCGGGGGTCTTGATTTATTTTAGGACCGGCGCGTCGCGTCGTTGGTGATGTTCGGGTTCTCTTCTTCCCAATTATCACCCAGAAACAAGAGCAGTAGAAGCAAGATGGAGCCGAATAATCATCATTCAAGCTAAACTAAATAACATTCAATTACTTGCTTACAACCTTCCATCCTCTCCTTAGCTATGATCAAACTCGGTGGGCGCCTCGCACTGGTAGCGCGTTCAATGAACAAGCCTGCCAACTATTGCTTCATTAGTACTTCTGGGTAGCAGTCCATACTAACGTATGTAATAATGTATGTATGTATCACTAGGGTATCCAACCAGTCAGACTCATCACTCCCAGCTTACATCGCGTAACGCTTTTCATATAATCCTTCAACAATTAACACAACAGCGATTGCCTGCAGAGAAGTTGATTTTAGTGTGTATGTATGTATGATTCTAAGAATTTTCTATCAGATAATGATTCTTCCTCCGCGTCGGTATATACGGTAAATACTGAGCATTGGTTAGATACGCACCTTGTGTATTGAATCGAAAATTGAACAAACTTTACGCCGTCTGGACACACAGAGAAGTGCGCATTCCCACGCTCAGAGAGCTAATGTCACACGAGATTCAATTGCTAGTGCGGTACACAAACACTGGCACGAGGAGGATGATTTGAGTCAAAATATGGTTAGATACTTGTTATTCTGGCCTGTGTAGAAGATGAAGCATCGTGTCGGAACTGTAAAATTGAAACCTCTTTCATAAATTGTCTGTCCTCCTCCCGCACTAGCATGCTCACGCGAGCTACCATTAAAGTTGGTCCTAGTCCCTACTCATGGTTCTGATCAGAAATCACATACAAAATTAAAAAAACAATGCTCTCACAGAAATTGACGCAAGCACTGTGGCTAAATAGATATCGGCAAAAAATAATACGCTGCTCCGTTGGGCATCAGGACGAGGAGTACCGCTTACTGATAGGGTCAACACAATTGCAGTTGTGTAAATTGCTGATGACTGGATGAGAAGCTCCATGATGCTTTTGAATTTGTTGTCCTTGAAACTATTTTGAGAAGAATATATTCTGCGGCATATCAGGTAGGTCACCAACAGGCTTATGGAGGCTGTCATGACATATAATACATCTTGAAGTCGATCAAATAATGCATCCAATGAAGTTGTTATATGGCCGATGTTGACCGACATAACAATTATCATAGCGATGAATATACCTATGTATGTTTGAACTAATTAGCCACTAAACATAAAAGGTAAGACTGACCCAGTACACACCAACTTCAGTAAAAATTAGGACCAATGGAACTGAAATAACGATGTAAGAGCTTCCCCATACACGATAACACCTCCAAATCTATATTTTATGCCACAAATATTTTTCTCAGTAGCTGATCTATATTGAATCCCAAAATTGACTATCACCATAAGCAAGTCTGCCAAAATAAATGTTGCATAATATGCAATGTTATCAAACAGATGCCAAATTGGAGGTACCCTCTGATAAATTGCCATAGCCTCGGATTGTCTGGTGGCTCCCATTAAGGTGGTGATTCGGTCTTGCCAATAGATTGTCATGGCCACTGAGTACACCTGAAGTAGGAAAAGACTACTGATGAGAGTAATAACCATGCAACGCTCTTTTGAAAAATCTGCATTGGATTTTTTGCGCACTAAAAAGCCGTGCGATGAGTTAGTAGCATTTAAAAGTGTTAATCATGAGTCGTACAATACATGTACACCGTGGCAAAATATATGGCGATATAAGCTCCTAAAAATAGCAAGTAGGTCATAGCCAAATGTGTAACCGATTAGAAAAGATATATAATAGTCGTACCTGTTAATAGATAATTTAAGACGCAGCTGATTAGGAGGTTGCGTACTAAGGCCTCTTGACCAGCCTGTGTTGAAATGAGATCAGAGAATGTCTGCATGTGAAGGTGCGCGGACACTGGAACTTACTGTATGCGTCAAACTACAGGATTTAAATACTCTTTTTTGCATCGTACTTGAATAGCTTGATCTGAGGAGATAACTAAGCGATTGCGAGTTGATCGCCACTTTGATTCTTATCAACATGCTCATTAATTAATTGATCGACCACTCTAAAGATAAATCTACAGAGATTGGTTCGAAGTGTGATATTGTAGGACTTAAGTGGGTTTCAGTATCGACAGAAAACAAAATGGAAACCATCCTATTCGGTGGATCAGGGAGTGGGGTAGCAGTGATGTACGGCCCCGCGTTTCAAGATCTGAACATAATCTAATTTCAATTTAATCCAGACGACAGATTGAGCAGCCAGTCAAATTGCACTGTCATACAGAAGAATACCCAGGAGAGTAGACTCGATATTTGACAACTGTGCGTCTCTTCCTCTTTCTCACCTTTGTTAAAAAATTGCCATATTTACTCGTATGGTATGATGGAGTCTTTGGGCAGAAGTGATAAGCGCGTGTCCGCCTGTCGTAGTCGTCGTTAGGATGCACTGGGATAGGGTCGATGCCATTTTTGTTCACTATAAGTCATTGGTTGTGTATGATACGCAGTATGGTTGTGGTATTATGTCTTGCTTGTCCGAGCGAAGAGAAGAAATAATAGTCCAACCTTCGTCGTAGTCGTCTGTGCTAAACCACCGCCCGCCAAATAGCGACACGGCCGCCCAATTCAACGAGCGAAGCTGCGAGCGAGAGTGTTGTACAGCAGCACGTTCTAGTTGTCCGTTCTAGGTTCAATGTTCTACGCGTATCCTCCCCGTCGTCCTGGTCAGCGGAAGAGAATGATATTCGATTTTTGTTTTTATTTTGAAAAAATTGCCGTCACTAGTCATGTGATGAAAATCATTGGGTCTATCAGGGCTTTTTACGAGTCCCTTTAAGGATTCGTTTCTAAACCGCCCCAATTCACCCCAATTCATCGCGTGGGAACCGCACCACCATATTGGGATTTTACGCACGGACCATCTATGTCACAGTTAAGGTCACGGTCTACTTTTTAGGTTACATTTCAAGA
Source organism: Agrocybe praecox (assembly GCA_964017145.1). Classification (NCBI taxonomy): domain Eukaryota; kingdom Fungi; phylum Basidiomycota; class Agaricomycetes; order Agaricales; family Agrocybaceae; genus Agrocybe; species Agrocybe praecox. The sequence continues at coordinate 254,220 of OZ024847.1, read as the reverse complement.
TAAGATTAGATATGTAACGACCAAATGCAGGAAAGCTTGACCATGAATGGGAGGAAAAGGAATGCCGTTCACAAAGTGAAGTAATATCTTGGAATAAGCTCTAATCATAGTTATTTTGTCCATCCAGACTTTGCCACTCAATATTCTCATGCATTTGCCGCGCTCTGTATTCTCGCGCAAACAGTTAGATTTGTTTTTTTGTGGCTGCTACGTATCAACCAGATTTAAGATGTTCCGTCCGTCACACCGAACTGACTTACTTTCGCGGTTTTTTAGACATGCAAATTCTTTGATTACCGCTCTACTAATTTACAAAAGTTTACCAGGGTGCTACAGTACGTTCGTGTGGTGGGGGTGGATTATGGATATACCTTCTGGTATATGGCAAAAATGCGGCGTAGTGGATAAATCACTGGCAAGCGAAGTTACAAAATACTCAGGCTAGTACTGCATGGGAAAATATTGCGCTTCTAAAGTGACTTCGAAAGATGTTTACGCACTAAAAATATGTGTATAGCATTCGTTTCTCGAGATATAGACCCCATGTTGAAATAATTTTTAATCTGAATGGCGGGGGACAAAGACAACGTCGGAACAAAATCAAGCAGCACCTACAGCAGACACTAACGATAGCGCCATACACATCTCAAGTAGAATGCAAGGAACGCAAACCAAGCCTTTTAATGCGACTCCAAAAAGTGAATGCTGTATCTCCCTGTATCTCCGCAAGTGCATATGTCTACTGATTTTGATTTCATATGAGGAGCCTGACCATGGTCTATCCCCAACGACAGAATTCTGCTTGAGGCTTCTATATCTACATATCATCCGAGGGCTCTGAATCACATCAGACTATCAGCAATTATGCTGCCATCACATACTAGCCTGACATGCTGATAACAATGGAAGTAGCTGCGAGCTATCAATAACTATGTTTAAAACACTGTATAGTATAAGTCAGCCTCGTACTCTCTAAGGCGGGTGATTAATGGAGCTTCATCTCCTCTTGCGTCCTTTATCTCGAAGAGCACTCAGCACACCACCACCAGCAACGACCTCTATGGCGACACCAGACTCTATATTTCAAGGTTACTTAGATATCCAATATGTCCGCTATAGTCACTGTGAGTTGCCCCTTGCACTGCACATTTTTTAAACGAAATCTATCGAGCTTCTGAATGGCGAACTAATTCAAGTGATATTTCATTTTTCCTGTAGTATCAGCCGGAGCTATAATCCTCTACGACTACTGTGCGTCGCTGCAACTACTACCATTACTACGCTAGCTAACCCAACTCTACGCAACGTACGACCATCCCATATCATATCAACAGTCCTTACTTTGGATCAAGAGATAGATTTGATTTGGGTATGCATCTCTCCTCACACGAACCCTTAATACCGCCTAATGATCTTCCATCTATCCACAGTCCAAAAGATCATCACTGGGAATGGTTTTGTTTATGCTAGTAAGCCGGTTCCTTTGCTTCCTCCGTCTAACTGAGGCTCACTCAATCACCTAAGAATCGATATTATGCTCTGGCTACTGTAATGTAAGTGGTTTGATTTACTCCGAGCAATTATGAACGTCTACCTCGTAGAATAGACTTCCATGGTATGTCAGATTGATCAAATGTAACTCGTCAAAGGGACAATCTTTTGATTGAATTATATGTACCACAGGCCTATTGTTTCCCTCTGTTTCGGATATCGTAAGCAACATTTATCCCAACATCACACTCCCTTACTGATTTCGGGACTTTAGTTGTAAGTAGCTATCATGCAGGGTTTTTTCCCTCACATATCAGTGACTTATTCCTATCCTTTACTTTGTGTGACAGCTGTAGGTGTTCATTCAATTAATGATTCGATCTGAATCTGATCGTGATAAAACCTTTCCCCTGAAATTAGGTCGTCAATTCATTGAATGGCAATCATGGACGGGCTTAGCATTCAGTATGATTATCCAAGGTAAGGATCACATTTTCTCGTAGGTTCCTGTCCCGCGCAATAATCTCCCGACCACTTATGACAGGAATTCTTCAACTTCGTATATATGCTTTCTATCCAAACAATAGGATAATCATAGGAACTATGATAGCCTTCTTCATTCTCCAAGCTTCGGCGTCGGCCGTAATCCTTGGTATTTTTTTATCCACATTCCAAGGTGAGCTTAAAACATTCATGTTTCAATTGTACGATAACCGAATACTTTGCGCAGCGCTTGCAGTTGAAATACCAAGCGGCAGGTTCTGCGTTGGCATAAGTACCACATTCCAAAACCTGCATATGTTTTGGGTTCCGATATTGTGTTTTGAGACCTTCCTTTGTGCCTTGGCAGTTACCCGTGGAATACAAATCAGGAGAAACTCTGGAGCCTTCTCTTTCCATAAGAGCGGTCAACGCCTATCTGATATCTTGTTTCGTGACTCCGTTATATACTTCATAGCGTGAGTATATTTAAACCCCTTCTACTGCTTACAAATACACTGAGATTCGTTCCAAAATGAAGAATTGTCGCCAGCTACTTTACTAGTCTCTTGATCTTCATATACGCACGTGTAAGCAGGTCATCAACGTCTAATCCAGATGCTATACTTAAATATTGGTGATGTAGGGAGAGCTCCAGGAATCCTCTCTTGGATTCTCAATTGCCTTGCCCTGTGTTATAGCCAACCGCCTTGTCCTCAATATCCGCGGTCACGTTTGGGCCCAAGCTGAAGATACCAACGTTCACTGCACCAACGCTACGGCGCCTCATACTAGGAATAATTATCACGCAAATTCGCTGGGACCATTGACATTCGGAACACCATCAACAACCACAAGCGTACCTGATACCCTCAGTAGATAGTCCTACTACTCTTATACATATCGAAACGTCTTCTAAATAATATTTATGAACTCTTGATCGCCGAACTTCAGGTTTTATGGGCCTGAAGAATGCAAAACCATCAAGGCGCATTCGAACACCATTGATGCGCGTGTGATGGATGCATCAAAGCCGCCTCGATACGCCCATTGATGCGAAGATGCAGCGTCTCGGATGTGGGGAGGTCGTCCGAGTTGGGAAAAGCCTAGGAAAAGCCATACCCACGTTATTGGATCCATGGACATCCATATGTAGCCGTGGGGATACCTACCCTGATAGTACTACGTGTCATCTCTTCTCCTGCCTGCCATCACCTTGCCAGGTTGTTCAGCGCATCCAGAGGGTAGCCACCCCAGTCTGGTCCATTCAGGATTGAAACAAGGTTTTTGTTTCCCAGCGTGTCCGGAATTGATTTGGATATCAGCTCGCGAGGTTCGAGAAACAAGTTATACCAGTCCAATTTTGACCGAAAGCTTCGGCGGCGTGGGTCAATACGTCCTTATAGGTCGTTACAATACCTACTGAATGTTAGAAAGGCATAAAAGCAATCCTTACACGTACCAAAATGATGAGTGTTAAAAAGATGCACCGTTGTAAAAGATCAACGCCACAACCATCCTTGAAATGCAAGTGCAGACGATACAATGTCCCTGGGTCAACGGCTCGCTATGGATGTAGTACCTTCGCCGTCATCCTTCGAAATCTCATTCTATGTGGGCAACGCACTAGAAGGCTTTTATCTCGGTAAGTTCGTCGACTCCAGTACCATATAATAAAAAACTTAACAACCTTTTCTCCACTCGTGCTACCTCCTCCGACGGCAAAAATGCAAAAGTCCGAAAACGAGAGGTTTTTACATCACATACGGATTCATGACGCTTTTCCTGTGCATCTGCGCCTGGATGGGGAACGCATATGAAGGGTAAATGATGTGAATAGATCACAGGAACTTTCCAATATGTGGTTCTCGGTCATATCAAATGTTGGTGTTATTTTGCAGGCTTTTTGAACGGCTCGCTCCTGGTACGCGAAGGGAACCATCTCCAAGCATATTAAAAGAATTGACACTATTATAGCTCTACCTCTGCTACATCATTTGGAACAGAAGTTGGAAGGTCTTGTTCATTCCTTCCTTAATGTTCTTACATTGACTGGTAAGTTCTGAGTTACCACTGCTCCGACCATACACTCAATAATCTTGATTCTACAGTGATGTCCATTGTGACGCTAGTCTTGAATTCTGTACAAAACGGCAGTAAATTGACGACAGTTCTGTCGGTTCTATGGGTATCCCTGGCCAGCACCTTGAATCTGTGACTCACCGCACTCATCGCGGATAGAATTCTGTACTCCGCTCATCGAAACGCTAGCCTCCTATCTCAGGAAGTCCCTCAGCTTCGATCGTCAATGCGTCAATACACTGGAATCATTGAGGTTCTCGTTGAATCAGCTCTCCCTTTAGGTATAATTGGGGTCATTTTATCTGTCTTTCGGGGATGTGGCTTGCCGTATAGCAATGGACTTGAGTCCACATACAAAACATTTATTGTGAGTCCCAGGGGACTATTAGAATATGTCAAAAGTAAAGCTCACCTGAAATACATAAGCTCTTGCTCCCATTATTTTCAGAGTTGCGATGGGGCGTTCTGTAGACAGAACTGGTTCAAGACGACAAGCGGCCACCAAATCTCAGAGATAATCCTTCGGGGTTTAGCATCCCCCCCAAAAAAATTGGCGGAAGTTGTAAAGAATAAAACACCCAGAGCAATCAAGTTAAAAAAGGTGGTGACTCGTATTGCCGCATCGATGGCCTCAAACCAAGTGATCTATTTTAGGACGTACTTACGCGTCGTCGCATCGGTGTACTTATGTAGGGTAATAGTCGACCGTCTTCCTCGTAGTGCTTACTTACCAAATAGGCCGTATTAGTGTACGTATGTATGTATTAATAGGGGAGGACTCCTAGCTTACATCGCGGTTTATCTTTCTTCACAACAAAAGTGATCAACTACTTATCTCGTTAGCAAAGCCCTTTCGTGCATTCGGGTCATGGTATGGTCCAAGAAGGGGACTATTTCCATTTGACCAATTTAACGACACGACGAACATGTGACTAGTATAGGGACTCAGGCAAAATAGATACGCGCGTTCAAACGAAAGTATGGATTGTACCAATTTCGTAGGTCTATAAAGCCCCCTCCGTCATGGCCCCTCTTTAGACTCTCTTCGATCCCTTCGAGGATAATTTCGTTGTGCGTGTAGGCGTAGGCATCCCCGCCACTTGCGTCTTCATCGACATCTGCGGCACAGGCGGACGTGAAGTATTGTTGGTGCTGGTGCTGCCAGCCCCATTCGAAGCACGCCTCTTCGCATCCTCGACTTCACCCAACACGGACCCGAGGTCGTCGTCCGCCTTGCGTTGTCTGAATGCGTATACCTCTCTTTCTCCCCATCCTCTTCCTTCATTTCCACCACCACCCGCTGCTGCTGCTCCACTCGAACCAGAACCAGAACGAGAGTAAGGACCACGACCAGCATAAGGACCAGAACCAGCGTAAGGACCCTCCCTAGCCCCAGCAACCTCCAAAGCCCTCAACACCCCCTCTCAATATGTCTGAACGGCCGTGTTCCCCAATGGGCGCACCCACAACGCGCTCTTCGGAGCGGGCGAGGGCGTCGCGGATCGCGCTTGATACGGTGTCTGGAGCGTTTGAGGGCGAGGGTGATGACTGGGATGAGGGTGATGAGGGGGAAGAATAAGGAGACCTATCAAAGATCTCCTCGGTCCCTCTGAACGTCCCTTCGGCATCGAACAGCGGGCGGTCGTTGTATTTCCCTCTTCCTCCTCTTTGCCCTTCTTCTGCACCGTCCTGCCCTTGCCCCTTCCTTCTCACTCCATGCACCCCGCGCGCGCCAACAGCGGCGGCGGGGGCTGCACCACGACCAACGGCATCCCGCCTCCTTCGCCTGGGCGGCACCTCGCCGTGTGGGACCATATGAGGAGCCCGACTATCTCTTGGTGTGGCGCCCCGATTGGGATTTGGGACGTGTGAGAAGTCGACGTGGGGCGCTTCGTCGCGCGCGAATTTTGTGTTTGACTTTGAGGAGTTTGGAGAAGAAGTGGTGCTGGTGGAGGAGGACAGAGCGTGTTTGGTTGAGTCTAGGACGGCTGTTACACGTGCCGACTTTGACGCTGGCGGAGACCGTCGTACAGGCTCAGGCTCAGGCTCAAATTACTTGTTGCTCGCCCTTCTGTCTTCCCTATCACCCCTTCTCGGTCTCCTCTCTCACCCCTCCTTGGGCCTCTAGTAGTTTCCTGCTTCTCATTCTCCCGAGCGTACATCCTCGAACGGGATTTATACGACTAGGGTTTGTCGTTGTCTTCGCCTCTTTCTCTTCCTCCTCCGTCTCTTCCTCCTCCGTCTCTTCCAGCATCTCTTCCTCTAGGACCCCGATCAAGCCTTGTCCTTGTCCTGAGGGGTACCTATTCCTGTCCGTCTTCCCATCATAAAAGGAAGTCCTAACAGCCGACAAAGGAGCCAATTTCGACGACGATGACGACGTGTTTTTCTTAGACTTGGATGATGATGATGATTTTGGTGGGAGTTTTAGTTTGGTTTTTTTGGGGGGAATTTTAGTTTTGATTTTGGGTTTGAGGAGGATTTTGGGGAGGATGGAGAGGATCTTTTATTCCGTGATGCTATTTCTTTGGGAAATAAAAGTAGGTTAGTCGTTGCATTTCACGAATTATGCAAGATGGGAAGGCGGGTAGTAAAAAAGGGTGAGGAGAAATATGGAAAGAAGGGTTCAGCGGACGCTGACAAACGAGAGGATGCGCAAAAAGATGAGAGGGAAAGGGAGAAAAGATGGGAGAGAAAGGAAAGAAAAGACGAAGGGAAAGTAAGTACTACGTAGAGAACACGTAAGGAAAAGAAATATACAGAAAAAAATATAGAAAAAAAACAAAACGTACGGAAAGAATCAAAGGCTCGAAGCAAAAAAAAACACATACCATACATCCCAACAGGCGTACTATGGAACATCGCCATCGCCATACGGAATTTTCTCGTTCGTAGTGCTGCTGCAAGTCCTGGTGCTCTAAGTCTCCCTAAGCCTACACCCTTGTGGGGAGCCCACCAGGTGTACGGCCGAAAAGAACAAAAATGACACCATTCGACGCTGTACACAACGCGCCGGAGTTATGCCGTGATGCCATCAAAAGGAACGAACTCCGAAGTGGACTTGTGAAAAATTAGTCTCCTCGATGCTTGTCAACCATCGGCGAACCCTACCGAGCAAAGAATTTCCTTTCTCATCCCTCCGAAGCATAACCGACTATGTACGTATATCCGTCACACTCCTAATTAAGCAAGAACGACCTCGTAAACACATGCCACGTCAAATACGAACCCTTAACCTACTCCAATCGGGCATATTTAAAATTTCTTTTCGTACGTGTCATGTAACTTTCCCTTTTATATTCATATTCCCTTCTAGGATAGACTACATTCGCTTCCGTTTACCTTATCTTTCACTAATATTCCCTGAAATAATCACCTTCCCATCGCTTTCTCAAGCTTTCCTCTGAATTTATCGAACTATTTCTTTTTCTCTTTTGTCACCCCCTATCGCAATGTTGCTGGCATGTCTAGACTATTCAGATCGTCTCACCCCTTTATTTTAATTCGGAAAATCGGACCACTCATTAGTAGAATTCGGACAAGTAGAATAGGTTTAAATACTCGAGGATTGTCTGTACTTTCCTCAGCGAAATATACGACCCATTTACCTTCTCAGTTCTCTACGACGTCGAGCACACGCAGCGCCAACGTCTAGGCCATCATCTTAACATATTTTCTCTCTTTGCTCGCTGTCCAGAACGATTACATCGTCGTTCTGACTTCCACTCTCTTAACACACCTCATACAACCTCATACATTCCTTGTCATTTTGGTTTGGACCCCCGAGACGATTCCGACTCGTCTCACTCTTTCTTTCGAACTCAAACGACTTCAGATCGTTTCACCCTAAGACAACCCAAAGGTTGCAGACGACGAAGAAGACGAAGAAGAGAAGTACGACGCGGCAGACGCGATGAGCGCGTGTTGTTGTTGTCTGCATCTTGTTGGATGCAGGTGGATGCACCGGGATATGGTTGATGTCATTTTTTGGTTCGGTTGTGGTTATTAGAAGTCGTTGGTTGTGTATGATATTTTTTCGGTATATACGCGGTATACTCGGTATGTCGTGTGCGGTATGTTTGTGGTATTATGTCTTTGTCGTCCGAGCGAAGGCGAAGAGAAGAAATGATAGTCAAAGTCCAGGTTCAAATAACAACAACGAGCTTTGGAGAAGTAGAACCTTCGGCGTCCGTAAGCAAAAGAGCGACACAACCACTGATCCAAAGTCAAAAGTCCAAGGGAAGTGTCTGTCTCTAGCAGACCCGACGCAAAGTTCTCCTACACCTTCAGCTTCGAATTTGCTTCAGCACCTACGTTGGACATTCTCTGCTTGCCGTCCCCGTTGTACTAGTAGTAGTCGATCGTCGTCGGCGGAACGAATTTAAATATCCGCAAAAGCTAAAAAATGGATGGCCGTCACTCATCATGTGGCTGGCTGGCTGGTTCTAGTCATGTGGCTGGCGCTCGGCCGCTCGGGAGTCGGGGGTCATGCATATGGTTTATTTTGGAACCAGCGCGTCGCGTCGTTGGCAGTGATGATCGGGTTGTCGTCGACCCTCTTCCTCCTACGGTGTGATTCTCAAGGAGTCACGACCAGATTTGTGGTGGTGAAGCTAATCAACCACCGCACTCTCGACGCGCTACCTCTCTCGGTGAGCACAAGGGTCCTCATCGTGGACGCCGTGACATACAAGAACAATTCGGACATCTGGACGACTGTAATAAGCCCATGCAGTGGTATATAAATAGTAATATGTATTGAAGTATTACATATATGAATACTAGTCACAGTACTTTGCTCTATAATATGCCAGCTGTAAGGTACACGCACCTTGTGTACAATCGGAAATTGAACAAATACGCCGTCCGGACACACAGCGAAGTGCGCAGTCCCACGCTCAACATAATATTCAGTATATAGCCAGGAGTCAAAGGGCTAATGTCACACCATACTCAATTGCTACTGTGGTACACATAAACAGGCACAAGGAGGATAATTTAAGGTAAAGAATGGTTAGATACTTGTTATTTTGGTGTGTTGAGAAGATGAAGCATCGTGTCGGAACTGTAAAATTGAAACCCCTTTCATGGATTGTCTGTTCTCCTCCCGCGCTAGCATGCTAACGCGAGCTAACATTAAGGTTGGTACTAGTCCCTACTCATGGTTCAGATCAGGAATCACATACAAATTTAAGGAACAACGCTCTCACAGAAATTGACGCAAGCACTATGACTAAATAGACATCGGCAAAAAGTAATACGCTGCTCCGTTGGGCATCAGGACGAGGAGTACCTTTTACTGATAGGGTCACCACAATTGCAGTTGTGTAAATTGCTGATGACTGGATGAGAAGCTCCATTACTCCTTTGAATTTGTTGTTCTTGAAACCGTTTTGAGAAGAATATATTCTGTGGCATATCAGGTAGGTCACCAACAGGCTTATCGAGGCTGTCGTAACATATAATACATCTTGAAGTCGATCAAATAGTGCATCCAATGAAGTTGTTGTATGGTCAATGTTGACCGACATAACAATTATCATAGCGATGAATACACCTATGTATGGTCGAACCTATTAGCCACCAAACACAAAAGGTAAGGTTAACCCAGTACGAACCAACTTCAGTAAAAATTAGGACCAATGGAACTGAAATGACGATGTAAGACCGTCCCCATACACGATAACACCTCCAAATCTATATTTGATGCCCCAACTTCTTAGTAGCTGATCTATATTGAATCCCAAAATTGACTATCACCATGAGCAAGTCTGCCAAAATAAATGTCGCAAAATACGCAATGTCAATAAACAGATTCCAAATCGGAGGTACCCTCGGATAAATTTCCATAGCCTCGGATTGGATGGTGGCTCCCATGGGGGTAAGGATTTTGTCTTCCCAATAGATTGTCACGGCCACTAAGTACACCTGAAGTAGGAAGAGACTACTGATGAGAGTAATAACCATGTAGCGCTCTTTTGAAAAAGCTGCATTGGATTTTGTGCGCACTAAAAAGCCGTGCGATGAGTTAGTAGCATATAAGAGTGTTAATCGTAAATTGTATGTACAATACATGTAAACCGTCGCAAAATATATGGCGATATAAGTTCCTAAAAATAGCGAATAGGTAAGAGGCAAATGTCTAATCGATTTTAGAATATTTATAATAGTCTTGCCTGTTAATAGATAAATTAAGACGCAGCTAATTAGGAGGTTGCGTACTAAGGCCTCTTGGCCAGCCTGAGTTGAAGTAAGATCAGAGAATAGAGGCATGTGGAGCTGCGGGGACACTGGAACTTACTGCATGTATCAAACTACAGCCTTTAAATACTAATTTTTGCATCGTACTCAAATAGCTTCATCGGAGAAGATAACCGAGCGATTGCGAGTTGATCGCTACTCTGATTCTCCTCTATATGCTCATTACTTCAAACTGTGATATTATAGCACTGAAGTGGGTTTCAGTATTGACAGAAATCAACACAGAAACCATCTCATCCGGTGGGTCAGGGAGTCGGGTGGCAGTACTCAGTGATGTACGGCACCGCATTTCACGAACTGAACATCATCTAATTTCAATCTAATCTAGACGACAGATTGAGCAGTCAGTCAGAACGCACTGTCATACAGAAGAATAACCAGGAGAGTAGGCTCGACATTTAACATCCGTACGTCTCTTCTTCTTTCTCACATTAAGAAATGGCCATATTTACTTTCGTCGTAGTCGTCTGTGCTGAACCACCGACCGCCAAATAACGACACGACACGACAGTCCAATTCTACAAGCGAGCCGCGAGCGAGAGTGCTCTACACCACCTTCTAGTTGTCCGTTCTACGTTCTACGCGTAACCTCCCCTTCGTCGTGGTCAGCGGAAGGAAATGATTTCAATTTTTATTTTATTTTGTTGATGGCCGTAGCTGGTCATGTGATATATATCATGGAGTCCTAGCTCGGTGTTCGGGGGCTATGATTTATTTTAGGACGCACGCGTCGTTGCGTCGTTCGCAACAGCAACAAAACTCAAAAGCGATCGCAGGCTGCACAATTCATACTTTCGTTGGAATGTATCCATTTCGCCTGGGTGTCTATACTAGCCACATCGTCGTCGCATCTTCTTGGTCAAATTGAAATAGTCCCCTACTTGCCATACCATGACGTCAATCGAGCTTAGGGCGCTTGTTTTATATGATTGAAAATGGGGAGGATCAAATTAGGTGGAGTTATGAGAGGGGAGCTTGATCGACGCCTCGATGGACGTGTTTATACATAAACATAGGGATATTGTTTAACATATTCATCCTGGAGTGATACACAACCACCTATACCTATGGAAGATGGTTATACGTTTATAAATACTCAACCCATCCAGACGTTTCCCATTTTTGAAGATGCGGAGCGCATCGCAATTTTCTACTTGTTCTTATGTTATCTGAACAAGTCTCAGCACATGTATATCGTCATGTATAATCACATACCATCATTCATATATTGCAGGCTGTCGTTCTCGATATTTTTCCAGCGGAGATCATGAAGGCTCTTCTGACAAATTGGGAGCCAATTCGTCAGAATCTGGTCCGCGAGTTCTGAGCATTTATCCCACGTTTTGCGGCCATCAACACGCAGATGCGAGCTCATTACGAGGATACGATGCATATTTGACTCCTATTAATATCACGATGAGGTTAGTGCTCAGGAATATAGAAACCCACTATCGTTACGCACTAATGAGGCATAATAGTCCACTTGTCGTCGTAGTCGTCTGTGCTGAACCACAATTTCGTAGGCCCTATCGTTACGCACTAATAAGGAATAATGGTCCAACCTTCGTTGTAGTTGTCTGTGCTGAACCACCGGACGCCAAATAGCGACACGACCGCCCAATTCCACGAGCGAGGCCGCTAGCGAGTGTCATACAGCAGCACGTTCTAGTTGTCCGTTCTAAGTTCTACGTTCTACGCGTATCCTCGTCGTCGTTTTATTCGTCTGAAGGAAATGATATTCGATTTTATTTTTGAAAAATGTCGATGGCCGTCACTGGTCATGTGTTCAAAACTATGGGGTCTATCAGAGGTTTTGATGTATTTTAGGACGTACTTACGCGTCGTCGCGTCGATGTACTTATGTGCACTGGGGTAATAGTCGACCCTCTTCCTCGTGACCAACTTTGTAGGCCTGTAAAAGTCCCCTCCGTCATGGCCTCTCTAGACTCTCGCCGATCCCTTCGAGGATGATCTTGCTGTGCGTGTAGGCATCAGTGCCCACCCTACTTGCGTCTTCATCGACATTTGCGGCTCAGTGTGAATGTGAAGTGCTGTTGTCGGTGCTGCCATCCCCATTCGAAGGCACGCCTCTTCGCCTCTTCGACTTCACCCAACACGAACCCGGGGTTCGTCGTCTGCTTTGCCCTGTCTGTATGCGTATACCTCTCTTTCTCCCCATCCCCCTCCTCCATTTCCACCTCCTGCTGCTCCTGCTGCACTCACGCTCGAACCAGTCCCAGAGAGAGAATAAGGACCACGACCAGAATAAGGACCAGAACCAGCGTAAGGACCCCCTCCAGCCGCGGCAACCTCGAAAGCCCTCAACACCCCCTTTCAATCTGCACTTTATGCCTGAACGGCATGCGTTCCCCAATGGGTGCACCCGCCATGCGCTCCTCGGAACGTGCGAGGGAGTCGCGGATCGCGCTTGATACGGTGTCTGGGGCGTTGGGCTTGCATTTGAGTGGGATGAGGGGGAAGAATAAGGAGATCTATCGAAGGGGATCTCCTCGGTCCCTCTGAACGCCCCTTCGGGATCGAACAGCGGGCGGTCGTTGTATTTCCTTCCTCCTTGTCCTCCTCCTTCTGCACCATCTTGCCCTTGCCCGTCCCTTCTCAATCCGCCACGCGCGCGCCAACGGTGGCTACACCACGACCAACAGCATCCCAACCCCTCCGCCTGAGCGGCACCTCGCAATGTGGGTCCCTATGAGGAGCCCGACTAGCTCTGGACGTGGCACCCCGATTGGGATTGGGGACGTATGAGAAATCGACGTGAGACGCTTCGTCGCGCGCGAATTTTGAGTTTGATTTTGAGGTGGAGGTGGTGGTGGTGGTGGCGGAGGAAAGAGCTTGTTCCGTCGAGTCTAGGACGGCTGTTACGCGTGGCTCTATGGTGGTTGACTTTGACCCCGACCTTGACAGACACCGATGCTGACAGAGGCCGTCGTATAGGCTTCACAGGCTCAAAGTACTTGTTGCTCGCCCTCCTGCCCTCGCTATCACCCACCCCCCCCGGCTCGTGGTCGTAGTCTCCCCTTTCACCCCTCCTTGAGCCTCTAGCTTCCTGCTTCTCATTCTCCCGAGCGTACATCCTCGAACGTGATTCATACGACTGGGGTTTGTCTTTGTCTTCGTTTCTTGCTCTTCCTCCGCCTCCTCCTCCATCTTTTCCTGCATCTCTTCCTCCGTCTCTTCCTGCATCTCTTCCTCTAAAACCCCGTTCAAGCCTCCATCCGCCTGCGCCTGCACCAAGTTCATCAAACACATTTGTGCCCTCTCGCGGGGCGTCCGCCTCATCCCTGTCCTTGGAGGTACCTGTTCGCGTTCATCCTGGTTGCATCATAGTAGCCGTTCGAGTTGGAAGGCCTGATAACCGAGAAAGAAGCCAATTTCAACGACGACGATGTGCTTTTCTTGGACTTGGATGTTGATGATGATTTTGGTGGGAGTTTTAGTTTCGAGTTTTTAGGGGGGAATTTTAGTTTTGATTTCGGGTTTGATTTTTGAGGAGGAGGATTTTTGTTCCGCGATGCTATTTTTTTAGGGGGGAAGTAATATAAAAGTAAGTTAGTTTGTTGTTGAATGATACGCCAAAAAGACGGGAGGGAAATGGAAGAAAAGAAGAGGAAAAGTACTACGCAGGTGTAAGGAAAAGAAAGACGCAGAAAAAAACGTACGGAGAAACGTACGGGAAAAGCACAAAAAGATTCAAAGACTCAAAGCAAGAAAAAAGCGCACATACCATACATCCCAACAGTCGTACTATGGAACATCGCCATCGCCATGCGGAGTTTCGTCGTTCGTAGTCCTGGTGCAAGTCCTGGTGCTCTAGCTCTCCCTCAGTCCATGTCTACACCCGACCCAAAGGGTGCAGACGACGAAGAGGAAGAAGAAGAGAAGTACGACGCAGCAGACGCGACGAGCGTGTGTTGTTGTTGTCTGTATCTTGTTGGGTGCAGGTGAATGCACCGGGACAGGGTTGATGTCATTTTTTGGTTGTTGTTATTAGAAGTCGTTGGTCGTGTATGATACGCGGTATGTCTTGCGGTGTTACGTCTTTGTCGTCCGAACGAAGAGAAGGAATGTTCAAATAACGAATGGAGCCTTCGTCGTCGTCATCGTCATCTGCGAGCAAAAGAGTGACGACACGACACGACCAATCCAAAGTCCAAAGTCGAAAACTCGCGCCAAGTGTCTGTCGCAGACCAAAAGAGTTCTCCTACACCTTCAGCTTCGACTCTGCTTCAGCATACACGGGGGGCAATTTGATGTTCAGTCGGGCCGAGAGGGCTAATGTTCATTCAGGTGTTCATTTTGCCGGTTATGGAGCCAAGGCGTGACATGTGTGACGTGCCTCAGCAATGCCGCTATGGGGAAATAGTAGCTTGTGCTAAAGCTAGTGTTTTATCGTTTTCACGTACCGTAAAGCTATTTTACAGAGTATATAAGCCTCAGAGTATTTGAGGTACAACCTTAGACATTTTTATATTTGAAGTTCCCATACGTGGCAATGAAATGAGTTGACAAAAAAAATCAAATCATAAAAGCTAAAGGGAGGTGCATAGACAGGAATTCTTAACTCTTTAGACATGATATAATGCCTAGTATCTAACGAAAATATGATCTAAACAATATGACATTGTTAATTGTACAGAAAATGCTCAAAATGAATCTAATTGCGCAATTGGGCTTCGAAATTTTGGCCCCAGGGCGAAAATGTGACATAAATATTGCAACTCCGAATGAACACATAAATGAACAGCTGTGATGCCATCAAACACCCGCGTGAATGAACATTAGCCCGCGCGGCACGAATGAACAGTTGAATGTCCGCCGTGATATGTTGATGGGCCATGTCCGTCACTCGTCATGTGATTAATTGATTTTGGGTCCTGGGGTCCTGTCATCTGTGGCTGGCGCTCGGGCGCTCGGGGGTCATGGTTTATTTTAGGACCAGCGCGTCACCAGCGTGTCGCGTCGCGTCCGTTGGCAGTGATGATCGGTTTGTCGTCGACCCTCTTCCTCCTAAGTTGTGATTCT
Source organism: Agrocybe praecox (assembly GCA_964017145.1). Taxonomy (NCBI): domain Eukaryota; kingdom Fungi; phylum Basidiomycota; class Agaricomycetes; order Agaricales; family Agrocybaceae; genus Agrocybe; species Agrocybe praecox. The sequence goes on along the minus strand of OZ024847.1, from coordinate 238,863 downwards.
CAAGGATTCACAACCAAACTTGTGGTGGTGAAGCTCATCAACCACTACGCAATCACCACACTCTCGACGTGCCGCTGCCTCACTCGGTGAGCACAAGGGTCCTCACCGTGGACGCCGTGACATGCGACAACAATGACATCTGGACGACTGTAATAAACCCATGCAGTGGTATATAAACAGTAGTATGGATTGAAGCATTACATATATGAGCACTAGCCATATTACGTTGCTCTATACCATGCCAACTGTAAGGTACGCACCTTGTGTACAATCGGAATTTGGAAATTGAACAAATAAGCCATCCGGACACACAGCGAACTGCGCATCCTCACGCTCAGCATCACAATGCTCGCTATATACTCAAGAGTCAATGGGCTAATGTCGCACCATATTCTATTGCTGCTGTGGTACACATACACCGCATCAGAAGTTTAACAATTTACTTTTTTGTGGTTGTACAACCAAAAAAAGAGGCTAAAAGCGTCAAATTAACAAGCTAAGAAACCTAGGTGCCTGAAATCAAAGAGTTAATTCCTTGGTGAAACAGTATGAAATGAATTGCACGGATTTAGGGCCAAAATGATGATAAAATGTCGTAACTTTTCACCTTTTTTAAATAATAGCTTTTTTGAAATCGAGAAATAAGCTAAAAGCGGCCAAAAGCGGACAATTAAATTGTAAGGTTACTGATGCGACACAAGAAGGAAAATGTAAGGCAAAATATCGTTAAATACTTGTTATTCTGCGGGGTGGAGAAGAAGAAGAATCGTGTTGGAAATGTAAAATTGAAACCCCTTTCATGGATTGTCTGTCCTCCTCCCGTGCTAGCATGCTCACGCGAGCTACCATTAAGGTTGGTATTAGTCCCTATTCATGTTTCCGATCAGAAATCACATATATATATAAGAGAGAATGCTCACCGATAATGTCTGAATCAGTGTGGATAAATACATACTGGAAAGAGGGCTGCTGCTCCGTTGGGCAGCAGGATGAGGAATACCATTTACTGATAGGAACGACACAATTGCAATTGTGTAAATCGCTGATGACTGGATGAGAAGCTCCATGGTGCCTTTGAATTTGTTGTCCTTGAAACTATTTGTGCAGGAATATATTCTATGGCATATCAGGTAGGTCACCAACAGGCTTATGGCGACTGTCATGACAAATAATACAACTTGGAGTCGATCAAATAGTGCATCCAATGAACTTGTTATATGGCCAATGTTGACCGATATAACAATTATCATAGCAATGAATACACCTATGTAAACTCATTAGCCTCTAAACATAAAAGGTAAGACTGACCCAGTACGCACCAACTTCAGTAAAAATTAGAACCAATGGAACTGAAATAACGATGTAAGACCGTCCCCATACACGATAACATCTCCAAATCTATATTTTATGACGCAAATATTCTTCTCAGTAGCTGATCTATATTTAAATCCAAAATTGACTATCACCATGAGCAAGTCTGCCAAAATAAATGCCCCAAAATACACAATGTTGTCAAACAAATGCCAAATCGGAGGTGCGCCCTGATAAATTGTCATAGCCTCGGATTGTCTGGTGGCTCCCATGAGGATAAGGAATTGGTCTTGCCAATAGATTGTCATGGCCACTGAGTACATCTGGAGTAGGAAAAGACTACTGATGAGAGTAATAACCATGTAACGCTCTTTTGAATAAGCTGCATTATATTTTGTGCGAACTAAAAAGCCGTGCGATGAGTTAGTAGCATTTAAAGGTGTTAATCATGAATCGTACAATGCATGTAAACCGTGGCAAAATATATGGCGATATAAGCTCCTAAAAATACGGAATAAGTTAGAGGCAAATGTCCAACCGATTAGAGAAGGCATATAATAGTCGTGCCTCGTAATAGATAAATTAAGACGCCGCTAATTGAGGCCTTGCGTACTAAGGCCTCTTGACCAGCCTGTGTTGAAGTAAGATCAGAGAATGTTCGCATGTGGAGTTGCGGGGACACTGGAACTTACTGTATGTGTCAAAATACAGGCTTTAAATACTAATTTTTGCATCGTACTTGAATAACTTCATCAGAGAAGATAATCAAGCGATTGCGAGTTGATCGCTACTTTGATTCTCCTCTATATGCTCATTAATTAATTGATCAACTACGCTAAAGATAAATCTACAGAGATTTGTTCGAACCGTGCCAATATTGTAGCACTGCAGTGGCTTTCAGTATTGACAGCATTCTTGAAGATGGAAATTATCCCATGCGGTGGATCAGGGACTTGGGTAGCAATGAGCATCGGCAACCTCGGTTTACTTGTCCGCTTTTGGCCGCTTCTAGCATATTTCTCGATTTCCAAAAAGCTACTAGCCAAAAAAGGTGAAAAAATACGCTATTTAGTCATCATTTCTGCCCTCAATTTGTGCAATTTGATTTCTATTGATTCACCGAAGAACTTTGTTTAGGTCACCTGGGTTTCTTACATACATATCTTGTTACTTTGACGCTTTAGCCGCGCGCTTTTTTGGGTTGCAAAATGCCCAAAAAAGTAGAGTGTGAAACTACTAATGCTAGTATTACAGAACACGCCAGCGCCGCCTTTGTACATGTTCTCCTGTCCCTTATCAACGGCTTCTTCTGTGCTTGACAATTTACGTAGGGACCAGGGCATTTGATTATGATCCTAGCTACGTGAAATAGACGTCAATCTTCCAGAAAGTGATGAAATCGGAACGCACAGATTGAATTTTTGTTCGCTACCCTCTTTGTCAGAACTCGTCATAGCAAATAGAACGTCTAGGTGGCTTTGAAAATCAGGGGGAAGCAGTGGCGGTATGTTGAATGTTTACGATCATCAAGGAAGGAATGTAGGATGGGGAGGGGCGGCCCTCCGCAACGTAAGGTCTCGTAACTCATGGCAATTGATCATTGTTGTGCGGGTAGTACCCAAAGGTACCAGTTATGGTGACCAGTGTCGTACTGGTATGGATCAAATACCTATTCCCACGATGTCTGGCCATGTACTATCAGCGTGTGTGAATAACCGGATACGCGGCATCGTATCCTGGGAATTATCCCACGGGTCAAACTAGCATTGTACTATTTATCGAGGCAATGGGTACAGGTAGCCATCAAATCGTACCAGGTACAGTCGGACCTCTCTTAAGCCATACCCCTCGGTGGAAGGTTCAGGGTATGGGTTATGAGGGGTCATGGGTTTGGAGAGGTTTACTAAAATTAGATTCGACAAAATCGCCAAAAAATCAAAATGAATTTATCCCAAATACACATTCTAAACGTGTATTATATGGCCTATACTTTATGATCGCTTAAAAAAAAATCTATGAGGACACTATCCTTCATATCTCTGGTTGCATTTTTCATACTCAAGGATGCTAGTAGACCTTCCACTTTCCGAGAAGTAGGGTCATTGAAGTGTTCCGTGTATTTTCTGATATCGGAGATTGCCTTTATCACTTTGTTATGATTCGGACAAGGCTCGATAGACGTGTTCTCGTCCACGTCGTCGCCTCCAGTGACCTCGATTAGAGGCTATGGGGTGCGCAAGGTGTGTTTTTTTCTTTGACATACAGAATACGTGCTATTTAAATGAAGCGCCAAAATGATAGTTGGAGACAAAACCTCATATATAGGTAATTAGTCGTGCCAAATTCAGTCTGACACACCGGACTACGAGAGAATTTTCTTAGAGAAACCTATCGGGTTTCCTCCCCAAATATGGTATGGCTTATGGGGTATGAGGGGTTCATGGGTTATGGGCTCTATTTCCCTACGAACCAACTTGGTGGATCAAAAAAGTAATGGGCTATAAGAGGTTATGGGGTTTGAGGGGTATGGCTTTAAGGGAATACCGCGTACGTACCTCGCACTTGATGATACCGTAGTATATCACACGATGATTTGATGTAAGCGTGATGGACGCGTGGTGATGCGTCTCCTTTTGATTGACAGGACAAAGATAAGTACTTCTCACAAGTATTGCCTTTCCCGTCCTCTTTCGGTTACCTGTCCCAATCGGGACATTCCACCATAAGAGACTGGAATCGCTCCAGTCGCAATGACATGCGGGTAAGTAGTACCCAAATGTATCAGGTATGGTGACCAGTGTCGTACCCGGTACTACCTGTTAGTACCTGGTATGGATCAAATACCTATTCCCACGACGTCTGCCCACCCAGTACTACCCAAAATACCGTGTACGTCAAGCGTACGTACCTCGCACAACACTGAGCGCTCCACATCAAGGGGGTTGTGCATTCGTGGATTTCTGTTTACATAATCTTCGATAGCCCTCCTCATTGCGTCGCAAATGGGCTCGTCTTAGATAATATCGCGAATTCCTCGTGTCGTACACCCTCTTTGCTCGTAAAATCTTTCTATATTTACTCGCTTCTCAGAGTGGTGTCAGCAACAGCAAGTCCTAGGAAAGCATTAGATTTTACTTCCACAAGCACTGCAGCCCTAAAAAACGCACCAAACTCAACGATATAGAGGAACACCGGAAGAACTAATCGGGGGGATGACCTCCCGCATGCCTGAAAACATCTCCACATCTAGAAAAATCAACGTCACATTCTCGAAGCCCGAAGGGAGGAAACCGCCGAATAATTTACGACTGGATGGAACAACGTCTACATAAAAGATGCTGTCAGTTTAAAACACAAATTTTCTGGTTGGAATTAATGTTCAGGATTATAGCAATGACCGACAGGACGTTGTGGATGATTTTACGTCCCTTTTCACTCCTGCCATAAATGGCCAAAAACTATCTTTAGGTATCCCCAAATGTCCTTTATCCAAACGGAGATGATTACATGAGCTGATGGCGATCGTAAGCGGTAGACCCCCATTTTAAACTCAGATCCACCAGCCGGAGAATCTCGATTCTCCATCGCTTTGCGATATCTCATTCTGCGGCTGGTCACGAGCTTAGAGTCGTTACGTTGGCCCTGATTAGTGACATCTGGTAAGATATGAAAGGGAGTCCTTTTTTGTGTAGGTCATAATGCTGAAGCGAGAGGTACCAAAATTGCTCCTGTTGACCAATTTATACCGACCTTTTACGAAGAACGAAGTCGATAATTTTCAAACTGATGTATTAAACAACATATATTAAACAACATATATTTATCGAGAAATATGTACTAGCTGAATGGATGAAAAATAAAATAAGGAAAGCAGGGATAAATATGAACGAACGAGGAGGAAGGAAGGGAGTGGATGCGCGACAAAGACGAGAGGAAAGGGAAAGGGAAGAAAAGAATAGGGGAAAATAAGTACTACGTAGAAAACACGTAAGGAAAAGAAAGGTGCAGGGAATAATACAGAAAAAAGTACAGAAAAAAGCACAAAAAGATAAAGAGATTCAAAGCAAGAAAAAAACACATACCATACATCCCAACAGGCGTACTATGGAACATCGCCATCGTCATGTGGAGTTTTCTGGCTCGTAGTCCGGCTGCAAGTCCTGGTGCTCTGACTCCTTACGCCTACGCCCGAAGACAAACTAAAGGGTGCAGTCGACGAACGAAGAGGAAGAGGACGAAGAAGAGAAGTACGACGCAGCAGACGCAATGAGAGCGTGTTGTCTGCATTTCGTTGAGTGTAGGTGGATGCACCGGGATAGGGTTGATGTCATTTTTGGTTATTAGATATCGTTGGTTGTGTATGATATTTTTTTGGTATACACGCGGTATGTCGTGTGCGGTATGATTGTGGTATTATGTTCTTGTCGTCCAAGAGAAGGCAAAGAAAAGAAATGTTGATGATATTCCAAGTTCAAGTCCAAATAACGAGCGACGTTGCAAAAGTGGACCCTGCGTCGTCGTCGTCGTCGTCGTCCGCGAGCAAAAGAGCGACACGACAAGAGCAATCCAAAATCGAAAGTCGAAAGTCCAGCGAGTGTCTGTCTGTCGCAGACCCAAAGCAAAGTTCTCCTACACCTTCAGCTTCGACTCTACTTCAACACCTCCGTTGCACGTCCTCTGCTTGTCGTCCTCGTTGGCGGCGGAACGATTTTAAATATCCAAAAACGAAAAAATGTTGATGGGCCATAGCCGTCAGTCGTCATGTGACTGATTGACTTAGGGTCCTGGGGTCCTGTAACCAGCACCCGTGGCTGGCGCCCAGGCGCTCGGGAGTCGCCGGGGGTCTTGGTTTATTTTGGGACCAGCGCGTCGCGTCGTGTCGTCAAACCCCTTCCTCGGACCTCCTACGTACCAGCAACTCAATCTACATGAATTTACTTTTATCTACCAAGACAAGGAGAGTGCAATATTCATACTATATGAATATCGGAATTTGTTAAAATTAATATCTCAACCATCACTCAGTTTCACGCCGGTATTTGATTTTTCACTCTCGTCGCTCTCTCTTGAAATTTGGTTTTCCGAGACCGCGCAACTTTTACACGCCACCATAAATCAGTGAATTTCTGCACATAATAGAGTTGGGGATCGTTCGGAAAAAGAGTCACTACTTACGATTTTCTGAGAACTAAATAACGAAATGGGAAGAGATGGACGCAAGAATGAGTCAATAATGAGTAGCGTCGACGAAATAATAGAGCTTTATCAGCATTTTATGATTAAATAATAGTCATCGCTCAATTTAAGTCATTCGATGATCTATGCATGATTCATCACGCAAGATATATCACATGCGCAATAAGAGTCCAGACCGGGTTGAGAGAGAGAGAAAATAATAATTTGGCCGCATGGAACGAAACTGCAGAAGTCACTCCTCAATATTCTTACTAATTATCTTGCCTGTAACTTTCATCAGCTCTCCTCTCAACTTTTCACCATGCCAGCGCCTACCAAACAAAATGGTCCAGAGGCAATTACTGGAGTGGGTCATATCTTTCTTTAGTCATACGTTGTACCCTTCACTGCGGACGCTGTTGGAGTAGTCCGGGATGCAGCTGGATGGCGCAGCTGAGGTCGGAAGGGCGTCGAGCAGCCTCGCACGATGGCGGCAGCGGTCATAGGATGATCTGATTCGGCTATGGACGAGTCCATGTCATACAGGCAGTCGATCTAGTCTAATCTATCTGAACGGATCAAAGGGCTAATGGCACACCATATTCAATAGCGACTGTGGTACATATATACCGGCACGAGGAGGGTGATTTAAAACGAAATGCGGTTAGATACTTGTTATTCTGGCAGGTGGAAAAGATGAAGCATCGCGTTGGAACTGTAAAATTGAAACCCCTGTCATGGATTGGCTGTCTTCCTCCCGCGCGAGCATGCTCACACGAGCTACCATTAAGGTTGGTATTAGTCCCTATCCATGATTCAGATCAGAATCACATACATATCTAAGAAAGAATGCTCTCACAGATAATGGCGCAATCAATGAGATCGTATAGACATCTGAAAAATAGAATCCGCTGCTCCGTTGGGCAATAGGATGAGGAATACCGCTTATTGAGAGAAACAGTACAATTGAAATTGTGTAAATTGCTGATGACTGGATGAGAAGCTCCATGGTGCCTTTGAATTTGTTGTCCTTGAAACTATTTGTGCAGGAATATATTCTGTGGCATATCAGGTAGGTCACCAACAGGCTTATGGCGACTGTCATGACATATAATACAACTTGAAGTTGATTAATTAGTGCAGCCAATGAAGTTGTTATATGGCCGATGTTGACCGATATAACAACTATCATAGCGATGTATACACCTATATATGACCGAACTCATTAGCCACTAAACATAAAGGGTAAGACTGACCTAGTACGCACCAACTTCAGTCAAAATTAGAACCAATGGAACTGAAATGACGATGTAAGAGCGTCCCCATACACGATAACACCTCCAAATCTATATTTTATGCAACAAATGTTATTCTCAGTAGCTGATCTACATTGAATCCGAAAATGGACTATCACCATAAGCAAGTCTGCCAAAATATATGTCGCAAATTGGGCAATGTCCCTAAACAGATGCCAAATCGGAGGTAAGCCCTGATGAATTGCCATAGCCTCGGATTTTCTGGTGGCTCCCATGTGGATGGTGAGTCGGTCTTGCAAATAGATCGTCGTGGCCACTGAGAATATCTGCAGTAGGAAAAGACTACTGATGAGAGTAATAACCATACAACGCTCTTTTGAATACGCCGCATTGGATTTTGTGCACACTAAAAAGCCGTCCGATGAGTTAGTAGCATGTAGAATTGTTAATCGTGGATCGTACAATACATGTAAACCATGGCAAAGTATATGGCAATATAACCGCCTAAAAATAGCAAGTAGGTAAAAGGCAAATGTCTAACCAATTAGAGAAGATATATGATGGTCGTGCCTGTTAATAGATAATCTAAGGCCCAGCTAATCAGGTTATTGCGTATTAAGGCCTCTTGACCAGCCTGTGTTGAAGTAAGATCAGAGAACGTTGGCATGTGGAGTTGCGGGGACACTAGAACTTACTGTATGTCTCAAACTACAGGCTTTAAATACTAATTTTTATATCGTACATAAATAGCTTCATCAGAGAAAATAACTAAGCGATTGCGAGTCGATAAAAAACGTTCAAAGATTACACCATTTATCCGTCATGTCGGCAATCTGTGTAATTTATTTTCTGTTGTTTCATCGAGGAACCAACTTTTTGATTTGTGTACCTGAGTTTCTTACATGCATAGCTTGTTACTTTGACGCTTTTACCCGCGCGCTTATTTGGGTTGCACAACCGCAAAAAATTAGAATGTGAAACAGCGCCAGACACACCTTTGTAAATGTTTTCCTCTCCCTTATCAATGGCTTCTTCTGCTCTGCCTGACAATTTACGTAGAGCCCAGCACATTTGATTATGATGCTAGCTACGTGGAATAGACGATAATCTTCCAGAAAGTAGTGAAATCAGAACGTCCAGATTGAATTTTTGTTCGCTACCCCCTCAAGCTGTCAGAACTAGTCATAGAAAATAGGACGTCTGAGTAGTTTACAAACCCGGGGAAGGCAGTGGCGGTATAGTGAGTGTTTATGATCATCAAGGAAGGAATGTAGGATCGAGAGGATAGGGTCAGCAGCCCTCCGCAGCATCAGGTCTCGTAACTCACGGCAATTGATGATACTGTACAAAGATATGGAAACCTAGACTGTCAACCTTCAAAAACTGGAGCCAAACATGACTGGTAACTCATGCCAAACATTCTTGGCTCTTGACACATAGAAACCAAATGCATATAGACGCGCATTAAAACGCATCAGCGTGCGCCGTGCACGTGCATTTTTGGTCTTTCGACATCGTCCTCAACGTTCCCGTACAAGGAGACAATTTTTTTCCTTCTTAAAAGTAAGGGAGCGTGTAGTTGAGTATATATTATGCATATTTGTATGTGTAATAGATTTTTAACATATGTCACCAAGCTTTTTCTCCGAGTCATTACGAGACGCACTGAAATCAGCGCCTGATGGCCGCGGAAAATTGGACTTAGATCAAATCTCGCTCTTTGGGATCGCCGACAGCATAATTCTGCGCCTTTAAGAAGAGTATTTACTACTCATATTGGACTTTACAGCTTATTAATAACAAAAAACAGTATATAGCGAGTTAAATTATGCAACTCAACCTTCAATTCATCGGGACATGCCACCATAAGAGTCTGGGATCGCTCTAGCCACATCAAGGGCGTTGTGCCTGTGTATAATTGTACGATCCCTGAGTTGACCGCAACTAATATCCTGCTGGCAATGTGCCCAGTTGTCCACGGCGGTTGCATAGTGGACTGCTACCATATGGGGGGTGACGGGGCGTGTACGATCACCGACTTGCGTTCCATTTTCTCGCAGAACGGACTCGGGTAGCGATCAAAAATAAATAAGCATTGTCCCCCTTCTTCCGTTTTCTCTTCCTGTCAACATTCACACCCAAACATCATTCAAAGTGTCAAAGACCTCCCGCAGAAGCCGACGCAGCTTACACGTCCAAACCCAGGCAGCCCGAACAAATCTTAAGTGGATATTGGCCGCTATGAATGCATCGACTGCTGATCTGAATGATGTGGTGCGAGAAAGGAGCAGGATCTGGGACTGAGAGAACAGGAAGTTTCTATGGTTAGACTTGGGGGAACCGTATCGGGATCACAAGGGCATCCACAAATAATACATCTTGTCCCAATGCTCGAACGAAGTATAGTGTTTATTAACTTCATCAATACTTTTAGGATTATACAAGACCTCTCGGATATTATCACAAAATCCCGCCCGTTCAAAACTCAGTACTTATGTGGTTCCTTCCTTTCTCGCTTTTTAAAAAAACTAGGATTGAAGCAAGGTATCTCATCTATCTGTATATGTATATATATATTATATACTTATATACATACACCGGGAGAGCTGAGTGGGTGAAAAACGAAAGCTTTCCCAAGCTCGCCGTAGGTCGTGCTCGAGGACTGTACAGGGTAATGATGGTGGTTTGTGAAACAGAGTGTCACATGTCACCGGCACCACAAACCCGAGGAGTAACAGCGCCGTTGTCACAACGCTAAGCGCTGGCCGCAGTGAGGAGTTCGTCATGGTGGCAACAAATATGGAGAGCCTGGTATCACCGTTGGTGCAGAATACGAAGTTCATGCCATACCAAACAATATATGACTGGATGATATTGAAGAGAGTCGTTAGGTTGGCCCTGATTAGTGACGTCTAGTAAGATATGAAAGGGAGCCCATTGTTTGTGGAGGCCATAATGCTGAAGCGAGAGGTAGACCTGTGACAGGCCGTCAAAATGAAGTGTCGACTCTTCCACGGGACCTCGATTTGACTACCTGTCCAGCGGAGTTTAAAGAGTGGCGCTTATGATCGCCAGCAGCTCATGTAAGCGTCCCCGTTTAGATAAATCACTTTCGGGGATACCTAAATATAACTCGCGGCTGCCAAATCGCGCTGTTATCTCATTCTGCGACTGATCACGAGCCTAAGCGAGAGGTACCAAAACTGCTCTTGTTGACCAATCTATACCGACCTTTTACGAAGAACGAAGTCGAGAATTTTCAAACCGATGTATTAAACAACATATATTTATTAACATATATTTATCGAGGAATACTAGCTCAAAATCAATACATCCGATCTTATTGTGGCATAACGTTGTGTTTAACGTCGAGAAGCGGGAACTTGGACGAGCCCGACCGTCCCTCGGTGTGGCGCCTAGATTGGGATTGATATTGAGGATGTGTGCGAAGTCGACGTGGGGCGCTTCGTCGCACGCGAATTTTGAGTTTGAGGGGTTTGGAGAAGGAGAAGAGGTGGTGGTGGCGGTGGTGGAAGAAAGGGCATGTTCGGTCGAGTCCAAGATGGCTGTCACACGTGGCCCTATGGTGGTTGACTTTGACCCCGATCTTGAGGCTGACGCTGAGGGAGACAGTCGTATAGGCGCAGGCGCAGGCTCAAAGTACTTGTTGCTCGTCTTCCTGCCTTCCATATCACCCCTTCGCTCGTGCTCGTAGTCTCCTCTCTCATGCCTCCTTGGGCCTCTAGCTTCCTGCTTCTTGTTCTCGCGAGCGTACATCCCTTCGCCTCTTCCTCTTTCCATATCTTCCTCCCTCTCTGCCTGCATCTTTTCCTCTAGGACCTCTCCCAAGCCTCCATCCGCCTACACCTGCATCAAACACATTCGTGCCCTCCTCCGGGGCGTCTGCCTTGCCTCTTCCTTGGGGTTATCTGTTCACGTTCATCTTGGTTGCATTATAGTTGCGGTTGGAGCTGGAAGGCCTGATAGCCGATAACGAAGCCAACTTCGACGACGATGTATTTTTCTTGAATTTGGACTTGGAGGATGAGGATTGTGGTGGGAGTTTTCGTTTGGGTTTCTTTGGGGGGAATTTCAGTTTTGACTTTGATTTTGCGGGTGAGGAGGATTGTTTGTTCCGCGGGGCTAATTTTATCGGAAATAAAATTTAAAAAAGTAGGTTAGTTTGTTGTTGTTGGATTTTGGGGTAGTAGGAAGAGAAAGGAGTAAACGAATAAATGAAAAACAGGATGAGAAGAGGGAAGCACAAGCGGGAAGCACAAGAGGGAGCAAGACGAGAAGGCGGGCAGTAAAAATGGAGAGGAGAAAAAATAAGGAAAGAAGGGTTCAGCGGACGGGGGCAAATACAAACGAACGAGAACGAGGGGGAAGGAAGGGTGTCGATGCGCGAAAAAGACGAGAAAGAAAGGGAAGAAAAGAAGAGGGGAAAGTACTACGCATGTGTAAGGAAAGGAAAGGAAAGATGTGTAAACAATATAGAAAAACGAAACGTACAGAAAAAAGACAAAATGATTCAAAGATTCAAAGCAAGAAAAAAACGACATACCATACATCCTAACAGACGTACTATCGAACATCGCCATTGCGATGCGGAGTTTCTGCGTTCGTAATCCCGCTGCAAGTCCTGGTGCTCGACGCAGCAGACGCGATGAGCGCGTGTTGTTGTCTGCATTTCGTTGGGTGTGGGTAGATACACCGGGACAGCGTTGATGTCATTTTTTGTGGTCGAAGAGTCGTTGGTTGTGTATGACAACGCGGTCGTCCGAGCGAATAAAAGGAGTTATAGGGCAAGTTCAAATAACAATAACGAGCGTTGGAGAAGTAAAGGTCGTCTTCGTCGTCCATGAGCAAAAAGAGCGACACGCCACGACACGACCAAGCCCAAGTCGAAAGCCAAGTTCAACCAAGTATCCGTCGCAGACCCAAAGTTCTCCTACACCTTCAGCATCGACTCTGCTTCAGCACCTCTCTGCTTGTAGTCGCCGTCCCCGTTGTAGTCATCGGTGACCCGGTCGTCATCGGCGGCGGAACGATTTCAAATTTCCCAAAAACGAGAAAATGTTGATGGGCCATGTCTGTCAATATCATGTGACTGGCTAGCTGATTGCTGGGCCTGGGACCGGGGTCCGGTCTCGGGGGTCTTGGTTTATTTTAGGACCAGCGCGTCGCGTCGCGTCGTTGACAGTGATGATCGGGTTGTCGTCGACCCTCTTCCTCTTATGTTGTGATTCTCAAGGAGTCACGACAAGACATGTGGTGGTGGAGCTCATCAATCACTACGTAATCACCACACTCTCGACGCGCTACCTTTCTCGGTGAGCATAAGGGTCCTCACCATGACACCGTGGACGCCGTGACATACGGCAACAAAGACATCTAGACGACTGTAGCAAGTCTATGCAGTAGTATATAAGCAGTATGTATTGGATTATTACACACATGAGTAATAGTCATAGTACGTTGCTCTATACTATGCCAGCTGTAAGGTACGCACCTTGCGTACAATCGGAAATTGAACAAATACGCCGTCCAGACACACAGCCAAGTGTGCATTCCCACGCACAGCATAATGCTCGCTATATACTCAAGAGTCAAAGGGCTAATGTTGCACCGTATTCAATTGATGCTGTGGTACACATACACAGGCACAAGGAGGATAATTTAAGTCAAAATATGGTTAGATACTTGATATTCTGGCGTGTAAAGAATATGAAGCATCGTGTCGGAACCGTAAAATTGAAACCCCTTTCATGGATTGTCTATCCTCCTCCCGCGCTAGCATGCTCACCCGAGCTACCATTAAGGTTGGTACTAGTCCCTATTATGATGGTTCCGATCAGAAATCCATATTTATTTAGGAAAGAATGCTCTCACTGATAATGGCCCAATCACTGCGTCTGTATAGACATCCAAAAAAAAGAATCCGCTACTCCGTTGAGAAATAGGACGAGGAGTACCGCTTATTGATAGGGTCAACACAATTGCGGTTGTGTAAATCGCTGATGACTGGATGAGAAGCTCCATGATTCCTTTGAATTTGTTGACCTTGAAACTATTTTGAGAAGAATATATTCTGTGGCATATCAGGTAGGTCACCAACAGGCTTATGGAGGCTGTCATAACATATAATACAACTTGAAGTCGATCAAATAGTGCAGCCAATGAAGTCGTTATATGGCCGATGTTGACCGATATAACAATTATCATAGCAATGTATACACCTATGTATGGTTGAACTCATCAGCCACCAAACATAAAAGATAAGACTGACCCAGTACGCACCAACTTCAGTCAAAATCAGAGCCAATGGAACTGAAATGACGATGTAAGAGCTTCCCCATACACGATAACACCGCCAAATCTATATTTTATGCCACAAATATTCTTCTCAGTAGCTGATCTATATTGAATCCCAAAATTTACTATCACCATAAGCAAGTCTGCCAAAATAAATGCCCCAAAATACACAATGTTCTGAAACAGATGCCAAATCGGAGGCATGCCCTGATACATTGCCATAGCCTCGGATTGTCTGGTGGCTCCCATGGGGATAGTGAATCGGTCTTGCCAATAGATTGTCGCAGCCACTGAGTACATCTGGAGTAGGAAAAGACTACTGATGAGAGTAATAACCATGTAACGCTCTTTTGAATAAGCTGCATTAGATTTTTTGCGCACTAAAAAGCCGTGCAATGAGTTGGTAGCATATAAAAGTGTTAATCGTGAATCGTACAATACATGTAAACGGTGGCAAAAAATATGGCGATATAAGCTCCTAAAAATCGCGAATATGTAAGAGGCAAATGTGTAACGGATTAGAGGAGATATATAATAGTCGTGCCTGTCAATAGATAACATAAGACGGAGCTAATTAGGAGGTTGCGTATTAAGGCCTCTTGACCAGCCTGTGTTGAAATAAGATCAGACAATGTTGGCATTTGGAGTTGCGGGGACACTGGAACTTACTGTATGTGTCAAACTACAGGCTTTAAATACTAATTTTTGCATCGTACTTAAATAGCTTTATCGGCGAAAACTGAGCGATTGCGAGTTGATCGCTACTTTGATTCTCCTCTATATGCTCATTACTTCAAACTGTGATATTGTAGCACTGAAGTGGGTTTCAGTATTGACAGAAATCAACACAGAAACCATCTCATCCGGTCGGTCAGGGAGTGGTGTGGCAGTGATGTACGGCCCTGCATTTCACGGACTGAACATCATCTAAGTTCAATTAATCTATACGATAGATTGAGCAGTCAGTCAAATTGCACTGTCATACAGAAGAGTAACCAGGAGAGTAGACACGATAGTTAATATTCGTCCGTCTCTTCTTCTTTCTCACGTTGAAAAATTGCCACATTTACTCGTATGGTATGGAGCCTTTGGGCAGAAGCGATGAGGGTGCGTCTGCATCTAGTAGTCATCGTTGGGACGCACCGGGATAGGGTTGATGACATTTTTGGTTATCATAAGTCGTTGGTTGTGTATGATACACGGCATGCTTGTGGTATTATGTCTTTGTCGTCCGAGCGAAGAGAAGGAATAATAGTCCAACATTCGTCGTAGTCCTCCGTGCTGAAACACCGACCGCCAAATAGTGATACGACTGCACAATGAGTTCACGAGCCAACCTCGAGCGAGAGTATCGTACACCACCTTCTAGTTGTCCGTTCTACGTACTGCATTCTACGTTTTACATTCTATACGTGTTTCCTCCCCGTCGTCGTGGTCTGCGGAAGGAAATGATTTCGAGTTCGATTTCGATTTCGATTTTTATTTTGATGGCCGTTACTGGTCATGTGATGAAAATCATGGGGTCTAGCTTGGTGTTCAAACGTTCAGGGCTTTGATTTATTTTAGGACGTACTTACGCGTCGTCGCGTCGGTGTACTCATGTGGGGTAATAGTCAACCCTCTTCCTCGTGGTGCAAGCTTAGAAGCAAGAACACTACCGAGATAGAGCCAAATAGGCCGTAGTGTATGTATGTATCAATAGGGGAGGACTCCTAGCTTACATCTCGTTTCATCCTTCTTCACAACAAAAGTGATCGCAGGCTGCACAATCCATACGATGCCGAAAGTAAGTATTGCTTGCTCTCAATTGCGTGGCCGACATCCGATCGACATCCTTATCCCTTCCAACAAAAGGAATAGCAAACTGCATCCACCTGCCTGTGTAATATGTCGCGCTCAGTTCTTGTATATAGTCCAAATGTCAATAAATAGTCTTTTAATGCTTAGTCACTCATCCTCAACGATTCTTACTAAGTTTATGATATCACTACCAATGTTACCTGTTGGTCATTAGAGAGATGAGACAACGAGAATAAGAACAGACGTTCATGACTGTCCCGATGCCGCAGGAAGTGAGTATGTAGATTCTAGAGAGACTATGGCACTTCATAGTGAACATCATAATGATCGGCTTCTCAAGCGCCAAGAATGAGTAGGGCATGATTTCAAAACCTGTATCGACCTTCGGTGAGAAATGCCCGATTCATATTTATATCAATGCTTCCCGGTCGAATATATATATTTTTGGATTTTCAACGTAATAACTTGTATAAACCCCCGGCCCAAAATATATGAAAGGATAAATCCAGCTGCATACATCACAATTGAGCGTTAAACATGGAGTCATCGCCTTTGTAGGAAACTATTGGTGACTCTAACCACATTCAGTCAGAATGCTGTTACGATAAATTTAATAAATATCAATCTCACCTAGTACTGGTCATAAGTAGCAAGAGCAGTGTAGTTCCTGGCAGCGTGCAAGTCGGCAATTGTCTGCGCAGACCCTGTGGTCGCTGGGACCTTAATAGTCCTCAAGCTTCCGTCCTGAGCTTCGTACTCGAAGAACGTGGGCTCGGCACACTCGGCCTCTGCATTCTCGTTGGCCCTCTCAGCGATGGCGACGGAGCGGCGTTGTGGAGAATGGAACCAGTTAAGGTGAGTAACACGGGATCCTCCTCCGTTCCAGCACTTGGTGCCAGGACCGAAGACGCTGAATGCAAAATCGGTACATCCTCCACCAGTATATCCCTGGCCTTGGGTACCAGCTGGGAGGTTATCAAATTGGGCTGAGAACCCGAACCCTGTGGGGAGGGAGCAGCAGACGGCACCGCCATCACTGCACCCGAATGCAGAGCCGCTGCAGGAAACAGTGCTGGCGTATCCACGGTAGTTGACAGCGAGCACACTGGTGCTGAAGGTGGCGAGAGCGATGAGGGTGGTAAGCTTAAATTGCATTGTTGATAATATAACTTGGTTGAGTAGACTAGAACTGAACTGAAATGCTTTGGGTGGTAGTTGTCTGTCGTCTTTCATGATTTCTGTTCGCTCTTTATACGTTTTTCTGTACGCGCCGATTCATCCATTGACCGCCTGTAAATAGCGGGCAAATTCTCTATTTATAAATATGAACGTTTAGAGGGTGTAGGATATTTGATTATCAATTTTTAAAATTAGTTCACCGGTCTTCGACGGGAATTAGCCTCGTACTCCACCCCAGCTTTCTCAACCACAAGTGCTATTTTTATATAACTCTGATGAGCGCTCGCTGAAAATCCGCACCCATACGTAGATGCGACGTCGGTTTGATTAGATTCCAGAATGCACAATGACAACGACACTAGCCGTCGCGGAAGCCCTCAATCCTTTACTGAACGGAAGCATGTTAATCGTTAGTAATAGCGGGCTTCAAACCACGCATATGTATTACCCACTGGCTCCAGCACATTCAATGAAATCAGATGATCGTTCTGTCGGAACTCTATCCGCAAGATGAGTGTCAGACCGCGCTCCATTCCCGTTTGCAGCACGTGATGTAAAGTGGTGAACTACAGAGCTCGGCACTCAGTCACAATAATACTGACTTAGGAAAATATGTATGTAGGATATGTGTAGCCTATGGGCAAAGGCTAGTATATGTAGCCACGACCATGTGACTAAATGTAGTATCTACTCATTTGTACGCGTTGAATTAGTCCAGAAATAAATCGGTATATGGAGAATCTAACCAACCTTGTTGGTTGTGGGCCAAGCGGAGCTGGCAGAGACGAGACCTTACGGGGCGGAGTCTCAAATATATAAGCGGTGGCTATAATAAACAAAAGTTCCTTTCCAATTTGCTTTATATCGTCGAAAGAGCGCGGGTGTAAGTAAGTACCTAAAATTTAGATTTTTATGACCTACTCTGTGTAAATAGAGATGCACGCAGAGGCTTACTTATCCGATAAATTTTGGACTCATGAAGACGTTAGACGTAGCGTACGTATCCATCGGCACACAATCGGCATAGTATTACTTGAGCATTTATATCATGACCGGCAATAATGTAACCGGTTTTACGGCCTGACCGGGTAATAAGAGCAGTTTTTCGTCAGGTTAAGACGAGTCCTGATTCTAAGGCTAAGATCTCGTAATTGAACTTCCATATCTGTTTGAAGATACCACAACTTGATCGTATATCTATTGTCCTAATTGTTTGATACTAGAGACGTGATCTGGCGCCGATTTGACTTTGTAGTCGGAATTACAAGGCATGAAAACGAATTTATTTATCTGGAACGGAGTTGGTTGCCTATAGGCTTTTCGTGACCTTTTAGTTGGTAATAAAGTTAAGTCTGAAATATATTGAAGGGGAAAGATTTTCAGCGAGCGCTCATCAGAGTTATATAAAAATAGCACTTGTGGTTG